>CP054667.1:38748359-39208359 GCA_013348765.1 Carpinus viminea | reverse complement strand
AACATTGGTTATAGTCCTTAGAGCCTGATTCTATCACTTCTTGGGATAAACTGCAACAAATTTTTCTCAAGCAATATTTCCCCACAGGAAGGACCAATGACACTAGGCGAGCCATCACTGGTATCACCCAGTACCAGGGTGAACCACTACATGAGACATGAGAGAGGCTTAAGGATTTACTTAGATCATGTCCACACCATGCTGTCCCCAAATGGCAGCTAGTGCAGAGTTTTTATGATGGTCTGGCTGAGTCTTATAGGAGCATGGTAGATGCATCTAGTGGGGGAACATTTATGTTAAAAAGTGAAGATAAAGCATGGGCTATGATTGAAAACTTGAGTAACAATTCTCGTTAGCAGGCTTCCAATAGACGGAGAGAACCCGCACCTAAAGCGCTAAAGACGGAAAGTCTTTGCGAAGTAGGACCTCCTGCAAACGTGGCCACTCAAGTAGTTGATGCTATCACCAAAAAGCTGGACCAATTGATGACTGGTTTTGCTCCTAATGTTGCTCACATAAGCACCCAACCTGAACCATGCTCCTTTTGTTCTAGCACAATACATCAGGTAAATAACTGCCTTACTGATGTCAATTATACTGATGCCTCTAATGAACAAAGGCTTTCTAAAGTTACGTAATGATTTTACATCTAATTTAAAAGGATGTATGGATTTCACCAGTTGTTTCCATTGGTGGTTGTAAGTTTTACGTTGTTTTCATTGATGATTACTCAAGATTTGCTTGGTTGTTTCCTTTAAAATAAAAGTCATATGTGCTTACTTGCTTTATTAAATTTAAATGTCTTGTAAAAAACTTATTCTCCTACAAAATTAAACAACTCCAAACTGATAATGGAGGAGAATATGTTTCTAAAAACTTCAAGCAATTTACTAACTCACATGGGATTCTTCATAGACTCACATGTCCTTATACATCCGAGCAAAATGGAATTTCTAAAAGAAAACACCACCACATCACAGAAATTGGTCTTACTCTTTTAGCACAATAAAAACTTCCACCCATATATTGGGTTGATGTTTTTCTCACAGCTGTGTATCTCATAAATCGAATGCCCACTCCTGTATTAGAAAATCATTCTCCCTTCTTTAAAATCTTCAAACACCACCTTGATTATGCATTTCTTAAAATTTTTGGATGCGCTTGCTATCCATTACTAAGGCCCTACAATTCCCATAAACTCGCTTATAGAAGCAAGCAATACATTTTCTTGGGCTACAACTCTAATAAAAAAGGGTATAGGTGCTTAGATCCTACAACCAATTGTGTCTACATTTCTAGACATGTGATTTTTGATGAAACGTCCTTCCCTGCTGCAACTCTCTCCACTCGGCCAGCAAAGGATATCTCACTTGGTACTACATCTCAAATGTCATCAGGTATTCCTCTCTTAAACTCTAATTTTTCTGGTCTTGATAATCCTTCGTCTTCCACCTTTATTAATTATGTTCCTACAACACCATGTTCATCTCCACACTTTGGTTTTGACATCACCACAATGCCTCCTGCAGTAGTTGAATCTGCTATAGATTTTGCCTCTGCAAAAACTACGGCTGAAACCTTTGCTTCTGCAAAATCCATGGCCGAAACCTCTACTTCTGCAAAATCTTTTGATGCAGCCTCATCGTAGAACCTCTTCGAGAAAATATTGCGAAGTGAAGATGTTTCGACCGCTTTTCTGAAAAATCTGCGAAAGATGGTGTTATAGCACCTATACGTAATATGTATTGCATGCTTTTGACTTTTGCAGTATATACTGCAGATGCAAATCATCCTACAGCAACCCCATTGGCTCTTTTGCCATCCTTTCAACTTCAAATGCCACCATAGCCCGATCCCTCTTACACACAACAACACCCTGCATCTTCTCAAATGATCACCCGATCTTAAACCAATTCCTCTAAACCCAAACACTTCTCTGATTACCATTTGTATTACTCTACCAAGCATCCACTCAAAGCCCTTTCATCCATCACCCTCCCTCTTGAACCTAAAACCTTCAATCAGGCTATTGGTAACCCATGTTGGTTTGATGCAATGCAATCCGAATTCCAAGCTCTTGTCTCTAATCACACTTGGACCCTATGTCCTCATCCTCTCCATAAAAAGGTTGTAAGGAACAAGTGGGTTTTTAAACTCAAACAAAAACCCGATGGCTCCATAGATTGCTATAAAGCACGACTTGTTGCTAAAGGGTTTGATCAAGAAGAAGGTGGTCTTTGGATTGAGGACGTGAATAATGCTTCTAGCTTTTGAGTTGAGAAGGGAATGTTTTGGGTGTGGGTTTTTTGCTCATGCCTAGGAAATGGCTTCTTGTGCCACCGGAAGGAATTTGCTTTAGTAGATCTGTTCTATAAACTAAAAATCGGGTTGGGATAACGGATGTTTGACATCATAGATTGATTTTTATTGTAAGATTTGTATGTTTTCGATTTTTATGACGTATAATCTTTTAGCTTCGGTTATAATTTTGCAGAACTATATGTTTTGTGATTATAAGAGCTTTTATGCTCTTGACCACAATTAATGAAATTAGATTGATTTTCTCTCAAAAAAAAAAAAAATTATGTATTCTTCTTGCTATTTTTTTTTCTTTATACTATTTTTTAAAATTATATATACTTATAGGAACAAAGATTTAATTTTTTTTATTTAAAGAATTCCTTTTAATTTTTTAATTTTTTTAGAGAAAATTAATATGATTTCATTAATAGTGGTCAAGAGCATAAAAGCTCTTATAATCACAGAACATACAATTCTGCAAGATCATAACCGAAGTTAAAAGATTACACGTCATAAAAGTCGAAAACATAAAGATTTTACAATGAAAAACCAATCTATGACATCAAGCATCCACTATCGATCGATCTTGATTTATAGAGAGATCCGCTATAACTCCTTTCGGGTATGCAGAAGCCATTTTTCAGGCATGAGCAAAACACCCACCCAAACCATTCCCCTCTCGACTTAAAGCCATAAGCATTATTCATGTCTTCAGCCCAACAACTAGGACCATAAAAAAAAGAAAAACTAAAAACTAAAATAAAAAAACTACAAGCAACAGCGGATGAGCACGGTATTGTAGACATCTCTTCAGAAGACACGCTTTGGCTGAAGAAGACGATCAGATCTAATGTTGAAGAGACTAGATATGGATCTAGATTTACAAACTAGATCTAAAGCAACCCGTCAAAAAAAGAGACCAGTAGAGCCTATAAAGAAGACACCGAGCATTGTTATCGTGAAAGGGGAGGATAGAAGATCTAGATCTTCCTTCCTCTTAGAGAGAGCGTCTCTTATTTTTTTCTCTTTGGCGGCTCCAAAAACTCAGACTCGCTCTTAGTGTCGAGTTCCTTTTAATTTATAAGAGTATTTCCAGCAGTATAGCTAAAATGGATATATTAGCTATATTTAACTATTTTTGCCATTTGTTTCTCCAACAAAATAGCTTCATATTAGCTACTATTATACGTTAACTACTACAGTAAATAGCTACAAATAGTTATTCACTGTAGTACATTAGATTGAATATAATATTATTTTCAATATAATATAATATTATTTTTCTTTGTTTTGGGTATTCGATCTCCTCATTTTCCCTCAAACCCTTTTCTTCTTCTTCTGCATTTATTTTTTCTCTTCCCCTTCCTGAACAAGTTTCTCACGAGCATAACCCTAAATTTGTTGAGTTCATTTAAAGGCATTTGAACATCAGAGACCGTTAAATTCATATTTAGCTACAATCCAACCCGGTGTAACACATGTGGGAATTGCATGACCAATCTTAAGAATTATTAGTTATATTGCATATATTTATTTTTGTTATTAATTTTAAGAATTAATACCTGCATGTGAGATGAATGTTTTTCATATGTGTTGATTTTTGTTTTTATTAATGATTTCTATATATGTGATTGTTTTTCCCTTTAATTAAGTGTTGGCAATAATATAATAAAAAAAATTAAGAAATAATATTTTAAAGCAAGTAGTTAATAGAATAGAGAATCTGTTAGAGTTGTCATTAAAAAATGGGTAACTATAATAAAGAATTGTACTTTTTGAATATGTAAAATACCTTTTACCTGCTGGAACGGGATCCTCTCCATTTCAACTTAAATGGAGAGTATCCATTTAGTGTAAAATGAGGGGTAGTATTGTCTTAACATTAAAGTTAAATGACTAAATTTACAATATTATCCCTCATTTTACACTAAATGGATATTCTCCATTTCAAATGAAATGGAGAGGATCCTATTCCTTTATTTGCTAGAGATGCTCTGATGAAAATAATCTATCTAAATTTTAAAATTAAAGTAAAAATCAAATTAAATTTGCGTAATTAATGGCGTTTAATTATATTTTAAGAATTTTTCATATATAAATTATTTCATAAAGGGGAATGCTAGGGGTTCTCCCAATGTGTTCTCCTAACCTTATATGGAAAATAATTTAAGAAAAAAATTTTAATGGCCTTACCATTAAAATTATTTTTCATATAAGGTTAGGAGAACCCTAGGAGAACACATTGGGAGAACCCCTAGCATTTCCCCTAATTTTCTATGATTCAAACATGCATTGTGTCACTATATTTAAATGTGCAATAGATTTTTTTTTACAACAAAAATAATAAAAATGCATTTAAATTTTTAAATTAAATTATAATGAAGAATCCCATGCATATCGCAAATTATGAGCTAGTTATAATTATTTCTTGAAATGTAATAAAATCATACAAAGATATATCAAAAAATTCTCCCACACAAGAAATATTTTGTTTTGTTTTTTTTTCTCTTAATTTTTTGTTTTTTAGAATGTAATTTTAATTTCATGAAAAATGACAGAAACTCTATTAGCAATTTAGACAGAAAACTGAAATTAGGAGCAATTTTTTCTTTCTCTTTCTTTTTTCTCTTTTGAAACCCTAGGGAACAATTTTTTGTTTTTATTTTTTCTTAATAGAAAATTAAGCCTTCTTTAGATATTTGAGTGGAATAAATTTTTATTTGTATTTGATAAAGATGGGAAGATAGGTCAAGGTGTTCGCACCTAACCTAATTCACATATAATAACTTGAAACTTTTCTTGAGAATGACAAGTGGGGTTCAACCTTCTAATCCTAAATGGAAGTTTGGAATCCAGGCAAGTTACCTCAGCACCTTTGCTTGGCAAAGCCTCTTATACCATTTTATTTGTTTTTTATTTGATTTTAATAGTAATAAGAAGTTAGTGGTACAATATAAAGGTGAAATGAATTTTAAATATTTTACGAGAGAAAAGTTAATAAATCTTTTTGCTAATACGAATAAATGAATTTTACCATTTTTTTTTAGAGAAATGAAAAAGAGATAGGAGAAAGGCTAGCCAATTGCATGCTCGTAATTTTTCTTTTAATTGGTTTTTATGAATATACTAAGTTTTTTCTTTTCAACAAAATTAAGAAGAAAAAAAGTCTTATTTATATACTATATTATCATTTCATTGGGCTGATGATTAATATAATAGTGCTCATCAATCCTTGAATTCTACTTTTTTTTTTTTAAATAATTTATCTTAGAACTAAGGACATTGTCATATCTACCCTTGAATTAGGAAGACACATTAGAAACAAGAAAAAAAAAAATTTCTTAGATCTATGATGACATTTGCATCATGCATGCGTAGCCATCTTGACATCTTGTGAGCATGATCACTTAATTAACATCAACAAGAGCTGGCATGAAGATGCTACAATCGAAAAGTGCCTGTGAACTACAAAAAAGCATACAATTATTTCAATTGTACAAATTTGATTAAATGTTGCCAAATTACTCACATATCCTCCAAATTAATTTATAACCCAAGTTATAACATATGGTCGTATTACATTATACCAAGGTCAAAATGGGAAACTCATAGAGGAGCGACATAATTGCCGAGGACCAACCAACAGCTGTCTTTGAATAGTTGTACCAATTTGACTCTTCACAACACGTGTTTTGGACCCAAAAAAAAGTACGAGGACCGAACATTATGAGTCCCTAAATCCAAGCAAAAGAGACATAGATCTTGTTGCTGTTGAGGTTCCAATTTCTACACCTATAATAAATAAATTAAAGGTTTGGTATATCTGTTTAGAATTGGGCAACCCAATTCTAGATCCTCAAAGACCAATATTTGAAGATCTATTAAATCAACTTATAAGATTAAAACTCCAAGGAACAAGAGGGTTTATGAAAATTAACAATTCTATACTGATTATAAACTGATATAATATTTAAGTTGTTGAAATTTCATGCTACTTGAATTGTATACCTGGCCTCCATATTTTTCAGAGTAATGAGAATTTCATTGAAATCGCTTACGCACATCCATGGCACTAGAGAAAAGCTTTTTAGGTGAAGTACTAAATTTCAAGCCTCCCGTCTCTTTCTCACATCCGGATGACCATAAAATCTAGTAAATATTCAATCAATTCCTCCATTTGAAACTGAGGTCATTGCATTTATGCGTCACCAGCTATAGTTTTGGATTACAAGCCCCACCTCCTCATTCCCCAAGAACCCAAGGCCCCCGCTTCTACCCACAAAATCCATTGCGAACTCATTGCTAAAACCAGTTTTGCATCTAATCATCTCCATCTTTTCCTGGAAGTTTTATTATTAGTTAAATGGTCTAAATCTTACTAGCTCATCACTTATAAGTTATAAAGAATTCTTAAATTTTTCTCAATTTATTTTATCTCATTAAATTATATGTTGAAGATGATAATATCTGAATTATTTAATAAAAAAAAATCATTATAAGATTTTAAGAATTAATTCATCATAAAATCTAAAAGATAATGGGACAAATCGATGAATAATCTTATTAAACTATATAAATTACATAATATCATATCATAATAATTAAAGTTCAAAGGAGTTAGCAATCAAAGCCTATAATTTGAGTGCATGTAAATATCATGTCATTTAACCAAAAACATGAAAGAAATTAAAGAGTAGCGAAGATCTCTTTATTGATTTATTGATTTTTTTTTTTTACATGTCTGCATAAGAGGGGAGGATTCAAATTAATGACTAACTTCATTAAGCGATTGATTTCTTTTGGCCTTTGGGCAAAGCAGCTTAATGCTCAAGTAGCAAGATCTCATAGGGATTTCATCCTCACAGGACTCAGACTCAGATTTTCTTTAATGGTGGTCCAGCCTTTGGATTCTTCGTTGTCTTGGATTTGGTTTGGTGTTGTTAACAAGCCAAAGGATAATGCTAGACATCCTAAATGATTCTTCTCAAAATACTTCATTTGCCAAATGATGTGGCAAATATTTTTTTCCTTAAAAATTCTCATTTTCTTTCCTTTGTTTTCCACTCATTCCCAAAATAATGTTTTTCACATCATTTGGAAAGAATTTTGGGAAAAATTTTAAGACACCTAGCAACTCTTCAAGCTAAAACATGATTGTTTGTTGTCTTTGTTTTTGTTTTTTTTTTTTTTTTTTTTTTAATAATTCTTGATTTTGAATAATCGATCCTTACTTGACTAATGGGTTTTTGAATCTGTTGATCTTGTTTGTCTAGTCCATTTCGTTGCATATCCTCTTGATTTTGCCAAAATAATAATATTTTTAATTCTTTTTTTAAAAAATCAAAAAATTAATTATAGGATATGTGACATAATGTGATTAGTACTAATGTAGCGTTCCATTAAATTTTGGACATAATTTTAACTAAGATACTATTTTCGTCTTTATAAAAATAACAAGTACCTCCTGTAATAAATAAATAAACAATTAAAAATTCAGAGCCTAAAGAAGTTTCTAGTATTTAATCCTTAAATAAATGGATTTAGACTCTCAAGTGCACTATTTATGTCTCTGACTCTCCAAGAAGTGAAAGGGAGAAAGGAAAAGAAAAAAAAAAACGAAAAAGAAAAAGTGCTCGAATAAAAAGAGATAAAGTAGGCTCAGAAAGAAATGCAATTAATTCAATAAATTGGGAGCATAATTTTTTTTTTTAATCTGAAAAAAGAAAAAAAGAAAATAAAAACATGGGACATGCCACATGGGATTTGGGACAAGAATGCCAACGTATGAGCTCATAAAAAATCGAAAAGGACAGCTGAAAAGCATTATGTTTGAGTGTAAATAAAGAGCGATTTGTACCCAGCAATTTTCATTACCTGCCAAGGCGGCTAACTTCTCTCTCTCTCTCTCTCTCTCAAGGTTGCAGCAAAGAAACACTGAAGGTTCATCTTATACATCTACAGTAAAAAACCAAGGAAATAGCAAGGAACCCATCTCCTTGAATCCATTCTTTTCTGTAACAACATCAAGGAATGAGGTTAGTCACGTCTCTATATGCTTCTTCCCAAGTCAATTAATTAATTAATTTTTTTGTGATGAATGAAATCTTTATAGAAGAACACACACACACACACAAAGAATCCATTCTTTTTTCTGTTCTTTGATAGCTATGAAAGACTTGTGCGTTTAACCTGGTTATAATGTTTCTAGTGTTAAGCAAAGAAACCCATCAATAATCAGTTCGCCAAGGATTTTCTTGATTTCTAGTTTATATGTTTGCTCAGTTTGCTTCGCTCAACTGACATAAGAAACAGGTGGTAATATCTCAATTTTCATTTTTGACTGCTGCCTCGCTTTAAATACTGCACAAACAACTTGTAATTGGACTATCTTTGTATGTTTAACACTATATATCACCAAGTATTATTTCAATTTCTAGTTTTTCTAGGTTTCTTGCTTCTTATTTCAGTGGTTTTACTTCTTTTGATTTTTTGCTTTTGCCATGTTTCTTTTGCTTCATGTACATAACGTAGAGTTTGCAATGTTTACATCTTTCTTATCTGCTTCTCCACCTTGAATAACAGAAATGAAAATTAGACTATTTTTGTTTCAATAATTTGTAAACATTTTCCTCCTGAAGTTGTTTATCTTTATCTTTTAGTTCTCTTGAATGTGTAATCCAATTCCTGTAATGGGTTATAAATCTTATTCCTTTTGCCATCGAATTTGATACATATAGGCAAGCTCGAAAATATATATTGTTTGTATCAATTTCTTTTTCTTTTTCCTATGTTTCAAACCCCGCTTTTTTTTTACACTAATTTGCCCAAAGCCATGAAGTTTCTGATGGGTGTCAAATTGTCGACAGATATTGGGGCTTATTTGGCTAAACTCAGGGGATTGTTGCAGTTCCAGAAATTTATGGGTTTGTTCCAATTCACAACTTTGTGTGTCTGTCTCCTCCTTGTGTTTGGGAGCTGCTTTGCCAGCGATCAACATGTTGGTCAGATATATCCAGGATTCCAAGCTTCTCACAGTGAATGGGCGGATAAACGAGGACTATTCCTATCATCCAACAGCTCTGTATTTGCTTTGGGCTTTTACACTGCCTTGGATGCCAAATTGTTTCTGCTAGTAGTTATTCATCTGAATAGTTCCCAAGTGGTTTGGACTGCCAATAGAGGCTTTCTGGTCAACAATTCCGATAAGTTTGTCTTTGACAAAAATGGGAATGTATTTTTGGGAAGTGGAGACAGTGTAGTTTGGTCTACAAACACATCAGGGGAAAGAGTTGCAGCCATGGAATTGCAGGACTCAGGAAACTTGGTATTGCTAGCTGAGGATAAAAGTATTCTTTGGCAGAGTTTTAGCCATCCCACCGATACCCTTTTAACTGGCCAGGTGTTCCAGGAAGGAATGAAGCTGCAAAGCTTTCGAAACCACAATAATGTGTCTCATTTTCTTGAATTCAGGTCAGGTGACCTGGTCTTGTATGCTGGTTATCAAACTCCACAACTCTATTGGTCCATAACGAATGATAGCCGGAAAAGCAATTACAGTGTCACCGGTAGCGTTCATTCTGTCTCTCTGGAGTCCAATTCATGGAATTTCTATGATAAGAATAGATTTCTACTCTGGCAATTTGTCTTCTCTGACTATACTGGTCCCAATACCTTGTGGGCTGCTGTTTTAGGCTCGGATGGAGCAATATTGTTTAATAATCTCAAAAAGGGAAATGCTTCCACTCCTGAGGCTACTAAGATACCACAAGATTCCTGCAATGTTCCTGAGCGTTGTGATCCATATTATGTGTGTTATTTTGGGAACTGGTGCCAATGCCCTTCGCTTCTCAGCTCTGAATTTGATTGCAAACCTCAGACTGTCTCAACCTGTAATAGCTCCCAAAGGTCAGCAGAGCTTTTATTTGTTGGTGAGAAGCTTAATTATTTTGCACTTGGATTTGTTCAACCTGTTTTGAAATCTAATCTAAATGCATGCCAAGAAGCTTGCCTTACAAGTTGCTCTTGCCTTGTGCTGTTCTTCCAAAGTACTTCTGGGAGATGCTTTCTATTTGACCAGATAGGGAGTCTGCAACGCTCTGGTGAGCAGTCTCCTGGTTATGTTTCATACATGAAGGTCCCTATTCTTGGAGATGGTGGACATGGTAATGCAAAGAGAAAGGAAAAAAAGAGCGTATCAGTTGTAATCATTGTTCTTTCAACCATACTGGTTATTATTGGTCTACTTTATGTGGGATTCTGGTATTACCGCAGAAAGAGGGGATTGCTGGAATATTCTCAGGACAACCTGGAAGAAGATAATTTCTTGAGTAGTCTATCCGGGACACCTGCTCGTTTCAGTTATATTGATCTTAGTCAAGCAACCAAAAACTTCACTACAAAGATAGGCGCAGGCGGGTTCGGCTCGGTCTACCTTGGTGTGCTCCCAGATGGCACCCGCTTGGCTGTGAAAAAATTGGAGGGCATTGGGCAGGGGAAGAAGGAGTTTAGAGCTGAAGTTACAATTATTGGGAGTATCCATCATGTCCATCTTGTCAAGCTCAGAGGATTCTGTGCGGAGGGGTTTCACCGGCTTCTTGTCTATGAGTACATGGCTAAAGGTTCTCTGGATAAATGGATCTTTAAGAACAATGAAGGGGGTCACCTGTTGGATTGGGATACAAGATTCAATATTGCATTGGGTACTGCTAAGGGATTAGCTTATCTCCATGAAGAGTGCGAAGTGAAGATTATTCACTGTGACATAAAACCTGAGAATGTTCTTCTTGATGATAATTATGCAGCCAAAGTATCCGATTTTGGTTTGGCCAAGCTAATGAACCGTGAACAAAGCCTTGTCTACACAACACTAAGGGGTACAAGGGGGTACCTTGCACCTGAATGGATAACCAACTATGCCATATCTGAGAAGAGTGATGTATTCAGCTATGGCATGGTGTTGCTTGAGATTATTGGAGGAAGGAAGAATTACGATCCAGAAAATCATTCAGAGAAAGCCCATTTTCCCTCTTATGCCTCCAAGATGTTAGAAGAAGGAAAAGTGAAAGAAGTCTTTGATTCTAGGCTAGAGATTGATGAGAAAGATGAGAGGATTTCCACTACAATCAAAGTAGCATTGTGGTGTATACAGGATGAAATGCATTTAAGGCCAACGATGACTAAAGTAGTCCAAATGCTTGAAGGCATTTGTGCGGTACCTTCGCCCCCAACCTCCTCTCAGATTAGTTCACACTCAAGTTTCTTCAAATGGAGCAGTGAAGAGGGTACTTCAACAGGAATGATTGATTACCCTAGTGAGGTAACCATGTCAGATGTACGGCTATCTGGCCCAAGATAATGAAATCAATTTGTGCAAATGGAGATTTATATATTCAGTTGTTTTGATTATATGTTACTAAGTTCTCTGCTGAATTGATATCAAAATGAAATGAATGGCCAATGTCACTAGTAGAATTTGTTGCCTTATGCTTCAAGTGGTATCCACTCATGAACAGGCTTTCCCATTCCTATACAACTATACAAGTGATTTGTGTATTTAGAAAGTCTTTTGTTGCATATGTTTCAACTCCTTTTTTTTTTTTCTTCTTCTTCTTCTTACTTCTTTAGGGTATCTATGTTATGCTATACTATTATAACATAACGCTAGAAACTATATTTTTATCCCACAATTATTTCATAATATTGATTTTGTAGTTCCAACCAACTTTGGATCAATTATTGTTTAGAAAAAAAAAAAAAAATTGAAGGGTTGGTTAAAATTGCCACATCAGCATTATAGAATAGGTATATAACAAAAATATGGTATGTAGCATTATTCGTAATTATAACAAGAGATGGTTCACTTTCTTCCCTTCCTTAAAACCTCTTTCCTTAGTGTACACAATATTCAATGAGTAATATTTTTATTAGACTGTTGTTCAATTGCCACACAACTTGATGATGTAGCAATAAAAATTAGCACTTATATATAAATAATGGTTGATTTTCACTATCACACTATCACAATTGTATGATTGTCATATAATAGTTTACTAAATAGCATTATTCATATTCAACAAAGAAATGCTATATACTACACTCTTATCCTCACCCACATCTCATTGGATAAATGTGGCAATGTTCATTGGCCCTTCAATTTTATTTTATTTTATTTTTTCCTTTCAACAAGAGTCGATCCAATGAGATAGGAATAGAATAAGGGTGTAGTATATATTGCATTATTTTATTCAATATTATCTCTATCAATTAGGTAATGCTATACATCTCCCTTCACCCTTTATATTATATCAAAGTTGATGTGGCATGCCTCATAGCATGTGATGCATGAAAATAGGATTTTAGTTGGAAAGACCCGCCACATCAACTTTAGGGTAATACAAGAGCAACGTATAGCATTACTCTTATCAATTCTTGCATCAGTAATATAAATAAGTAAATTTGTTTTTCATTGTTGTCTTTATGAATATTTGGGTCTTTTCTTGAGAGAACATGTAGTAGTGATTGACTAGGGTTGCGATAAAGCAAATACTCTTGTCTCTCTTTCCAAGTTTAAAAATTAAAGTGGGTAAACATGATACGGGGGTTTCGAATTCAAAATCTGATGTTTGTTTCATTCATATATCCTTGTGTTGTACGAAAAGTGTACGCAATTCATCGATCTTCTTTAGACACGTTGAATGGTTGCAAAAGAAGGTACAAAATGGCTGTAGCCTCAGGAGTTTTACTAAAGTCTAAAGTGATCCTCCAAATTAAATAGAAGCCTCAAAAGCCTCAGGAATATATAATGTAGGAAAAAGGGTGTACTGCTTTTGAGTTTTGAACACTTTAAAAGATGTGGGGGTTTGCATTTGAAGGCCTAGTATTCTAAAATATTGCTATTATTCCTTTTCTTTCTCTTTACAGTACACTGCTAGATTTCTTTAAGAGTATTTTAAATAGTTATAAAATCTATTCTATATCTATAAGTTTTATGTGCATTTAATTGAAATATTTATATATTTCAATTCAAGTCAAACTAAAATTTTTAAATGTTAGACAATGATTAAATTTAAAGAGCCAACTAGTTTATAACAATAAATGAAACATTGTAGAAGAGAGCTAGCCGCCTACACTCGTCATGTGCAAGGACAATGAGCTTTGGGCGGTAGGAAGTGCACTTTTTAACCGTTTGCAGGGTTTTAATTTACGAGATTTTGTGATTACAATTTCTTTCTATTCTCTTACATAGGATTATGTTCTTTAAAATTTGAATGTCATTGTATCGTGAGAGCTATTTGTCGAGTCGCTTAGTACTTAGAAGACAAAATATGTTCTAAAAATATTGCCGTTTCGATTGAGCTTTAAAATTCCAAGCCTTATTATTTTTTCTCTTTATTCTATAACAACTTCCAACATAAACAATATTTAGAAGCTAATTTCCTATATAGTTCCTGTCTCTAACATGGTTTCGACTTAAATATAAGAATATACACAAATTACAACTAGGCTCTGAACAATGATGAGTGGCGTGCAACTTAGTAGGAGAAGCCAAATCCGACTTTTTCTTTTTTTTCCCTCCACGTTTTGGGAGTATGCAAATACGGTTGTACCTTGAATAGGATAATAGTCTGCAGCCAAGTAGGTAGGGGGAGCAATCATTCTCCAAAAGTTGAAGAAAAATCTTTTTTTTTGGGGTCAAAATTGGATGGCACATTGAAGTCTCGCATACACGATGATCATTGTAAAAATGGGGTAATTTGTTTATATCATAAGGTTGGGTATTTTTTCACTATCATACACGTGAGAATCACCGGAGCTGGATATAAACTTTCAGCTGAAACAGTCACTATGTTTACTGTTTACTCACCTACCACTTAAGATGTGTTTGGTGATACTTTTGTGTCCTGGAAAAGACATAAACATACCAAGTGATGTCAGAACAACAATAAAAGGCTGCTGACTTGCTGAGCCAGAGAGCATCTTCATTTCTTTTTCTTTGTAATAATAGCTCTAAAGAATATTCGGCATTAATACAGAAATACTTGTTTGGAATTGTGTCAACATTATTCATAACCTGTGGGTGCGTGTGTTGCTGTTTCTACCTTGCATATAAATATAGAGAGACAGAGAGGGACTGATGATTCACTTAATTCCTTTTGCACCCCAAAAGATGAAGCCAAGAGCCCATCTTTGTAAATCCATTTGTTTCTGTAACTGAATCAAGGAATGAGGTTAGTCATGGCTCTTTACGTTTTTTCTGGGTCTTTTAAATTTTCTTTTCTCTTCGTTGATGGCAATGTGAAGCTCCATTGTTGTTTTACGTCAGATTCTAATTTTTGATACTGTTAAGCAAAGAAAACCCATCAACAATAGCCAAGGAATTTTTTCATTTCTTGTTTGTTTTTTGCTCTGTTTTGTTTTGCTTCAATCATATAAGTTAAGAGTTGGTAGTATTTGAATACCACAATTAGAACTTCTAAGGATTATTTTTTGCAGTCAGACAATTTACAGGCAGTTCTATCTGCGAATTTCTTATTATATTCGAGCTTTTTGAATTTTGTAGCTATACAACCAAATTCGAAGTTTTTTTTATATTCCCTTTTCAGGCTAAATTTTCCCAAGCACTTGAAAGTTTTAGATTTTGTTCACTTATTTAGTCAAGCTCAAACAATTGATTCAGTTATAGAGAATTATGGGTTTGTTCCAAATTAGAACTTTTTTTGTTTGTTTCCTCCTGTTTGAAACATGCGTTGCTAGTACTCAACGTCTTGGCCGCATATATCCTGGTTTCCAAGCGTCTCAGACCGTATATATTGACAACAAAGGCATTTTTCTGCTTTCAAACAACTCTAATTTCGGTTTCGGCTTCTATACCAGTGTGGATGTCACATTGTTTCTACTTGTTATCATTCACATACCTAGTTCCAAAGTTGTTTGGACTGCTAATAGGGGCTTTTTGATTCAAAATAGTGATAACTTTGTGTTTGGAGAAAATGGAAACGTTTACTTGGAACGTGGGAATAGTGTGGTTTGGTCTACAAACACTGCGGGACAAACAGCTACTGCCATGGAATTGCTCAATACAGGAAACTTGGTATTGCTTGGGGATGGTGGAAGAATTCTATGGCAGAGTTTTAGCCATCCTACTGATACCCTTTTGCCTGGTCAGATATTCTTGGAAGGAATGCAGCTCAGAAGTTTTCCCAACCCCAACAACCTGTCTCACTATCTTGAATTCAGGTCAGGTGATTTAGTCATGTCAGCAGGTTTTGAAATCCCACAATTTTATTGGTCCATAGCAAATGACAGCCGAAAAACCAACAACAATGTCAGCGGCAAGGTTCATTCTGTGAGTCTGGGGTCCAATTCCTTGAATTTCTACGATCAAAATAAAACGTTGCTTTGGCAGTTTGTCTTCTCCAAAAACCCTGGATGGAATGCCTTCTTTGCTGCTGTTTTAGGCTCTGATGGGTCTCTCTCATTCTATAATCTTCAAAAGGGGAAGTCAGTTTTTCCTGAGGCAATCAGAATACCACAAAGTTCCTGCAGCACTCCTGAGCCTTGTGATCCATATTATGTTTGTTCTTTTGAAAGCAGATGCCAATGCCCTTCACTTCTCAGCTCTCACTCTAATTGCAAGCCTCAGGTCAGTTCAACCTGTAACAGCTCCAAGAGTTCTGTAGAGCTTCTATACATTGGCGAAGGGCTTAACTATTTTGCACTTGGCTTTGTTACACCCTCGATGAAATCCTCCAATCTAGTTGCATGCAAAGAAGCGTGCCTAGGAAATTGCTCTTGCCTTGTGCTGTTCTTTGAAAGTTCTGGGAGTTGCTTTCTATTTGACCAGATAGGAAGTCTGCAAAGGTCTGACATGGGCTCTACTGGTTATATTTCATATATGAAAGTTTCAAGGGATGGAAGTCCTGCAAGCAATGAAAGAAAGCGGATTCTTTTAACCATGGTCATAATTTTTGCAACTGTCATGGTTGTCTTTACTCTGCTTTATGCAGGATACTGGTATCACAAAAAGAAGAAGATACTACTGCAATACCCTGTAGAAGATTCAGACGAGGATAATTTCTTGGACAATCTTCCTGGGATGCCTCTTCGTTTCAGCTATGGTGATCTTTGCAGGGCAACCAAGAACTTCTCTACAAAGGTTGGTGAAGGAGGGTTTGGCTCAGTCTACATCGGTGTGCTCCCAAATGGTACACAAGTGGCTGTAAAAAAGTTGGAGAGCTCCGGGCAGGGAACCAAAGAATTTAAAGCTGAAGTTACTACTATTGGAAGTATCCATCATATGCATCTGGTGAAGCTCAAAGGTGTTGTTAAATCATTTCTTATCTTAAAAACTAAAACGGTTAGAAAATAGTTTATTTAATTATTTAATTTATATTTTAATGCTTTCCATTACGTGTGGGCTCACTCCTCCTTAATTATTGATCCTAACATGTGAAATATTTAATTGAAATAAGAGGTGAATGATGGAGACAAAGTTCAAACTCAAGACCTTTGGCTCTAATATCATGTTAAATCATCAATTATTGCAAAAACTTAAGTTGTTAGGAGATGGTTAATTTAATTGTTTAATTTATATTTCAACAGGTTTTTGTGCTGAAGGGCCTCACTGGCTTCTTGTCTATGAGTACATGGAGAAAGGGTCACTAGATAAGTGGATCTTCAACAAGAATGAAGAGGGTCATGACTTGTTGGATTGGGATAGAAGATTTAATATTGCTTTGGGAACAGCAAAGGCGTTGGCTTATCTCCATGAGGAATGTGAAGTGAAGATTGTCCACTGTGATATAAAACCAGAAAATGTTCTTCTTGATGATAATTTTGTTGCAAAAGTTTCAGACTTTGGTTTGGCAAAGCTAATGAACCGGGAACAGAGCATTGTATATACAACACTGAGGGGTACAAGAGGGTACCTTGCGCCTGAATGGATTACAAACTCTGCCATATCAGAGAAAAGTGATGTATACAGCTATGGCATGATGTTGCTTGAGATTATTGGAGGAAGGAAGAATTACGATTCAAAAGATTGTTCAGAGAAAGCCCATTTACCTTCTTACGCCTACAAGATGTTGGAAGAAGGAAAACTGGAAGAAATTCTTGATACAGAGCTAGTGATGGATGAAAAAGATGAAAGGGTAGTCACTGCTATCAAAGTTGCATTGTGGTGTATACAAGACAATATGCATTTAAGGCCTGCAATGACTAAAGTAGTGCAAATGCTTGAAGGTTCTTGTGCTGTGCTGCCGCCTCCAACATCATCTCAGTCGGATTCTCCGTCGTGTTTCTTAAAATGGAGCAGTCAAGGGGCTACTTCATCAGCAGCACTTAATGGTTATTTCAGTGATGTAGCCATGTCAGATGTTTGCTTATCGGGACCAAGATGATAAAAGCAAATGTTTGTACATAATAGAAGATTTTCATTTTTGTCCTCTGTATCTTGGCAGGGTCATGAAACTTCAAAGTTTTGTACTGATTCATTTGTATTAGATCTCAAGATTTGGTTTTCAGACCACCTGTGGAGACAGCTATCTATTTGCTCAAAAATGTATGGTTTCGATTGTTGTTTGAATCTAGAAATATTCCTGGAAGCTTCTATACTGGTATTGAAGATGTTGCTGCTGCTCAGTAATATCAATTAAATGAAAGGAAGAAGAAAATTCGTGCACAATGAACTACAAAATAAAAAATAGGGTCAACTGTCTACTGGGGACGTAAAAGTCGGCACTTGTTGAGGGACTCACGTTACTCTTGAGCTTGGGGACTCATTCAAGGGTTGAGATTCTCCCCCCCACTATCAGAGCACTAATTAAACTTATTGGCAAGAAATAAAGTTAAATTCTTAATTAATAAATATTATGAAGTGACAAAATTTGCTTTTATTAGTTTTCTTGATTAGCCCCGGTATCATGATGTCCTACTTCAGCAGACCATGAAAGTAGCACTGGATAATGGAATTAAAAAGACCAGCACCAATGGTGGTTGTTGGCTGGTTTTTTGAGTTTCTCAGTAGTTATAGCCTGCAAAGTTATGGGCAGGACCTTCATTATGTTGCCCGGATGTTTGGATCTTGTGTTGCTCAAAGAGTAATACTATTTAGTAAACTATCATACGATGACTGCAATATAATTTGAGGCTAAAAATTTATTTTTATTATCACATCGTCCCAGTTGTATGATAATTGTAATAGTAACAAAATAACATTACTTGTTGCTCAAATTATTGGCCTCCATTACTTATATTGTCCAACAAGAGATAAATTCTTCTATTAATGACCATTACCCATTTTGCAGAGAGAGAGAGAGAGAGAGAGAGAGAGGAAGAAAATTAAGAAAGAGGTATTGGGGTAGCATAATCAGAGATGATTCACACGTTGTCAAAAATAAAAAACTAATCTATAGTGTCACTTTCATAATAAAGTATACAATAGAACATTATTGTGAGAAAAGAAAGTTTCATTCGACGTCCATGTTAATCACTCATATCTGCAACTGCATGGAACCAACGATCTTTTTTCTAGTGGGAACCACGCCGGCCTCAGAGCTGTAATATGATATAGATACATTTCCACATGTCATAATGTGAATAAAATAAGACAGTGAAGTGCTCTCAGAAGCAAAGGTTTTAGCCTCCTAACATTTTGACAACCATTAATTATAGGAAGCGCAGCTGAAAGCATTAGCAAAGTCAATTGACAACCATTTGGATTAATCTAATTGATCTCATCCCTTCTCTGAAATCAAGGAAAAGGCCAAGATCCATCCA
The DNA here is from genome assembly GCA_013348765.1 of Carpinus viminea. NCBI lineage: Eukaryota > Viridiplantae > Streptophyta > Magnoliopsida > Fagales > Betulaceae > Carpinus > Carpinus viminea. The sequence goes on along the minus strand of CP054667.1, from coordinate 39,189,282 downwards.
CCTGCTTTTCTGGTTAACAAAAAATGAGGTCACTCCTATCATCTTCTGCTCCCCATTAATGGCCATTTTTTTGTACTGCTAAGCCAAGAAAACCCATCGACTGTCACCAAAGATTCTCTTCATTTCTAGTTTATCTCTAGTTTTTTCTTTTCTTTTTTTGCTTCAAATACACACATTGATCTGCATCATCTTTCTTTATGGACTTGTTCCAATTTAGAACCCTGTGTTTCTGTCTCATTCTTTTGTTACAAACCTGTTCTGCTATCACTCCAAATATCGGCCAGATATATCCAGGATTCCAAACATCTCAGATGGTTTGGGTCGAGCACAGTGGGCAATTCCTCTTATCCAACAACTCAGTATTCGCTTTCGGCTTTCGCAATACCCTGGATGACGATGATGTCATGACTATGTTTTCACTAGCAATCATTCACATATATAGTTCCAAAGTGGTCTGGACTGCTAACATAGGCTCATTGGTTACCGATTCTGAGAATTTTGTGTTTGACAAAAATGGGAATGTTTACTTGGAAGGCAAGAAAGGTGGTGTGGCTTGGTCTACAAACACAGCCGGAGAAGGAGCTACAGCAATTGTATTGCAGGATTCCGGAAACTTGGTTTTGCTTGGTGACAATGGAAAAAGTCTCTGGCAGAGTTTTAGCCATCCCACAGATACTCTTTTAGTAGGCCAGCAACTCCCAACCGCAATAACTTGTCTCAATATCTTGAAATCTTGTCAGGCAATTTGGTATTGTATGCCAGATATGGGAGTACTCCACAAATCTATTGGTCTATAGCAGATGACAGCCGGAAAACCAAAAACAATGCAAGTGGCAAGGTTTACTCTGCATCTTTGATGTCCAATTCATGGAATTTCTATGATCAATGGGGGGCCTTACTGTGGCAGTTCATCTTCACGAACCATTCTTATCAATTGAATGCCACGTGGGCTGCTGTTTTAGGCTCAGAAGGCTCAATCTCATTCTATAATCTTCAAATGGGGCAATCTGTTACTCCTGAGGTCATTAGAATACCACAAAGTTCTTGCAGCATTCCTGAGCCTTGTGATCCATATTATGTGTGCTACGTGGACAGCCAAAGCCAATGCAAATGCCCTCCTATTCTCAGCTCTCAATTTAGTTGCAAGCCTCGGATTATCTCAACCTGTAATGGCTCCAAAAGCTCAGTAGATCAGCTTTTATATGTTGGCGAGAAGCTTGATTATTTTGCACTCGGGTTTGTTACACCCTTTTTGAAATCTGATCTATATGCTTGCAAACAGGCTTGCCTTGCAAACTGCTCCTGCCTTGTTCTGTTCTTTGAAAGTAGTTCTGGAAGTTGCTTTCTCTTTGACCAAATTGGAAGTTTGCAACAGGCTGGAGCAGGTTCTGCTGGTTATTTTTCTTATGTCAAGGTCTTGAGTAATGGAGATGGAGGGGCAAGTCCTGCAAGAGGAAAAAGCAGAACGGGAAGGCACATTCTGGTCATTGTGATCATTGTCATTGCAACTGTTCTGGCTATTGTTGGTCTTATTTTTGCTGCATTCTTGTACCACCGCAAAAGTAAGATAATATTGGAAACTTCCCAGGACACTTTAGAAGACAATAATCTTTTGGACAGTCTTCATGCAATGCCTTTTCGTTTCACTTATAGTGATCTTCACAGAGCGACTAATAACTTCTCTATCAAGCTTGGTGAAGGAGGGTTTGGTTCCGTCTACCTTGGTGTGCTCTCTGATGGTACTACCGTTAAACCGCTATTTATTTCAAAAGTTTAATAATTTAATAATTTAATTTATATTCTAACATTCCTCATCACGTGTGGATTCAAACTTCCTATTAATTTGTGAGCCACGTAGAATATTTAATTAAAATAGAAGATAAATAACGGAGATATGGTTCAAATGTTCAGATATTATATTAAATCACCTCTTGTCCTGAAAACTTACGCTTATAGGAAATGATTAATTTAATTTATATTCTAACAGGTACCTTATCTGCTGTGAAACAATTGGAGTGCATTGGGCAAGGAATGAAAGAGTTCAGAGCTGAAGTTGGTCTTATTGGGAGTATCCACCATGTTCATCTGGTGCAGCTCAAAGGCTTCTGTGCTGAGGGAAATCATCAGCTTCTTGTGTATGAGTACATGGGTAAAGGATCTTTAGATAGTTGGATTTTCAATAATAATGGTGAAAACGGGCGGCACACGTTGGATTGGGATACAAGATTCAACATTGCAGTGGGTACAGCAAAGGGGTTGGCTTATCTCCATGAGGAGTGTGAAGTGAAGATTGTCCACTGTGATATAAAACCAGAAAATGTTCTCCTGGATGATAATTATGTTGCAAAAATCTCAGATTTTGGTTTGGTTAAGCTTATGGACAAAGAGCAAAGCCTTGTATGTACACAGCTAAGGGGAACAAGAGGGTACCTTGCACCAGAATGGATCTTTAACTATGCCATATCAGAGAAGAGTGATGTATATAGCTATGGAATGCTCTTGCTTGAGATCATTGGAGGAAGGAAGAATTCTGATCCAACTCAAGGTTCTGAGAGAGCCTATCTTCCTTCTTATGCCTTCAAGATGATGGAAGAAGAAAAAGTAAGAGAAATTCTTGATTCAAAACTAGAAGGTTACGAAAACGATCAAAGGGTTGCCACTGCTGTCAAAGTTGCACTGTGGTGCATACAAGAAGACACGCAGTTGAGGCCATCAATGACTAAGGTTGTTCAAATGCTTGAAGGTCGTTGTGCAGCACCTCAGCCTCCAACCTCTTGTATGTTGGGTGTTGATCATTCAAATTTCGGTCAATCAGGTAGTGATGCGCACCTCTTAGCTGTTCGCTTATCAGGAGCGAGATGAGATTGTAGTACTATACTATTATACAACTTGCATACAATTGGAATAACGTGATAGTGAAAACCGGTCAATACCAGACTTATTGTTGAAATCGACCAATAACGTCTTGCTTTAGATCGTCATGGTGTCTTCATTAAAAACTTCCCTAATTAGTTGCTAGCTAAGGTTTCCTAGTAAAATATCATGACCATAAATGTTCTTGACTTCTTGTTTGTGTTTTAAGAGACTTGTTGCTCTCTAATTTTAACATGAAAGATGAGAGTCAAGAACAATGAGGTTTGACTTTATTCCTTGGATGCTTGAAGTAATGAATCAGCAACTCAATCAGTGGAAAATAACAAAGGATCAAAGGCAAATGTCACCAAACCTTTCCCACAAAGAAAAACAAAATCATACCAAACTCCATCTTAATAATATATATATATATATAACTTACCATTATATCTATGTAGTGTAGTATGTAGTGTAGTCCCACCTTTTAGGACATGACTATATATATATATATATATATATATATATATATATATATATATATGTAGATGAGTGATGTTATGCCTTGAAAAATATTAAAATTTCAAAAAAAAATCTCCTGGTCTTTTTGGGAGGATTAAACTATGTTCAGCAATCAAAGGGAATGTGGAAAAAAAAATAAAAGCATGATTCAGAGCTTGTTTGTAATTACATTTAGGAAATAGAGCTTTTGTCTACCCCAAAAAAAAAACCCTCAATTTTTGCTTCCCCCAAAAAGCAATTTGGGCTTTTTTTTTTCAGAGAAAAATTGCTGAGGTTATTTGATTTGTTTAAGCAAAAATTGCTGAGGTAATTTTAAATCTTTTTCTGCTGCGTATTCTAGCATATTGTTATTTTTGGGTTCAACAGATTTGACACACCCCACTTTCAAAGAGGGATTAACACAAAAATTCTGTGTTTTCAAATACATGGTACTATTAATAAAAATTGTATTGCCCTGGATTTAATGAAGAGTTTAAATCCAAAGTAATAATAAAAAAATAAAAAATCGTTAATAGAACTACGTATTTGAAAATACCAAATTTCTGTCGTGATGCCTCTTTAAAATTGGGGCGTGACAAAATTTTGCCAGTGACAATCTAATGTAGTGTGTGTTACGAAAATGGAGTTTATGCAAGACAAGTATTAATATTATCATATATTTTAATATATGATACTGTAGAATATTTTATTGTGTTTATTTTTATTTGATATTGTCTTTATTTATTTCCATGTAAGAGTTTTAATGACTCAGCCTTAGAAAATATTGTAATAGTTTGCATATTTAAAGGGCATTCCGTTTTGATAAAAAAAAAGCAAAAAATTAATCCAAATTTTATGTTTGAAGAAGTTTTAGGTTCCCTTCAATAAATCTAAAGAGTTTAGGTTCTTTCAAAACCTAACAATCTATCCCATTATGTGTATGTGCATTCACGTAACATTGGTATCAGAGCTAGCCACCATGTCAAGAGGTTCGAGTCACGAGAAGGGTGACCTATAGGTTAAATTAAAAACTGATATATAAGTGCAGCCACCAAAAGAGAAAGAGCTATCATTGGGTCAGTGTCAATAGAATGGGCCACCATGGATGTCAGCTACAGGAACATGATGATAAATGTGTTCCATTAGTAACGTTGCATACGTGCCACGTTACCAATGGAGGTTCCATTGGTAACATTGCACATATGCAACGTTACTAACGGAGGTTAATTTAAAAAATTAAATTAAATTAAAAATCTTAAACTAATGGTCATTTTTCATTAAAAAAAAATGATCATTTTTATGCAAAAAAAATGTAATTTTCATTTTTCAAAAAACACCAATAAAAATAAGGACAAAAAATATATATTATTACTTCAGACATTTTTTTCATTAGTTTGCTAATTTTATGAAAAACCCAACTCAGTCGACAGATTATTTTCTACACTTGTAATAATCTAGGACTGTGGTTGTCTAACCATACACTTACAAGGAATATAGTTGCTTCTTACCGTTCCAAAAGTTGTAGAACCCCAAGTATTCCATCTGGCCAAAAAAAAAAAAAAAGGTGGCTTCGGCCACTTTCTGTGCTATACTGGGCACAGGGGTGGCCGGCCACCCTTTATATTTTTGGAAAAAATACAAAATTAGTCCATTTGGTTCACTTGATTTACAATTTACTTCATGTGGTATCAAAACGAACTTAGTAGTACCTATGGTATGCAAAAAAAAACAATTTAATCCCTATCGTTAAATTCCATCCGCATACCCTTATCTGCTCGTTTTGGACGGTTTTTAAACAAATATCCTGCCTGATGGGTGGGTGGAGCCTGGCGGTGGTGGGCATGAATAGAATACGATGTTATTCTTAGTTTTCAGCCTATACTTAGCATTCCTTACAAACTAAGTTAATTGCGGCAGTTTTAAATGGTATGCTTACAAAGTAATTAGTATGCAATTCTGCAAAATGAATGGACTCATAAATGTGAACAGGCGTCAGTCAATGATATTAGGGGACGATCCATGTTCCAAAAGCACTTCGGCCCTTGAAGGGCCTCCAATTGTAGATACTGGGTCAGCAATTCTGGACACTGTAGGACACCAAATTGATCTAGACTCATGCTGCATTGAAGAAATTCCAGGAAAATCTATAGAGAAGCAGAAGGGATCTACGATGTCTAGTGCAGAGAAGGGCCCTCAAATCTTGGAGGCCTCTGCTGTAAATTCTGACTTGAAGGAAGTCATGGTAGGGGGAGGGTGAACACACGAAGGAGTGGTGGAAGAAATGGAGGGCTGAACACACCAACCAGTGATGGAAGAAGTGGTGGAAGGATTGGAGGGCTGAACACACCAATCAGTGGTGGAAGAAGTGGTGGAAGGATTGGAGGGCTTGATTCATTTCGAATGCTTCCAATATTGCTACTTCTTACATCCTTTAAATATCCACACGATTGTAAACAATTCATTCATTGTACACTAAGAATTTAATGGCACATATGACAAACTGTTAAACACCATTAATGATCTAAGGTTACTTACTGATAATCCTATTAAATTGTTGGCCCAAACAACCATTTAGTAAACTCTAATACTACTGTCATATTATTATAATGATGTGACAGTAAATATATGTCATTAATTTTTATTGTCACGTTATTACAGTTGTATGACAATCGTATAAGAGTTTACTAAATAATATTACTCTTATATCGGCGGGCTCCCTCTCATCTGTCTCTGTCTCTTTTCCTTCCTTCTTCTTTCTTCTTCTTCTTCATTTGTTTTAATTTTTGTTGGAAACTTCATTGAAGACCTCCGAACTTTCATCCGTTTTGAAGTACTCCCATAAACTTCAAAAACTCTCAATTTAGTGTCATGAAGTTGAGTTTACTGCGTTGGTGCTTCTCTCTTGGTTGTCTGCTATTATATAGATTAACATATATAATAATGGTTGCCCATTTGCAAGGTTTAGGAAGCCATTGTGCTCTCACTGGCCCAACAATGTTGACCAAATTCTGTTCGACTATCTATTTCAGGTGAGTGACGATCATTCGTTTTTCTATGAATGCAGGAGACAAGAGTTGCGGATGTGGCTAGTAGGTGAAGTCTGCAAGTGGATTGAATTAATCTTATTAGCTCAACCAAACCATAAGCCAAATAATATCCCACCAAAGACTGATAATTAGATGGGAGTCCGATTTAGGAAAATCCTATTTCAGCATGATTTGTATAATTTTGAATTAGCTTTCCAATGCTGCTAGAATCAGCTCAAATATTACATCTTTTTCATGAGTTAATGCATTCCCATAATCATGATGAGAGAAATAATTAATATGATTACATATATACTGATGAAGCTAGCTAGCTATAGCATGCATGGAGTAAATTAGAAGATATGGGAGTTCCTTCCATGGATGAAAAGCACTGAAAAACGACATGGAAATGGAACTACAACTTTAGGGTCTGTGGTCGCTAATGAGAAGAGAAAAAATTAAAAAAAAAATAAAAAAGGTCATTAGCGGCAACAATAATGTTGCAGCTAATGAGGGTCAACAGCAGGGACTTTATGTAGTCACCTTTGATGAGGGCTCATTAGCAGCGACTTTAGTGTCGTTGCTAATAAGAAGAGAAAAAATTCAAATAAAAAATAAAAAGGTCATTAGCGTCGACCTTAATGTTGCCGCTAATGAGGGTCAATAGCGGATCTGAGGAAGTGATCGTGCGCAGAAGAAGGCGATCGACCGCAGTGCGATCGAACGCAGTAAGGGCGATCGAGCACACCTGTGCGTGAAGCCCACTCTAGCCACAGCCCTGTTTTGGAAGTTCTTGATCGTAGTGGAAATGGTGAGGAAAAGGCAAAGAATTAAAGCATATTGTTGCTTTCTTTGGGCCCAATTCATACTTACTACATTCATTTCCTCTTGGGGTGGGAAAATAATCTTCAATTATTTCTTTAAGCATTCATTCTTCAAACAAAACGTACAAGATAAGAGCTTGCACCATTTGAATGAAAGAGAAACACGGGTCAACAAGTTTCATGTCACTTCTAACTAGAAGCATAAATAGGCATAAATATGTACACGACAAAATTGCGACCCTAAAAATGGTGGACTTAGACTGTAGCAAGATACATCTAAAATTGCCACCCTCATGGTGGACTTAACAGAAACATGAAAAAATTGAGGTAAATGACTCCTTATATTATGTAAGTAGAATCATTCATAGTCTAGAGTTCTTCCTATCTATATATATATTTTTGTCCTTCCATATAAGAACCCTTTCCTTTCAATGTAAGAGTTTTTTCTCTCATCTTGAGTCCTTTTCATCTCCTTCTTGGTACAACTTGGATGTATGCTGTGCAGAAAGTGAACGATTAATTTTACACTATGGTATCTTAATGTGCCTCAGTTTTTAGATTTCTTTTTTCTGTACATATGTTACAAATTCTTATTGTAATTGTTGCTTCGCATGTGGGCCTCTTTGGATTATTGTTCACGGTTGGCTCCAACATATTGTGTTGTGGGTGGTGCTGGGTTTTATATGATGTTGCAGAGGAAGAGACAGCGAGAGGATGGAGGCCCAGCCAGAAGGGAATGGTTCTGAGGATAAGCGTAGGAGGTTTACTTTCTCGAAGTAAGTGTGACTTAATACAAGCGTTGTTTTTTTTTTTCGTTGGTTTCTGTTGTTTGTAGTGGAATATTGAGTGTGAATGGAGGTGGGTTATGCTTGAAATGTTCTGAGCAAGTGGAGATATGGAGTGAATTGAACTGGTTTGGTAATAGCTGAACTATGTTTGCCCCGGTTGAAAGCAATGACTTGGAATATGGCAAACCAGGATGCAGAATCAGCCGACCCTGTGGCTGTCATCAACTTGAAGGTATCTGAAGTTTATCCCCTACCTTTGTAATTTTAGTAGTGGCTTTTATAATGAATGTCCTTTTGTTTTGGGCTGGCCCGTTTGGATACCATTTTTAAGATTGAATACAAGATTTTATTTGGAAAGAATATTGTTATTTGCATAATTCCGTCAAAATAACCGGGTACAAACTGGGGTACCCCAATTAACCGGGAACCGGTTCCCGGTTTCGGTTTTCCAAAATCAATAACTAAGGTACTCCGGTTTCGATTCTCGATTTTGGCCAGTAACTGAGAACTGGGACCGGGTTGACACCCTTAGTCTTTGCGTGGTGTCAGGATTGCGAGATTGAGCTGTCCTATCTCCCACCTTTGGGGTGTGTTTGATAAACATTTTAGGCAAAAACTTGGTTTTGCACTATTTGGGAGCCCCACATTTAATTATTTTATTTTTTCAACATTCTCTTATTTTTAACAGGTGATTTCAAGAGAGCAGGGATCGGGACAGAGAGATTAATTACAATCAAGTCTGCTGAGAACATCTGTTGTTACCTGATAACAGTAGCCAACTCCTACTTCTTGCTCAGATGCATGTGTTATAGCCTCTTGTAAAAGACCCTTGGCAGAAAATTCATAATGAAGCTTTGACTCTAGGCTTGCAATCTCATTAGTTTTTGGGACATAGGATCGTAGAGATGCAGCAGCAATTGCTTCAATAATGCTGATGATCACAGTACTGTTCCAAACATACAGAGAATTGTGAATTTAGATCTGGTTCGTTGGATTCACGTTTGAGACATGTGATCTGGATCAATATATACCAAGCTTGGCAACTTCAACACAATCTCTTTTAGATCTCTCAAATGATGAGTAAAAAAAGTTGGCTTTGTTTGTTAAAATTCTCTTCTTCCGTCATTTGTTGTTTGTTCTTAAAGCAATAACATTAACAAACAACCCATGTAGCATCTGAGTCTCACATTGGGAAGATGAACAGTCTAGATAGAGTGGGTAGATTAATAAGGCCTCCATATCTCCTCGACTGCTGCTCGGTTGGTTGCTTGGTTGCCCTCTTTGAAGTGCAACTTCAGTCAATTTTCTTCGCTTAATTGTAGTTCTAACTACAGTCTTTCATCTTTCTGAATTCATTGTTCAATTTGTTTGTGATGGTAAAAAGATGGCGAAAACATAGATGAAAAAATTAAAATTTAAACATAAAAGATGTCCTATTTATAGATAAAATTAATGTGCTGCCTGTCATGTGGGTGCGCTTGATCGCAAGTCAGTGTGCTCGATTGCAAACAATGCGCTTGAGTGCACGTAACTGCTCTGAAAATCCCACGACGCAAGAGGATATGTGCAAGAGGATATGGCTCGCGCCCCAGGTTTTGCAGCGACCGCCGCACCCTCGTACTCATCGAGGCCTGGCACTTGCCCCGACGGCCGGGTATAGGTCTCGCGCTTCAGCGCCATCCATTTTCGGGGCTAGTTGATTTTGCAGGTGAGTTGTTACATACTCCTTAGCGGATTTCGACTTCCATGACCACCGTCCTGCTGTCTTAATCGACCAACACCCTTTGTGGGTTCTTACAATATGATCTGAAAAATCAATGACTATTATAACTTTTCACACAAACAAATATAAACAGAATATACACAAAGAGTCTCTCAAATAGAACTGTTTTTTTGTTCAAAATCTCTCTCTCTCCCAGAGTCCCAAACCCATCGTCGGCCGGCCATTTCTTCAGACCCAGCGTGCGTCAAGCGACCCGGCGTGGGTCAGGCAAGACACACGCTTGGGTCTTGCCAGACACCAACCCACTTGAAAAAAAAAATTATATGAAGCAAAGATTTTATATGGACCATGGGGAGCCACGCTCCCCCACGACCGACGTGCTGCTATGCTGCACTGCAGCTAACCTCCATTAATTTTTTTTTTAAGTGCATTAAAAAAAAAAAAAGTGTTCCAGCTCCTATGAGGAAGAGAGTTGCTGCCTCTCCTAGACAAGTGGATAGTAACCTTTTCTACATTACTTCTATGCCCCTGCATTCAACAGTTATTGATGTTGCCGGTGCTGGCTCAATAAAGAAAAAAGGTGTGTAGTAATTGGGACACTTTGGACTGAAGTAAGCTGTATTCTTCCAATTGATCATTCTTCATTTGTTGTTAGGGGATGGAAAGCAAAAGAGAGAAGGTCCTTGTGTTGGAACCAAAGGCTTCCGTGCTCCTCAGGTGAAAAAATATTATCGACACTAATCGCAACCACCTTAAGCGGTTAGCGGTTTTTAATAATCGACTGCCAAAACAGTTAACGGTTATCAGTTATAAGTGGTTAACGATTGGCACGGCGATTATAACCGACCCACTTGAACACCCTCCATGTCTATTAGAACATTTCAATGCTATGATCAATGGATACCCTACTCTTGATTGATCCCAAAAAACCTCAGACGTTTCCAGGCCGCCTTCTATTTGGGATTGATTGGGTTACTAGGAGAGTACTGCCCTTCGTCAAGAAAAAAGAACAGATCCATATTTCAAAGGATTGACTGTATGCATCTCGGGCCATTTCTGGAATATCCTGAGTTTGGTGGTTGCAATTGGAAGCAACCTTTTCTTACTGCCGAAGATCAATCTTCTCTTTTCTGAAATGAAAGCAGAGGCTCTTTTCATGGTTTGCAGCTCTTTTAGCGATACTGAGAAATTTTACTTTGAGAAAATTGAAATCTATTACAAGTCTGTTGTCAGTTTTGTGTTAACTTCTGTACATCTGGCAGCTCCGGAGGTATGATGAGGTGATTCAGCTGTGTAATCAGACCCTTGGTTCTGCTGAAAAGAACTCTCCCCCAGTGGATGCTAATGGCCAGGAAACAAGTCTGCATGGTTCTGAATTCTTGAACAAATTTTACTTCAAACTTTGGCGATGCCGCCTGATTTTTAAAGCCTACTTGCATTTAAAGTGAGCTCAAAACCGGCCCAAAAAAAAAAAAAAGCCTAATAAAAAGCGGTTAGTAGAAAAGTGGTTAACTGCATCCGATTAACTGCTACCCAATTAGTGGAGGCAGTTTGTAGATTTCTACTAATTCCTTGCCTATGAAGTATCTTTGTCTTCTTTGGGAAGAAATAAGGCTAATATTTGGGATGGCATTTTTGAGAAGATTGAACGTTGTATGGCTGGTTGAAGCATTTGCACTTGTCTATGGGTAATAGGATTACATTGATTAAGAGCACCCTTTCTAATTTGCCTACACTTATTTATGAAAATTCGAGCACCCTTTCATTTTTTGCCTATGCCTGTGCACAAAATTTTGTTACGAATTTTGTTAAGGAAGTGCACCAAATATATGGCCTTGGCTTAAGATTCAGTAGGTTTAAGGCTGTATTTTATTCTCCAAATAAATCATTTATTTATGGTAATTAAATTTGTGCTCAGATCAACTTCGGTTAATTGGCCATGGCCCACTTCCAATGCCTTGCTGATCACAATTGCACCTTCATCCTTCAGCTCATTCTCAGCCAAGCTTAACTCGGTGAGAAATTGTTTTGCTGCTATACAGGCTGCTAAAGTAGCAGCAGCTTTGGCAGTGATGTCATTTCCAGCATCAGGTTATCTTTTCTTATTCAATTAAAAGAAAAACCCATCTTGTTTAGCTCAAAACTTGTTGGTCCCAGCCCAATGCGTCTAATTTGGTAGACTAATTTTATATTTTTCCCTTAATTAAATATTACTCAGTTTATTTGGGACACAGTGATCTGCCCCTGTCGAAGGCCTTAATTCACCTCCATTTGCAGATGGGCATTCCTCTCAATGCAGTGCAGAAATTTCAAATTTATGGGCCAGGTTTGACTTGCAAGGACCAAACTAGTCCATGACGTTGCTCATCTTTAAGCTTGCTGAGGACTGGTCCGCACTTTGGCTCCTAAAGGTCAACTTTCACGTGGCCATTTGACCTCTCTTTTTTTTCTTCGGCAGTCATCAATGACCTCAATGGCAACGCCTTGCTGCAAAGGTGCGCTTGAGTGCAGGTAACATGTGATCGAGCGTAAACATGCAAAAGTGTACCAGTTTGCAAGTGCGCTCAATCGCAACAAGGGTGCGATCGATTGCACAAGCGCACTACACCTGGTTAGTCTAGGTGCGCTTGCGCGCTACTACACACTATCGAGCACAGGCATGCAAACAAAATATACCAAACCAACCTGTGTATCGATAGCTTCTTAAAAAGTAAACTTCCCCCAAATAGAGAAAAAAAAATTTGCTAGAAGTCAAATACTTTAAGAGTGAAGAAAGCATCATTAATGTCAATGAACAATACACTTATTGAAAAATATTATGATTAAGAATAAAGACTTTTCGAGAAGTATTTAACCAAAATAGAATCGGTCAAATTTTTTTTGACATATCCACACAAGGAAAAGGAGAGAAATGATTTAAACTAGTGTCCTACACTTCTTAACCAAAGTGTCGTCTGCAAATAGAAGGTGAGACAACAACCCGATTCAGCTCATTGGAGCCCACCGAGAATCCCGAAATCAAACCCCTAGAGGTAATAGCACCGATCATCTAAACTCCCCCTCGCTTGTGAGTCTTTCAACATTCCAAGAATGTCTCACGTCAAGAGTTGCAGAAAGGGACACAACTCCAAATCCGACGCATCCAAACACCCATCCCAGAAAAGTAACCGTGGCTCTCTCTCTCTCTCTCTATATATATATATAAGGGCTTATTTTAGGTATTGGGCCTAAAATAAGCCCAAAAAACAATTTTTTTAAAAAAAAAAATCAGTTATCAGACCGAGTACAAACTGGAACCGACAACCAAGACCCCTATTAATCGGTCTTTGGTTTCCTTTTTTTTTTTTTGTTGGTATAAAAGTATTTATTATTATTAAATAATATCATTTGGCATTGAGTGCAGTTACATAGAAATTAAATTTTTAAAAAATTGAGTAATGTAAATGAAATCTGAAAGCAAACTTTATGAATGTAACTTTTAATATAAACTGATTCCCGTAGGATAACCCCCGGGGAGGTAATTAATTAAGCCACAATATGTAGTACCTTTTTTTGTTTTGTTTTATTTGCTGAGGCTGCATGCCATGATTGATTGAGTTTCTTAAATATGGACAGGTTGTTGATGCGTATGGTGTGGCCAAAGTTGTGGCTTCTGGGAATCCCAAAAAAAAAATTCAACCATTTGCAGATGTCCTTCATGATTTGCTTAAATTGCAAAACTAGGCCTTATTTCTTTCGACGTAAAATGGTTTTTGTCGTAAAATATTTTCAACAGAAAATAATTTCTTGAAAAATTAATTTTTCAAGAAATTAATTTAAATTTAATTAATTAACGGAGGTTAATTTAAAAACGGAGGTCCTAGTGTTACACATGACTTAAATTTAATCTTAACCATGTGTATAAGTCTTGGATACTCTTCCTTTGTAAGTCAATTTTTAAGAGAGTCCTTTCTAAGATTTGTAACATTACTCGTGATGGTAGGGGTTCTTGGATTTTAATGGGGTTGGATTAATGTGCCTTGGGATGTGATTTGTGTGAGACTTGGAGGTTGACGGGGGCGTGGGTATTTTTGGCTTGTTGTCTTTTTGGTGGGGTTTTGGGTGTGTGGGTTCCTGTTAGTGATAGGTTTTCTTGGTGCGAAAAATCACATAAATTCGGTGTTAACTGGTTAACTGGTTAACTCTAGATTTTGGACAGTGTCTGGTATGATGGGTTGGTCAAAAACTGTAGTGGTGCGACCGGATGGGTGTTGGGTGACAGGTAAAATATTGTTGAGGTATGAGATGTGGTAATAGTACCTTTTGCAGCTCCTTGAGGACTCCATCCAATTTGGCATTAGCTTCTTCCAACTTTGTTATCGCACTTTTAATTATGTTTTTAAGATGATTAATTTGTCACTCCAAACAATCTATTCTTTGATCTGTCATCGAATAACTTAGCTCTGATAACAATGTTACGTTAATGCTTTTATATACATGTAACGGAATAAATTGTTAGATTTTGAGAGAACCTATATCCTTTAAATTTGTTGAAGGAATCTAAAACCTTTTCAAACATAAAGTTGGGATAAATTTTCCGCTTCTTTTATTCATAACATAATGTCCTTTAAATAGGCAAATGATTACAATATTTTCTTGGGCTGAGTCATCAGCTTTTATTGGAATATAAACTAACTCTTACATGGAAATAAATAAAGACAGTATCAAATAATAAGAAAAATGATAAAGTCGCAACTTAAACTTAACTATAATCCAACTTTTCTCTTTAAGTGCAGCTTAAAAAAAAAAAAAAAAACTGTCAGTAAAAGAGGGAGAGAGCCTTAAACTAGAAATTGAGTCTAAAGTAAGAAAGAAGTTGAGTTTATGTTGTAACTGTATCACTACTATCATATCTCTAAAAATTATCACAATAAAATATTCTACCATGTCATATATTAAAATATATGATAATATTAATACTTGTTCCGCATAACTCTATTCCGGTAACAGTGTGCATATGATGTAAACATATTAATCAGATGATATGAACATGTGCCTTCTTTCAATTGGATATGACCTCAGTATCGTTAAAAATTAAACAAAACATAAACCAAGAGAGTTATTTGACAATAGTTCGAACTTTAGGGAATAACTTCTAAACTTCAGTTGGCGATTTGATAAACTATGAAACTTCCAAGGCCCTTTGAAGGATTTTTGGGTAAGAAAATAGGCAGAACCATTGAATCATTGACTGTCCAAAGCTTCAAGGTGGAAAGCAAAATTGTAGAATTGAAAAATACAAAGATAATATATATGGGTTTCAAAGATTTCAATAGTCTTGACTCTCTGAATAAGAAATCATCTCTTATGGGTGCAAACATAGGAATCATTCCAACCATGCAAAGTGCAAGCAGCAACTTTTATAATAATTGATGGCATGGCTTATCCGAGGAGCTCCACACCTTATAATGACTACAGACAACACAAGAAATATTAAACAAATATGAAGCACGCATGATATCAGCATGCATCTATCTCACTGTCAGAAGAAAGAAAAGACAGTGGTTGGGTAATTGAAGGCCACAACGAAAGAATATCTAGTGCTTTGTAGGGCCGCTGAGAGAGAAAAAAGAATGTTTGCAGGATTCAACTGGACGCCGACGCCCACTTGCTGAGCCGCCCTTTTTCCCAACTGGATATTTTTGTGTTGATGTTGATCAGGTCCACTTGTTTTTTGGAAGTTTCTCATTCCTGCAAGTTTCGGCTGCCACTTTTTTATTTTATTTTATTTATTTTGAGTTGTGTGGGTGAAAATCTAGGACCGCTCTTCGAATGATCTGAACACAGTAAGAGATCTCATGCAATGAACCCAAAGAAATTCCAAAAAGAGAGAACAAAAACAATTCTAATTAAGTTAAAAAAACATTTCTTTCGTGAGTATAAGATTATATAAGTTAATTATAATTTGATTTATTTAATTAAATAATCTAGTTCTCTTAATCCAACTTACTAATTTCGTATTATATTTATGTCAAATTCACGAGTTGTTTTAAACATTATCAGTCCTAATTACAACAATATATGAGCGAAATATTTATTGCTCCACACACTTATGAAGTTTCATGCTCGGTTGTTCATCGGCTATCATATGAGGTATATTTCTTCTTCTTGTTGGGATTCGACAAATAAAAAAAAAATGAAAATAATTTGAAGTATTGTGATGCAACAACCCCAAAATTATGAGTCTCATAATATTTGGTATAAAAAGATAAATTTTTTAGTTGGAGGACTACGCCACATATGCTTTTGCGTGATATGAGATGATAAAAACTGAAATGTTACACTTATTCCAATTTTTTTTATAAAATTTTTTCACTCAAGTGATTTTTACAGCCACATTTTTAAAACTAAAGATCTTTTTAAAAGCCACCATAAAAAGTTGTGTAAAAAAATTAGAATAGGTACAATATTATTCTAATAAAAATAATATTTTGACATGACATAAAGGTAAAAACAATTTTAAGTGTCTTGATCCCGCAAACCCAATTTCAATCACTTCAAAGCAACACCTTTCGCAATCATATGCCTTTATTAAGATGATCGTATCATTTGGTGTATGAAAATTGATTTTTAGTTGTGAAAATCACAACTCGTAAAGCTTTGAAGTGACTGAGAAATAATGAGGCGATGCGTAACATTCATGTCAAAAGGCTGATAGAAACATATTTCCTCATTAGGTTGTTGGATCCAGATTTCTTCCAATTGGGGAAAAATTGGAGATTCTCCAATTGTTAATCGTGGTCATTCATTTTAATTTTAATAGTTTTTAAAATTATTTAACCTCGGTAAAACAAAAGTCACCATTTAATGTCTCCGTTATATAAAAGCAGTTAATATTTTATAGACCATTAGATTTAAAATGAAGGGTCACGATTAACAATTGAAAAATATCTATTTTTTCTCCAATTGGAGGGGATCTAAATCATGAGGTTGTTCAAATGTGAGCATGTTTGAGATTGCATTGGAAAGTTGGAGTTTTTAAAGTTAAAAGTAATTTTTTAGAGAAAAAAAAAAAAAGAAAAAAGGATGTGTTTGTGATTGTGTTGAGAAAGAGAGTTTTTAAAGTAAAAAAGAGCTTTTCATCAGAAAAAAAAAAAAACCCTTCAATTTTAAACTTTTTTCAAAAATGTGTTTTAGACATTTTAATAATAAATTTTTTTTTAAAAAAAAGTAATTTTAAATTTTTTATCAAAACATGTCACATTTTTGTTTGACGCATATTTCTACGTAATAAAAGTATTTTCCAAAAAATGAACCCAAAGAAATTTCAAAAAGACAGTATAAAAACAATTCTAATTAAGTTGAAAAACAATTTGTTCATGAGTATAAAATTATATAAGTTAATCATAATTTGATTCATTTGATTAAATAATTTAATTTTCCTAATATTAACTTGCTAATTTTATATTATATTTATGTTAAATTCACGAGTTGTTTTAAACATTATCGGTCCTAATTACGACACGGAGCAAAATATTTATTGCTCCACACACTCAAAAGTATAATTAAATTGATATCTTTTATGAAGTTTCATGCTAGGTGTTGTTCATTGGCTAATATATGACGTCTATTTCTTCTTCTTTCTTGTTGGGACACGACATATAAAAAAATGAAAATAATTTGAAGAATTGTGATGCTACAACGCCAAAATCATTAGTCGCATAATATTTGGTATAAAAAAGATAAATTTTTTAGTTGAAGGACCACGACACATGGTTTTGCATGGTATGAGAAAAAAGAAGTACTACACTTATTCCATTTTTTTATACAACTTTTTTATTCATAGGTAATTTTTAAAACAAAGGGTATTCCGCCGTAAAAAATTGTGTAAAAATATAAAAGTATAGTATTATTCTAATAAAAATAAGGCGAAATTTCAGTTTGCCCTCTGAACTTTCAGCCAATTATACAAATCTCTTATGAACTTTCAAAACTCACTTAAGCCTCCTGAACTTTGATTTGCTCTCACTTTGGACTCTTCTGTTAATTTTAATGTCCAAAACGATGATTTGGGTTAAATGGGTGCTAAAATTTGAAGCACAAAACAATATAATGTTAACGTGAGGAGTTCTAAGTGAGAACAAATCAAAGTTCAAAGGTCTAAGTGAGAGTTTTAAAAGTTCAAAAAATGTTTTATACAATCAGCTGGAAGTTTGGAGGACAAAATAAAGTTACACCTAAAAATAATATTTTGACATGACACAAAAGTAAAAACAATTTTAAGTTTCTTGATGCCACAAACCCAAAATTTCCAATCACTTCGAAGCAACACATTTTGCAATCATATGCCTTTATTAAGATGCTCATGCCATTTGGTGTATGAAAACTGATTTTTTTTTTTTTTTTGCTGTGAAAATCCCAACTTCTAAGATCTGAAGTGACTGAAAAATCATAAGCTTTGAAGTGACCGAAAAATAATGTTTTAACATGACACAAAAGTAAAAACAATTTTAAGTGTCTTGATGTCACAAATCCAAAATTTTCAATCACTTCAAAGCAACACCTTTTGCAATCATATGCCTTTATTAGGATGCTCGTACCATTTGGTGTATGAAAACCTTTTTTTTTTTTTTTGCGGTGAAAATCACAACTCATAAGCTTTGAAGTGACCGAAAATAATATTTTGACATGACACAAAAGTAAAAACAATTTTAAGTGTCTTGATGCCACAAACCCAAAATTTTCAATCACTTCAAAGCAACAAATTTTGCAATCATATGCCTTTATTAAGATGCTCATGCCATTTGGTGTATGAAAACTGATATATTTTTTTTTTTGGCGGTGAAAATCCCAACTCATAAGCTTTGAAGTGACCAAAAAAATCATAAGCTTTAAAGTGACCAAAAAATAATGTTTTAACATGACACAGAAGTAAAAACAATTTTAAGTGTCTTGATGTCACAAATCCAAAATTTTCAATCACTTCAAAGCAACACCTTTTACAATCATATGCCTTTATTAAGATGCTCGTACCATTTGGTGTATGAAAACTTTTTTTATGGGTAAAAATCACAACTCATAAGCTTTGAAGTGACTGAAAATAATGTTTTGACATGACACAAAAGTAAAAACAATTTTAAGTGTCTTGATGCCACAAACTCAAAATTTTCAATCACTTCAAAGCAACACATTTTGCAATCATATGCCTTTATTAAGATGCTCGTACCATATGGTGTATGAAAACCTTCTTTTTTTTTCTTCTTTTGCGGTGAAAATCACAACTTATAAACTTCTAGACCCAAAAATAATGTTTTAACATGGCATAAAAATAAAAACAATTTTAAGTGTCTTGACGTCACAAATCCAAAATTTTCAATCACTTCAAACAACACTCATATGCCTTTATTAAGATACTCGTTCCATTTGGTGTATGAAAACTTGCCTCTTTTTTTTTTTTTTATTTGGGTGAAAATCACAACTCATAAGCTTTGAAATGACCAAAAATAATATTTTGACATGGCAAAAGTAACAATTTTAAGTGTCTTGATGCCACAAACCCAAAATTTTTAATCACTTCAAAGCAACACCTTTCGCAATTATATGCCTTTATTAAGATGCTCGTACCATTTGGTGTATGAATACTAATTTCTTTAGCGGTGAAAATCACAACTCGACCGAAAAATCATAAGCTTTGAAATGACCGAAAAATAATGAGGTGATGCAAAACATTCCTCTATGTCAAAAGGCTCATAGAAACATATCCCCTCAGTTAGAAGATACAACGAGGTTTAAGAAAGTTTTTTCGCTTTACTAATAATAGAGTTAATTAACTTACAGTCAGCTCGTTCACTTTTTACCCAAAAACTACAAAAAGGGAGAATGTTATTTCTGCAACTATGTTACTCGAGCTATTTCACAGCAGAGGCAAAGACGATTTATTGAAGAGTGGTGACTACGTAGCTGCAGTCAAAGGAGGATGGTGAGAAGCTCCTTGGAAGAAATTTGCAGAAGAAGCATGGCTGTATTCACTTTCATGTCGTTCCTCTTCATCCTCTTCTTCTTCAGCATCCCAAAGAAATCGAGCATATGAAGCTAAGACATAACTGCACACAGACAACATCAAACTTCAGCACCAACTTTCATAAGACAGCCACAATTAGAAAAGTACAGATCAAGAACAGAAAACTCCTCAAGAGTGGGGAGTCATATATATTATGAAGATCAACTTATATTGAACAATATTCACTTGGAAGAATCAATCTAAAGCAGTAGTTTGGTTGAGAAATTCCATCAAACCAGTTCAATGCGTGAACTGAAGCACTTGATCAAAAGCTTTGTATTCAACATCTAAAACAAGTTAATTAATCTATACTAGACACCAGTTTGCAAAATCCATCAACAGCTTTAATAGTTTTCATGTTTAGGCAATATACAACTACAATTTGACCAAACTGAAGCTTTATTTACAGCCCCATAGGGATTGACACGTTAACCCACTCACAGTTCAAGCATTAAAAACTAAAATTTGTCAAAATCAAAGGTAGATAAGTTGAAATATGATCAAGGAGCTCCCTTTCTTACCAATCATCTGGGGCAGTTTTAACAGCTTGATCAAAATAACTCTCGGCCCGATTGGCATCCCTTTTTGTTTGCCAGATCAAATCAGCATAAAGAGCTAAAACATTTCCATCACTTGGATTAGCCAAAATTGCTCTCCCACAATACTCTTCTGCTTTAGCAAAATCTCCACGAACCTATTTTCAAATTGAAAGATATCAGCAAGATTCCAAACCAAAGCTTTTCTTCAAAAAGAATTAGGCAGCAATAGAAGGCCTATCTGAGCAAGTATTCTAAACAATTATTAAATGATCGATCATTTCCTTCATTTTCCCTAGCAACCAAACAAAGAAAGGAATCAAAAAACAAAGATTTTAGAAAACTTGCGAATTACTTACCTCTTTTAAAAACTTTGCATAGTTTCCAAGAAGAAGCGCATTGCCAGGATTTGCTTCAATCATCTTCTGGTAATAAACATCGGTTTTATCATTCCCATGATTATCACCTTCAAAAGACCCAGACCCACCATTATCATCTCCATCTCCGCCATCTGATCCTCTACCACCACAACCACCACCAATACTCCCATTTCCACCACCCCCTGCCAGAGTCTGCAACACACAATCATTCTTCCCCACAGCGCATCCTTCTTCACCCACAACACTCTCACCCAACCCAGAGCTTGAAAAAAGTCTCCGGATTGAAGATGATGACAAAGCCGAATTGGGTTTTAGCTCTTTTTCTTCATCGACTTCTTTGACCGTGATTCCTGGTTGTTTTCTGTGGGGGCGAGATATGTGGTTCGTTTTCTTGGGCTTTGGTGGGGTTTGAAATTCTGCTTCTTGCAAGGATTGGGTTACCTTCCTCGTCGATTCATCAGCAGGAGAATGATGAAAAGATGTCGTCAAAGAAACTGATCTGGTTCTTGAAAGCTGAACAACTGGTTCAGCCTCTGGGGATGATGAATGGTGTAGCCACGAATTCAAGATTGGTGCAGAGGCGCTTCTCAGAAGCATGATTTTCTATTGTTTCGAAAAGGGAGAGAGATTGAAGATTATAGAGGAAGAAAATCTCCTTCCGTTCAGCAGCTAGAAGCAGAGAGTGTGGCATTTTATAGGAAGCGTAAAGAAAAAGCAGATCAATCGATCTGGTCCGTACGCTCAGAAAAAAAATCAATATGGTCCGTACGATTAGACTCAAGTAGCAAAGGACAAATTACAGGGGCCAAGCGCTCGTGGGTTAAAGCCAGCTGTCCGCACTATATAAGCCAGCAGTTCATTGTGCATGCTGACTGCCTCTGAGGAAGGGACACGTGACTGTATCCCACGTGCTATGCGGACCTACCTCTGCCATTTTACTTATTTTGCGGTTTGGGTAGGAGAGTGGACGGTCCAGAATTGGTTTTGGAAGTGACAAAATGACATCACTCTCTGGTTACCCTTCTCCATCATGCTCCACGCTGTTTGACGCGTACTTCAACTTGCTTGTAACAAAGAAATTAAAGTGACGATGAGGAATTGTAGCTCACATTTCTGTCACAAAATGCTATGAATGACCAATCTCCACTTAGATATGTTTATATGATACCGCTGGCAAATTCACTTTTTAGTTATGTGGGATCAGACGGAGTTTCTCATCGATTTAATGGCGGGTTTGTAAATAAATGGACAAAAGGATGAATCTGTAACACCCTTTAATCAAATTTATTTTAATATAAGTGCCATTTTAATTTAATTGTGTTTTCAATCACGACAATTACGACTATGAGGTTTCCAATCACGACAAAAACGACTATAAGTTTTCTTATGATTTTAAACAAGTTTCTCTATCAATATATACCGTCTAATTATATATATTAATTAATGTCGCATCACTCTTATAAAGAGGAGTTGCTTTATAAAGATAAAAGACCACTCCTTGATAAGGAAAGGCTGCTCCTTACGATGGGTGACCAACCATTATGTAAAGAAATTGTGAGTGAAGCCATCGTTCTCTACGAGTTGTTATCTCTTAGAACTTGTTTAAGATTGTAGTGAAAAATATAACATTTAGATATAGAGTTTTTGTTTATGAGCTTTTTGTCAAAAGTGTTATTATTGAAAATTATTAAATATTGGTAATTATATGTCTTAAGTATTTTTTTAATGTTATTGATGGTTGGTAACAAAACTAAAAATTTTTAATTGCAAAAAATGGCATATAAGACATGTAATGATTTTTTTTAGTATAGTCTAAAAAAAATCATTATGTGACATCAAATATATGTTATTTTATGTGAAATCATTACATGTTGGTAATGACAATAAAGGCCTAAGGTTGGTAATAATTTTTTTTTTTTTTCATTTTATATGAACATTTTTATATAAAAATGGTTAATGTTAACTTTCACAAGTACAAATTATTTTGTAATGTTTTATGTAACAAAATGTCAACATTTTTTTTCTTTTGTACTTATATGTAATAAAAAGTGATGTCAATCATTTTATTTCTTTCATTTTTAAAGTATTTAACACACTTTTTAACACCACAACTCTTCAAAGTATTTAACACATAAAAAAGAATCACATTCAAGGAGATTCTTACAACATTTTAAATTGTTTATAACAAAAAACATAAAAAAAACATTAACGGGTCATAAGTATATTAGCAATATGATTATGCTCAATGTTCATAGAATTTTCATTTGATGTATCTGATTGTTGTATGCTTGACTCATCTTGTGCTTCTTATCGCTTATACTGTCAGTAGATAGTAAATCCTCATCATCATCATATAGTTGAGACTCAGCATCTTTTATTGCATACTTTCTAATAAAATTATGAAGAGCCATAGACGCCACCACGATTTTCATTTGTTTATCATAAGAAAAATTTGACATGCAATGCAATAACTTTCACTTATTTTTTTAAACTCCAAATGTTCTTTCAATAGTGCATCTAAGTGATAAATGTGCATGATTAAAAATTTCATGCATACCCATCGGTTGGCTTCCACGACAAAAGTCTGGTAGATGATACCGCTCCCCTTTGTATGGCCCCATGTATTCCTTCATGTGAGGATATCTTGCGTCTACTAAGTAATACTTTCCTGCAATAAATATGCGAATAGTAGTCACGAAAAATATTAAAAAATACATTTTTTTCCATGTATAACTCATAATTGTTATTTTTATTAAATACAAACCTCTAAGATGGTGTGGAAATCGCAATTCTTCCTTTCGAATAGTTTTAAAAAAAATACATATATCATGTGCAGTACCTTCCCATCTAGCCCAAACAAAAGTGAAACACACGAAAATCACAAACATTAATAACATTCTGAGTAGGAGTCTTTTTTGACCAATATATGGTATTTGTTTTGATGGAGAAATTTTAATTGGTACATGAGTTCCATCTATGGCTCTAATACAATATTTGAAGTATGGCTAATACCGCTCATCATCACGAATTTTCTTTGGAACATTCCTAAACTCCCTAGCAATAGGATTAATAATGTCAATTGCCATTCTTGAAACGGCCATTAAAACACGAGTAAAATGTCTACTAATTGTTTCTCCTTAATGTTGAAACCTTTCTTTCATTATTCTATTCCCAAACCCATGACCTAAAGTATTCAAAAATGTAACGCTCCAAGAATTAATTAATTAGTAATTAATTTCACGGTTCATCTCTGTAGTGACTCAAATATTTAACTAGACATAAGTAGCTTAGTTAAAAGGTTAATTTGTACTTTGGTTACTAGTATCTATCAGAAGGTCATTTTGGGGAATTGGACTTCTAGACTGGATGTACAGCTCGCCGTGTCACAGTGGATGTGGCCTCAAGCCCGGACGTACGGCCAAAATGTGACAGGGAAACCCTATTTTCATTAGTCGTCTCGTAGCTCTTGTTTCCTTGTTCTAGAATTGCTTTAGTAGAAATAGAATTGATGATAGATCTTTTCTTAGTATTTAAGGTTATGAAGTCTCAAGAAATTACATGAAGGAGCTTTACGGCTTAGATGAGTACAAACTCACATGGATGCTTATTGTTGCTTTTCTTACATTGTACGTCTATTTTATATATATCAAGCATTCATATTTTGCAACTCCCTTGACAATGTCCCTAGTGTTAGTGTTACGAGGTCAAAATCGGTCGTGCCGTTAGTGTTACGTACAGTATATTATGCAATGGATGGGGCACCGGCATTGTACTACAGGTCCCTTGGGATAGCATTAATCATGCTGAGAATGAGTAATATCTTGAGTAGATCATACTATTGAATTATGACTGTTACTCTATATATCATATACATATATATATATCACCTGTATGATAAACTGTCATCTCATAATATTGCATGTGTTTTATAAACAACTAAATCCACAAATTAGTTATGGGTATGTCATGTGCATTTATACTCACTAAGTTGTTGAACTTACCCTTGTATTATTTTCATTTTTTCTCCATATAAACGATTATGCTGTATAGATAGTGGATACCGTGAAACATCCAGTTATGTTGAAGGATTCGATCCGGGAAATGCTTGAGGACTTTATGCAACCTTAAGTGGGTACTCATGGTAACTAGTACTTTCGAGTTATGTGTAGACTTAGAGCTTGATGCATGCTTGCATATTAATGTTTAACATAAATCCCTTGTAATGATGTTATGTATATAGTATGATTTTTACTGCTTTGATGATCTTTGGTTAGACGCTCTGGTTATATTGATTAATGTTTATAGAACTTTATTATTTTCCCTACTTAGTATCCTATGTTTTCGAGGAGTAGAGGTCCCGGAGTCTTGTTCGGAGTGGAAGAAGGTTAGGAGACGAACTGTGGAATTAATTATCAATTAATTAATTCTCAGGGCGTTACAGTTGACATCAGAGTTGTTGCTCTTCAGACCATAGGAATGGATCTATTAGGAGTTAGGTCTTGATTCATTAGAGCTTTTTGCTCAGCGGAATATAGGACATGATCTATTAGGTGTTAGGAGATGATCTACTAGAGCATAGGATGGATTATATTTATACAAGAGATACAGAATTTCAATACCTATGATTTTGAGGATATTAGACTTGAGGATTTTAGGGATTTGATACAGTATTGCAGTCAAGACTAGGACCGCTTTGATGATGCAACCTTGGAGATTAGAATTGATCTGCATTAAGATAGTTAGATAAGGTCTTAAGCTTAGATCTGCATTAGGACTTTGGATAAGGTAATAGCAGTATAGGCGCTTAGTACATATAGTTTTGCAATTAGGTTTGACGTTTTGAGCGAGGCTCAGCGTATCACTTCGAAGTTAAGGTTGATGATCGTTGTGACTATATAAATGTCGCCACAACACGACGTCAATGGGAGCAGTGATGGTAGGAGACCATCCCAACCTGATAAAAAGATGAGGAACATTCTGGATGCCACCTAAGCATTGGAAGCTGTGACAAGTCGTCTTGTGGAGGCATTGGTCAACGTATGAGGAGAAAGGACTCCAAGTAGAGGAAAGGGTTGCTTTTCAAGGAGTTCTATGAGCATCATTTCCTATGTTTAAGGGAACCTGAACTCTAAAGAAGCAAGGGATTGGCCTACAAGTTTGGAGGAGCTACTACAAGTTATAGATTGCATTGAGGAGCAAAGAGTCAAGTACACAGCCTACAAGTTCTTTAGAAAACCAAGGTGATGGTGGTATACTAAGAGGAACTCGCTGGTGATGGAATTAGGAAGCAAGGAGGCTATTATGTGGACCTAATTTAAGGAAGAGTTCTATTGGGAATACTTGTGGAGCTTAATGAGGAGTACATCCCGAGAGTTGAGTTCCAACAAGAAACAAAATCGTTCGTGCCATAGGTGTGGCAGATTGCATTTTGGGAAATGCAGATCAAGGAAGAATTTGTGCTAACATTTCATCCCTCTTTGAATCAACCTTGTCCTCAAGGTCATAGAAATATTGATTCAACAAGTAGATTTGAACTTAGAGATGGCTTGAACTTGGAGTCTAAATGAACATCGATCAAAATAAAATTTGTTCTAATTGTTGATCTCATACTCAACATTTCAAATGTGTATTTTTATTTATTTTTTCGTTTCTTTCTAATGAGCCAATTAAAAACTCCTTCATTCTTTGCTTTCACACCATGATAATTTGAAACAAGATTTAGGTGTGTGGACCTTTGGTGTTGTGCTATCCATGGCTTTGGCAGTAGGCTGACAATTGGCATGGTGGTTGGCGGTGCATTTGAAATGCTGCATCTGGTGCTTTCTGGATCTGAGGCTAGGATGGATGGATCCACAGCTAGGTGACGATGATTTGATTGGATGCCAGATTTGTGAATATAATGGCTGAGTTTTGACATTGTGGTGGTGGTATGGGGCATGCGGCCTTTGCACGAAATGTGGTGCTAACATTGTTTGTTGTTGCTCATGCCGAAATTCACTTTTTATTTCCACTAAAGTGCTCTCTAATTTGCCAAACAACTCATCCATTTTTCTTTGGACTTCTTCCACTTTTCTTTGGAGTTCACACACTTCCATTTTTCTTTAGAAATTTTTCACTTTTCTTTGGAGTCATGCACTAGATCACCAACACATTGATATAGACAATCCTCCATAACTTGAAGTGGTGGGTTATAGAAAGTTGGCTCTGATACCACTTTGTTACATGCTTACGTAACTTGTTGAGAACTATATAGAAAGATTGATATGGTAAGATTTTTGAGGAATCCTGGATCTCCTAGTAGGATTTTCTAGGAATCCTAAATCTCTTATGAGCAATTAGAGGTGCTCTCAACTCCTACAAACACAAGGTTTGAATAAATTCTTGATTGATTCTTTATTCATAAATAATGCAGTATTTAAAGACAATAAAAAAATAGAGCCTTACATGAGATAGGACTTCTATTTGAATCAAATGATAAAACGGATAAATTTAATCCTACCCAAAAATAAAAGAGATAAACATAACCTAAGAGTCCTTTACACACATTAAAATAATAAAACAACTATAAAACATTAATGAACTAAATAACCTAATATATAATACTTCCTAACAGACTCACTATCTAACAATGACTACACGTAACAAATCTCTTTCAAATGTTCCACTCTTTTTTCAAACTATCTCACTTGTTCTTTAGTTGTTTATAGCTATATTGTTTTTCAGTTTTTTCATTAAATTTATTTATCACATTTTTTCATCATGTCTTATTGAAATGTGTTTCTGGGCGGTTACCAACATCAATCTCAGTTATACATATATCAAGATAATCTTCTAGCATTTTTTCAGTCCAAACTACTTTCTTTATCTAAGTATCAACGGTAGCAACATCAACATTGCTTTGACCTTTTTTACTCAATTTTTTCATTGGTTATCAACTCTATGTCTCCAACGCATTTCTCCATGGGTCCATTGCTGAAAAAGCATTCATGCATCAACCGAAGGGCTTTGTTGACAAACACAACCCTCATTTTGTATGCAAATTAAACAAAGCTTTCTATGGATTGAACCAAGCTTGTGGGGCTTGTTTCAACACATAGATAGCTTTGTTTAATCTGCACAGAAGATGAGGTTGTGTTTGTCAACAAAGCCCTTTGGTTGATGCATGAATACTTCTTCAGCAATGGACCCATGGAGAAATGTGTTGGAGACATAGAGTTGATGAATGCTCCAATCAAATTGAACAGCAAGCGAGAGGTGATGTACAAATTAAATGTACTCGCAAGTGCATGAATCATTTGCAATATAATGGTTTACAAGTGCGAGGTCGAACCCACAGGGAATTGTATTCTTGAAAGGTCAATTTAAATCTAAACTAATTTAATCATAATTTAGTTCCAAAAGGGTTTTTGAATAGGGTTTTTGGAAAACTAATAAACATAAAATAAATAAAATAAAAACAAAAGATAAAGTACTAAGGATGCGGAATCCACACTCACCAAATTAGAATAACATATACTTCATGTTCATCAATATTAATCCGAAGTTCTCACAAATTAAATCTTATGTATGCTTTACTATGCTTCAAAGAATTAATCAAAACCATCTCATGTATCCATTCATTGCACAAATCCCAAAAGAATTCAAATTTAATTGAAACACCAAATGTATCCGAATAATAAATCACAAGGGATATCCAATTTTTAGGCATATAAAACCAAGCAATCAATTATATGCAATCATCTTAAATCATTAAGTGTATCCTTGAATCACAACAAGATATCCAAGAATTATTCCACACATTGAAAAGAAGTAAAACAATTAAAATATTAAACCATAAAATTAGACAATAAAAACTTACATAAAAGTACTGTTGTTCTTCACAGATGAGGCTTCATCCCGACCTTAATTGGGGGTTAGCCCAACATAAAAATAAATTCTAAAGTACAGAAAAACTAAACTAAAGAGAAGCTGTGAATTTTTGCCTCTGGCTTGTGTATATTTTCTTGAACGCAAAGAGGTCTATTTATAGGATTAGAGAAGTCCTAGAAGCCCTAGTAAACCTAGATAATTTGGAGGTTGGTCTCCTATTCAAAATAGAAGTCTGAAATCCGGATAAGATTTGCTCAAATTTGTGTTCTCATATTGCGGGATGATTTTGGCATAGTAAACATCTGAATTAGAAAAATCCTATTTCACAATAAATTTTAGCATTTTGAACGAGCTTTCGACTGCCATTTGAATCACCTCAATACAATATTTGAGTAGAAAGTTATGGTCAAACACTGAAACGTGTGCATAATCTGAATTTGAATCCAATCCGAAATTATCTCTATTTAGGGAGATTCCGATTTTATCCTTTCTCTGATTTGGTCAAACTTAACCACATCTTCTAGGTCTTCTCAAATAATGCTTTATTTCAAGACTTTTCAATTTTCTCCTTTTAAGATGCAGTTTCTTTTCAGCAACCTACAAAACACTAAAACACAAATCTAATACAAAATATTAGATAACGATACAGCTAAAAGATTAACTAATGTAAATTAAGGGGTCCAAATATGCAATATTTAGCTCTTATCAAGAGGATCACACGAATGGTTGAGGCTTTGATCACAAGGCTAAAGGTTTTTGTATAGTCTATGCCATATTGTTGTTCATAGCCTTTAGCCATTAATTTGTCCTTGAATCTCTCCACTGAACCATCTAGTCTCTGCTTAGTTTGATAGACCCATTTGTTATTTATGATATTTTGATGAGGAGGAGGAGGACACAGAGTCCAAGTGTCATTGGAGATTAAAGATTGGAATTCTTCATTCATAGCCTGCTACCACCGAGGACCACAGATTGCCTTAATAAAACAAGTTGGTTCAGTTTTCTTGAAGGATTGTGTGATAGGATGTCAATGGATGTCTAGTTGTGTGATAGAGTTGAAAGACTGTAAATGTTGTAGGTTTAAGGGAGACCTTGTTGTCATTGGATGTACATTAGGTGCAGCTTGGGGTGAAAAGGAGTTTGTTTGGCTAGTAGAGGGGCTATCAGGAAAGGTAATAGGTTGAGGTTGGTCAACAAAGAGGTCACTGGCAACTTAGAAATTATGAGGTGATGGAGAGGAGTTTTGGTTAGCATGTTGAGGCTGAACAACAGAGGAATCTTAGATATCATGGGTTGATAGAAAAAAAGGGGTTTGATATTAGGAGGTTGAAAGGCAAGGTGAATAGGGTTGGGAGGTTCAACATCTTGATTGGAAATTGGATTTATTGCCTCCCTTGTAGACTCATCTTTATATATCTTGCATTCAAGTGCTACTCACATTTTTCTTCTCATTTATGCTGATGATATCATCATCATAGGATCCAATCCTTCTATCATCCACTTTTTGACCACTAAATTGCAGCATGAGTTTCCTCTCAAAACCTTGGACACCTCAACTTCTTTAATTGGAATTCAAGCTTATCAGACAGCTAATGGACTCGTTCTTTGTCAAGCCAAGTATATCTACAATCTTCTGCATCAAATACATATACAAGACGCTAAACCAGTCAAGTCTGCTTCCCTTCTTCGAATGAAACTCTTTAAACTGGATGGTGCTCTTTTAACTAATCCAACAAAATATAGGCAAGTGGTTAGAGCCCTTCAATATTGTACACTCACTCAACCTGAAATTTCCTTCTCAGTCAATCAATTGTGTCAAAATATGCATGTTCCCACCTCTGTGCACTGGTTTGCTGCCAAACGCGTGCTATGCTATCTCAAATCCTCAGTTAATCAAAGTTTATTTTATCAAAAAGGTCCCTTCACCTCATAGCCTATTGTGACAATGATTAGGCAGGGGATCTAGATGATCAACGCTTCACCTTTGGTTTTGTTGTCTTTCTAGGCCGTAACTTGATTGCATGGAGCGCCAAAAAGCAACCAATTGTCTCTTGAAGTAGCAAAAAGCCAAGTATAAAGCTCTTGCCATCACCACTGCTGAGATGTTTCGACTGTGAATGTTATTTAAAGATGTCCATGTGAACTTATCTATTACCCCTACTATCTGGTGTGACAACATCAGTGCACTTGCCTTGGCCACTAATCCAGTCTACCAAGCCCACACTAAGCATATCAAAGTGGATTATCATTTTATACGTGAAAAGGGCTTAATCAAGATGTTATCATCAAGTTTATCTCCACTGATGACCAAATTGTTGGTGTGTTTACTAAAGGCCTTGGCTCAGCTCGCTTTCTTTATCTTTGGGTGTAGCTAATGATGATTCCATCCCTCATTAGCTTGTGGGGGCTGTTAGAGAGAATATAGTCGTTGATCCTAGTGATCCTCCAACTCACAATTGTGATGCTTAAGCTACAACAAATCAGAATCTTCCATAACCAAATCAGATTTCTCTCAATGCAACTAGCGTTGACATAAGCTCCACAACGCAACACTTGCCATACTCTGCCACTCATGACGCTCAAGTTGAACCAAGATTTGATACTCAAGCTATAGTCAACCTTGATAGAGAACATACAAGGAAAATATCTCCACATTGCTATGCAATCAAATATGTGTGTGGCGCAACTAATTCTCCCATCAAGGAAAGCAAATTTCATATTGAATTTTTTGTAATTATGTTTTTATTCCTCTGTATTTTCTTTCTTGCTTTGTATTACATATTCATGTATATAATGCCGAGAGCATTCTCTGTAAAAATCAAGTTGTAAAATACAAGTTCAGTTCTCTAATTTCCAAGTGAAATTCTTTTGCCTTTCTTTCTTTTTTTTTTCTTCTAAGAAAATAAGGAAAGGGTTACAAGATTAAAACACCAAAAAAGGGGTGGGCTCCCCCACATTAGACCTAAAATGAAAATATAGTACAACAAACAATACAAGAAAATAGTAAGAAATGGGTCATAAAATGACTCGGTCCTCTCAATAAGGGCCGCACAAAGGGTTTGGCTTCTCTCTTAAGGGTTTAATCTTATTTTACCTTTTAAATCATAATCAATCACCATTGATCATACCTTTATCGGCAATTTCCTCAACCAATTTTTTTGTTTCCTCATCATCAAGAAACAAGTGTGACATGCATGGCCATAGATGCATGGGCTTTCTGAGATGAGCTAGACTCACCCATTCGAGCCCCTCTTGTATGTGTGACTACTCCCTCTAACTTTAATCCATAAAGGAGCTTTTATGGAGTTTGTCTTCATCCATTCATAAACTTTTCTATTTTGTTCATGAGTTCTTGCAAGGTGGAGAGTCTTTTGCTCACAAAGGCCACCATGAAGTGGTTGCACAGCCAAATTATTTCTGAGGGTTGTTAGGACTACACTCTCATCATGTTCATTGAATAGCAGTTTCTCCTGATTAAAGCAGGCGATGACGTCTCCAACATGACTTGTTTCACCTTGTTTGATGGTGTTGATGAACTAGCTAATGAGCTGCTTCCATAAGTCTTAAAGGAGTTGACTGAGCTAGGTTGTAAGTTTTTGAACCACTTTCATTTTCAATGTGGTGGGAAAGGCCCAACACATGATTTTGTTAGGCGTTGCCTACAAAAGCATGTAGGCCTTATAAGTTTCATTGTGGTCCACAAGGTCTATGGAACTATCATACATTTGGTCTAAGAGATTTTGAACTTCAGGAGAAGCAACAACTTCATGATTATTTTGGTGATGAAGGGGAGGTTTGTACCATGAAGAAGGTTTTTGATGGTAGAGGAGTGCTTACTGTTTATTGTCATAACCATCTTGTCAAACATAGCATGCAAATTGTCTAAACGGGCATCCACATGTCGGCCTGCATCAAGCTGCTCCACATGCTTTCCTTTTGAGGTTTGTTAGGGGATGACAGTCGATTCTCCTCTCTTGGTTCCCCGTATCACATTCATGATCTTCATCGTTTACTTTCCCGATCAAAAGTCAAATCGAGTATCAAAATTGCTCCATCATTTCGAGATTTTGTTGCACGATAATTTCCATATTTTTGAGAGTTGCAATAATTGTGCTTCAAGTGCCTGAAAGTCGTTGCTCTTAAACATTTGGCTTGTCGAAAATGCCAAGGTTGTTGTGTCAGACACTCATTGTAATGCCCTAGAAATCAATTAACTAATAATTAACTCACAATTCATCTTCCAGCCTTAATTTGCAAGGAACATGACTTAGAAATCTCTACTCCCTGAAAAGAAAGGATACTAAGCAGCGAAACATTAAGATTCTATAAACATTAATCATTACAACTAAAGCATCTATCAAGGATCATCAAAGTAGCTGAAATCATGTTATACATATCATCTTTATAAGGGATCCATGTTATACCTTAATATTATCCATCTTCTGCTAAACTATTTATAACAACATAGTTGTACATATGGAAAAAAAAAAAAAAAAAAGGGAAAAAAAACAAGGCTAAGTCTGACGACTTAGTGAGTGTGTACATGAAGTACCCATTAGTAAGAGGTAAACTCAATTGTTTATATAGCACATTCAGTATTATGAGGTGACAGTTTATTAAAAATGCAATATAGACATAATATGATAGCCGAATCACTCTTTAAATATAGTCTATAATTACGACATGTGACGTGAACCCATTATTTTGAATGCCTAAATCGGTTTTCAATTGTCCATATAAATTAGTGTCAAGTGTCATTTTAATAATTTATTGCATTAAATCTTTACGTAGCCACCGGATGTAGTGTTCACCAAATCCGTTCTCCAAGATTTTATTTCCAAAATTTTCTTTATGGGATTTCATTAATTGGCAATATTTAATATATAATCTAAGATTTTTTTTAAGCAAATTTCCTTACATGGAATTTCATTAAGTGATTATATTTAATGTAGAGTTTTTTTTTTTTTGTAAGTAATGTTGTATATCAAAAGCACAGAGGGGCGCAACCCTAATATACATGAAGTATGCAAGAGAACACCTAGAAAGAAAGAGAAAAGAGAACAAGGAACTCAGAAAAACTAATAACTAAATAAATAAGCAGCTGTACAAGTAAAGGGGGAAAAAAGAAAAAAGATTTGAGCTCCTCTAAGGTCCTCTCTAGATTCTCGAAGCTCTTATCATTTCTTTCTCCAAAGGCACCATATGATGCAAAGGGCACTATCTTCCAAACGACCTCACTCTGAGAGTTGCCCCCCCACCTCCAACATGCGAACAAATCATTCACACTGTTAGGCATTACCCAGGAAAATATATAGTAATTATAGTCTCACAATTAATATTCTTCAAAATTATAGGGAGACAAAATTTAAAATTTATACCCATATTCAGCTAGCCATATAGGTATTACATGCATTAATTGTAAACAATTTAAACATATAAGTATTACTAAGAAGACAATTACTTTTTATTGTATAATTATTTTTCTTTTTTTCTTACTTTATTTTATGTAATTGTGTTCTTTCATTTCCTTTTTTTTTAGGAAAATACACTTTACCCTCCAAACTATCCATCCATTTGCACTTTGAATTCCAATGTTTAAAACATGACACTTGACCCCCCTCCCAAACTTCCAAATTGTTGCAATTCGTCCATTCTGACTTTTTTTTTTTCCAAAATGCCCCCATCGTAAGTTAAAAAAAATTATTGGGGCATTTTGGAAAAAAAAAAAAAATCAGAATAGTTGAATTGCAACAATTTGAAGTTTGGAGGGGTCAAGTGTCACATTTCAAACATTAGAGGTCAAAGTTCAAATGGGTGGATAGTTCAAGGTAAAGTGTATTTCCCCCCTTTTTTTGTCATTTTCAATTCTAATTTATATATTATTGTTTATTTTCATATTGTTGTTTTTAGTACAAGGTATAACGTTGTTTTAGTGTATGTGGTTGTTCATTGAATAGTTTTCATGTATTCAATGCACTTCATTGAAACCGGAAAAATATATATTTTTTTAGTTTGATGGTGAGAGAGAGTTCCTTATTGTTGCTTTTAGTACGAGGTATGATATTTTTTAGTTTACATTGTTATTCATTGAGTAGTTCTTTTTTTGTCCAATGCACATTGTTTACATGCTTAGTTTAATTGGTGCACGACATTAGCTTTCAAAGTTTCATTGCAACTGAGAAAAGTATATAAAAAATATAGTTTATTTTATTTATTGTGTTATTATTTTTCTTTTCTTTTTTTTTTTTAATTTTATGTGGTTATGTTCTTTTGTTTCCTTTTTTTTTTTTGTCCGTATTTTTTATTCTAATTTATGTATTATTCTTATTCAACTTGCTAATTTTTCTCCCTTTTTTCGTAAATATTATATTGAATTTAGGGAATTGTATGAGAGAGAGAGAGTTTTCTATTGTTGTTTTGGGCACAAGGCATGGTGAATTTTTAACTTACACCATTGTTCATTGATTTTTTTTTCCCTATATGTAATCACATTGTTTACGTGCTCAATTAATCTAGGTTTCATTTTGATAATTTTTTTTCCCTTTATTGTTCCGTTCATTTTATACTACATTTATGTGAACAAATATTTAATATGTTCCAATTTATAAGGATTAAATTTTATGAATTTCTAAATTTAATTGATATGTGAGTGTATGTTGTTGAGTTAAGAAATATGGTTCTAAATTATTTTATTAACATTCTTCTTTTTTGGTAGCTAATTAGTTAATTGACTAATTATTGATAATCTTTTAAAGACCTCGTTTTAAAAAATAATCTGTTTTTAAATCAAATCAATTTTGGAGTGTTTGAAATTTTAAAATTGTGGAAAAATGTGATTTGACTAGATTATGCTTATTTGAAAAGTAATTTAAATCAAAATCACGATTTCAATATTTACCTATTTGAATTATATGCTAATTTTACCCAAACACTCGATTAATAAAAAAGAGTACTTTTAGCTTGTTTTACCAAACATTTATGCGATTTTGCGATTTTAAAGTGCGATTTCAAAAACACAATTTTAAAACGCATTTTTAAAATCGCACTTATTGAAATCAAACTTAAACAGAATTAATCATTTATTGAAATGTTGATTTTTCCACGATTTTAAAATTTGCGTTTCAAAATGATAATCCCAAACACTCCATAAATTACAATGAAAAATCACATGGATAGCACAGGTTATGAGCTAGTATGTTATAATATGATAATCATATCATAGTTCAACAGTATAGTCTACTCAAAATACTATCTCTTCTCTGCAAGTAGGGGTGTTAAGAGAGCAAGCCACTCGCAAGCGAGCTCAGGCTCGGCTCGCATAAGTTTGGCTTGTACTCAACTTGAATATTAAATGAAGTATTTCATGAACATGAATCCTACCACAAATATTAAACGAAGCAAGCTCAGCTAAGCTCGCAAACAGCTCGTATAATGTTCGAATTGGCAGCTATTAACATAATTGCTCATATTAATATTAAAAATTGATGATTTTTTTTTTCTTTTCTAATAGCATCCTTTTATTATAAAATGATGCATATCCTCTCTCTTTGAAACCAAGTGTCTTACTGTATTGACTCAAACTTCATACTTGGCTAGCCAGACTAAGTAAATGCTCATATGCAAGCTGGCTTCTTGAGCCGTTTAAGGGTACTTAACATTTAAATTTATAATAAAAATAAATTAATTAATAAAAGAATAAATTAAATTAAATATAAAGCCAACCGGCGAACTGGCTCGACTCGACTCGACTTATTATGAGCTCGAGCTCAAGTAAAATTTAAACAAGTCAAACCCAAACAAGGGAAGCTTGCTCAAGCTCGACTCATTTACACCCTACTGGCATGGTTAGCACTGTACCGAGAGACTTGTAATATAATGTCAGTGCCTTGACCATTGTATGCTACCGTTCATAACACTAATAACCCGACCGAATTTGACCTCGAGTAACCCACACTACTAGTGATGTACGTCTTATAGTGATCAACCATTAGGCAATGATTGTGCGGTCACAAATAACCATTGGCTCCATGGCCCATTTAAACATATACACATTTGACCATAAAATTAACTTGTATAATAAGCTCATGGCCGTTATCCCACATGCTAGTATACCATGTCATACGATATAATTAATTTTATCCGTCTTTTACATGCATGTTTTTATAAATTTCATTATTATCTTATTAATCAACATACGTTTTCGCAAAATAGAGTTCATAATGGTTCCAAATGTATTTCAAGATAGTTGTAAATATACATGCAATGCGGTAAAAGTAACAAGAAGTATCCAAATGAATTTGCACTCATCAAGTCGTAAGGCTCCTCCATAAAATCCCATTAAGGTCCCATAATCTCGAATATTGAGAAGGAAAAAAAATCTATCATTAGTTCTAAACCCGAGTAAAAGACGAACCTAGAACATAAAACAAGGGTTATAGACCGTCAGGCCAAGATGGAGTTCCTTAGAAACATCTCTAGGCGAGCATTCGGCCTCTAGGGGCGAGTGTTTGGCCCCTAGAGGCGAGCATTCGGCTAGAGAGGTTCAGGTGGAACCTCATTTGGTCCAATGTTCTCCCCAGCCTCCTCAACTGGTCCTAAGGCCACAAAAGAATTTCTAACACTTTTAAACCAAAGCAACATCTCCATGCATAAATAAATACATCTAACGGAAACGAAATATTAAACCAAGCTTAAGTCAAGATCAAAGACAACAACCTAACTAGAAACTCAAACCAACAACTAGCTTAACTAGAAAATCACTTTAACAACTAAGTAAGTAACAAGCTAGGATTAGAAGATTACCTCCTTAAAGCAAAACCTCCAAGAAATCTCTCATTCTCCTCCAAGAACTCATAAAATCACTTAAGCAAAGGTTCTAGAAGGCAATAGGGGCAAAAAGGGGCTTAGGGGGCAAGTGGGGAGGGGTATTTGTAGTACTAGAAAGCTTGTGGGGGCTGTTGGAACTGTCCTAAAAAGGGGCAAGTGCTCGTGTACTACAATGTCAAGTGTTTGTATGCTATTCACAGCTTTTGTCAAGCATTTGGTCTTTAACTAGCAGTCCAAAAAAAGTCAACAAGTGCTCGGCTTGGTCACCACACTAGCACTCGTGTATTGTTGTCAAGCGAGCACTCATGTGGTCCCCTATGTGAGTGTTTAGCCAGAAGTCCAAATGAGCGAGCGCTCAACTCCACAATTGACTTTTCAACAGTTTGATCAATTGCGCAATGTTCAATAAAATGAGCATAAATTTTGCTACAAGTCTTGAAATTGCACATGCTGGAAAGCTCTTTCCAAGACAAACATCATGGTAACCATTCCAATATTTTTGAATGCCTTCTTGAGATTAGAAATCTAAGATTTCCCTCTCAAGATAGTGTTTCAAATGCTTCCTCATCCTTTAGGAATTATTCCTTAACCTATACACGTAATTGGTCTTATACTCATTGGTTACCATGTATAAGCTGATTATTCAATACTACAGGCATTAGTACCTCTGTTGAACATTTGGTGCAATTCTTAAAAAGTCCAAGAACCAACCCTAATATCTGGGGCGAACCCATGTTGCAAGGTGGGGGGACCCTGGCAACCCCTAGAATTTTTGAACTTCTCCAAACTAGTGAAGTTTTAAACGAAGGGACCTGCAAGTTTTTGTATTTGGCCACCCTAAAGTTTGCCCTTGGCCTACCAAAAGTTTTAACTTGCGGCTCCTACTCTTGGATAGGCCTTTTGTCTTTTGATTTTAGATAAGGGTAAGAAACTTCAGGATTAGAAACTAAGGAAAACTGGTCATTGGAAAAAAAAACAAGCTTATAAGGAGTGGTGAGGGTTGTGTTTTTTTCCCTTATTTTCCATAAATGAACATTAAAAGTTTGCTAATGTGCACAAGGTATTTGGTGCCAACAATGCCAAATGTTACAAGTTCCTATTATTTCATACCATAAACTTTGTTTCAAAAATGCCTTATTAATATAGTAATATAGTAAGCATCACTAGAAATAAATTATTGTCTTTAGTTTCGGCCACCCCAAACAAAATTTTCTAGTTTTGCCCTGCCTAATATCATAATTAAAGTGTACTTAACCCTAATTTATTTTCGAGATATTACACTTATGGACTTGTTGTTCGTCATGCAATGTTTGTCCAAGGCATTTACATGGACAACGCCAACTATTCGTATAAATGATCGTACGCCTAAACCCTAACTAAGATTGCCTGCAAAAAAGATGATGGTAAGCACGAAAAGTGGTCAGGTGCGTCGGAGGGAGATGCCTCAAGTAATTAAATGGGGAAAATACATTTTACCCCCTTGAACTATTCACTCATTTACACTTTGACCTCAAATGTTTAAAACGTGACACTTGACCCTCCAAACTTCCAAATTATTGCAATTTGACTATTCTGACTTTTTTCCCAAAATGCCCCCATCCCAAGTTTTTTTTTTAAATAATAATAAAATAAAAAATTAAGGAGTGGCCGCCCCAGTTGGGCCTAGGGATGGCTTCGGCCACCCC
Source organism: Carpinus viminea (assembly GCA_013348765.1). Classification (NCBI taxonomy): domain Eukaryota; kingdom Viridiplantae; phylum Streptophyta; class Magnoliopsida; order Fagales; family Betulaceae; genus Carpinus; species Carpinus viminea. The sequence continues at coordinate 39,150,235 of CP054667.1, read as the reverse complement.
AGACCGGCTATCCCTTAATTTTAAAATTTTAAAAAACAAAAAAAAAAATTGTATGGGCATTTTGTGAAAAAAAAAACACACACACACACACACCAAAAGTCGAATTGTAACAATTTGAAAGTTTGAGAGGATCAAGTGTCATGTTTTAAATATTGGAGATCAAAGTAAAAATGGATTGATAGTTTAAGAGAGTAAAATGTATTTTCTCCTAATTAAATCATTTTTTAGGAGAACTCGAGCAAAAGGAATTTTGGCAAGGTGAATGAATACCGATGGAAAGTCCTTACTACTATTGATGGCTTTTTCTTCTTTAGTAGCGTGTATCGAGGCCTTTTGCCACTCCACGTCTGCCAGCCAACTATACTCGTGAAAGGGCAATAGAATGCCCTTTGCGCTCACACGCACTATATCCTCTGTATGGTTCAATTACAAAACCCATTTGACCCAAAACCCAAAATAAAAACACTATAATTAGGTCTAATGCAAACCCCTATACAACCTCTAATCTCTTTTTCTTTTTCTTTTGTCCATTTGCTTTTCTAGATAATTACCTTTTATCATAGATAAATTTAGAATTTTTGCATGTATGACAACACATTTTGCAAGGATTTGGCAGGAACATTTGGGGAAATGTTCTTGTTTCAAACCTTCTAATTTCCCTTCCTTTTTTTTTTACTTGCTGTCCACCGTTACACGTTCACAAAATTTAATAAGCATTAATATTTGGATTTAACATGCTCATATGCTTCTTTTGTAAGTTTCTAGAATAAAATATTGACATAATCGATTCTCTACATCTTGTTTGAGCTTCTGGACAAAAGACAATATGATAAACCAACCTCTCTTACAACAAAATTTATAACCATGCCAAAAGTATTAAAGGCTTCATTCAGAAAAGTTTTGAGGTTAAATTTGCAATTCATTGTAATTTGAGAAGGACCAAATGATCGAAATTCAATTTAGCTGGCCTCTGACCAAATTTATAAATAAAAAATAAATAAATAAAACCCCTAAGATCTAGGGACCTTCAAGAATTTCACAAATTGTTTTAATGTCCTTTTAAGGGGCTGTTTTACCATGCACCATAAAAATAACAGTCATCACCCAATTGTTATTAATTTTTTTTTTTTCCTAAGCAGTAAATGGGAAAGGGGTTACAAAGGTGGAGAGGGGGGTCTTTCCCACTCACCCAATTATCATATTGACTTTGATAAATACAGCATTTCAAATTTATGAATATTAATCTAAAACATGTTTAAATCATTTCCCTAATTCAAATGCTTCCTGCTTTATGTATATGGTAATGCTATTCCCCTAACCTGATATTATATACAAGATAAAAGCTTACTAGATTATTTTCTAAATCGTGATCCCTTGTTTGGTCTACTTCTCCCATCCCATGCAGAAGCCCAGAAGAATAAAGACATCCAGAAAAGAACAGCAAAGAAGATCTGTACTCTATCTTGAAATTTGGATAAAGATGCCGCAAGTCCTGTGCCCAAAAGAATGAAGAGAGCTCAGCAAGTACCAAAACTCAGGCACTTCAAGAGTCAAGACCGTATATATATAATATAATATAATGTGCATAAGAAAGAAACAAGTCACAATATCTGACATCATTAAGGCCATCTAGTCCTCATTCTATTCAAACACAGAACATTAAGCAGTTATAAAAATAAAATTCGAACAGCTTTTACTGTTTCCTAACATCATTAATCTATTGTCTTTTTTTATAAGAACATCATTATTCCATTGTCTTAACCACTAGAAATATAGATAAACAAGTCTTGAAATCCAGTCAATCAATAGACTCTTGGGATCATAAAGTTTTTAACAGTTTAGGGTGGTTGAAATATGCAAATCTGGAACCAAAGCAGACAGGTGATAAAGTGATAGAAAACAATAAAAAGCTTCTTTAACCTTCAAACCAAATACAATTCAGATCATATAAAAATCTAAATTATCAGCCCCACTTCCAGAACCCAACACCAAATCTTTTCCAAATAAACTCTCTACCATAAATGTTCCCGGCTAAAGAAGTTTAAACATCTGCAGCAGTTGACTTTTACACCAGAAGGTATCTTTAAAAACCAAGGATCATGAAGCCAAAGGAAAATTTTTAATTTACAAAAGAATCTCACTAAATTTCCATAAATTAGAACTCTATTTGTCAACAGCGGCAAAGGGAGAGAGTCCATGGGAGCCACAACACCCTTGTCTTAAAGTACTGATCCATGTCCCAAAATTCATCAATCCTTAACACATAACAATCTGCCCTGGGGCTGCCTCCTTGAAAGACATATGTCCTTAAGCACTAGATGATGGGGCAATACTTGCCCGACTGCCATTATACTTTGATCATATTATGAACAGTTTTTTGGTCACCTCTAATTTATTATTCATAATTGGAGTTCCCTACAACATAGATTGGTGACTCTCGGAAAGAAGACTTTTCAATACTCTTTAATTTCACATTATCAATTATGTAAACAGATAGTTGTACAATTGCAAAGATTGGATCAAATTGGAAAATGGAAAGATTTGTACAAGTTATAAATTTTTTTCGTCACCACTTTCTGGAAAAAAGCATGGCCATCTTCAACAGAAGAATTTATTTTACCTTGGTCCCAATTCAATTCAATAATAAACAAGTCCAAACTAACTGCCCCTTACCCTATTTCATTCAGCCAAAAAAAAAAAAAAGAGCAAACTAACTGAATACTTGTGCCATTTCCATGAAGTAAGTTCCACAACAAGTAGAGGAGCAATTCCTTGTAATAACAAAACCAAACCCCATTCTGCTTTCATTTGTATTAGGTACTCCCTTTTTTCTTTGGTTTAAGAGAAGCAAGATGGATTTTCTTTCAAGAAAATACCCACTGTCGAAATTGCCTTGTTTCCAAATTTAAGAAATTTTAACATATTCAGAATTCCTTGACATAATCAGTTCTTATATCTGTATTTTTCTTTATGCTATATTTTCTCTTACCTACTGCTATGTATTTACAAGGCACAAAATATTTCATTTGGTATCTGTTACTTTAGTAGTGTTTTGTATTCTTGCTTGGTTGCTTTGTATATTCTTTATTGGTATATATATATACCCATGTAAAAGTTTTCTAAAATTATTACTCCATAGTCTAATTGTGCAATCTCTAATTTGTTTACCAACAAAAAACAAACACATTGATTCGAGATGTTTGAAGAGTATCAATTATCAACAGTATAATTTAAAAGACAGTTCACGGATTCAGATTCGGAATTCGAACACATAACAACAAACAAACCCTAGGTAAATGTAAATAATTAAATGAATTCAACTTTAAATCAGAACCTGTGAGAGAAACCGGGTCATTCGGGGGACGCGGGTCGGAGTCAGGCGGAGGTCCGGGGCTGGCGGCGTGGCAAGAAAGGCGGGGCTGCGGGGCGCAGGGATTGGAGGGGAAGGAGATGGATGGACGGTGGGGATGGAGCGCAGAGGAGAGGGAGATGAAAGGGTGGAAACGGGTGCAGGGAATTGGGAGGGAGCAGAGGAAGAGAGGGACGGGGTTTGTGCGTGGCTTATGGAATGTGGTGGTTGTGGGAGAGAGAGGCGCCATTTGTGGGAAGTGAGTTTTTGATTCGGGGGTTTCCGTTCGGTTGGGATTTTATGGGTGGTGGAGTGGAGCGGAAGTGGCTGTGGATATGGGCTGGGCTCTGCCTGTGTTGGAGATTTCTCCGATATATATTTAACAATTACATTTTCGTCTCACAATGTTAACAATCTTAATTAGCCTTAGTCGGCCGTTAAATCCATTACTGGTAAAAGAAAATCAATGGTGAAATTTTGGAACCGGGTGGGATCCGGTTAGTCAAATTTGAAGGATAAAATTGTCATTTTCTTTATTTGTTTAGACAATTTTACCTTGCAAATTTGGACTAACTAGATCCTCTCCACTAATCATCCTCTCATTCAACTTTTATAAAGTTTCCATTAAATTTGTGATAAATTCAGAGTTGGACACGATCAATGGAAATTAAAGAAAAGGAAATGTAGGTGTTCTCTTAATATCCCCAACTATGATGTAACTTTTAAAATCAAAGTTAAATTTAATATTATCATTATTGACTTAATCTATTAGTGATTTTAAAAACTATATTACAGTTAAGATGATACCAGGAGAACACTGAAAAAACATTTAGCATTTCCCAAAATGAAAAAGTATCATTTCTCAAATGAATAAAATCTCTCGTTATTAAGTTGAATTAAAGATCGTACAAGTCATGGCACTTGACAACGGGTATCATTTTCTAGTTCCCTTTGGCAAGCAAAGCCTTTGTTTGAGCTACCTTTACTTCTTTATTAATGTTTGTATATATCCATAACATACATTCATCTGGTTTAATTGGAAAGAATATATAAGCAGATGTCTAATGTTATAAGTTATATTTTTATCCTACAACTATTTTACAATAGTAATATGACAATTTTATATAACCAACCCTTAGATTTCCTTTTGTAATAATGACTAATTCAAGAGTTGGTTGAAATATCATGTCATCTTTGTAAAATAATTGTAGGACAAGTATAGTTCTAGCATTTTTCAGAGCAAAGTATTTCAAGGTTGCCTCAATTCTCAGCTTAAAAAAATTACAAGCCTAAATAGAGCGCAAAAAGCTCTCTTCTCTCTCCGCGAGTAATCTCCACCCTTACTCTTCAACAACCATGGGAGGATGGAGTTTCAACTTCCTCCATCCTCCCCTTCCCCACCTCTTCTAAGGCCAAAACTTCCTCTTGGAGGCACCATTTGTCTTATTAGAGGTCCTATCCATTGCCTTTGGTGATTTATCCTACACCAACAATTCTGTTGTCCCCTCCTCTTCCATAGATTGTCCAGTCACTGCCTCCTCCAGCCGTTCATAGCCTCTGTTTTGCTCCCTTCTTGAAATTCTAGGATTTGGATTTCAAAATCAAATCCACCCATTTCAATAAGCCATAGGCTTATGCGTGCCACCCCACCAAGCTCATGGACCTCTACTCACGACCACCAACGTCATCATTCTCTAGCCACCACACGCTTGCAAGTAAATCTTACTCGTGAGCGCGTGGCCCACACGCACCGACACATGTGCAGCATCTCTTCGCTTTGAGGGCGGATCTCTCCGCTCTACCATCTTACACCCTTGAAGCACATCTCCTAATTCCATTTTATGGCTCTTGCGTCCACTACCAGTGCGCGGTCTTCACGTGCCGATCTCCTCCTACGTCCTTGCTGCCTTATGTTGCCCTACCATCCATTGATGTTGCTGTTTATGTATTTTTTTTTTTTTTAGTTTTTGTTGTTGTCTTATTATTTTTATGCTCATATTCAATTTGTTTTCATGCTGGTTTCGCTGCTGACTTTTGTTGTTATAGTTAAGAGAGTTTTCTCAGTTGCAATTACGGTTGTTAAATTTTCTAATGGTATAATTATCCACATTGCCATCATGTGTCTCTCGTCTTCTATAGTCTCAAGTAAAATCTCTGCTATGTTGCTAGCATCTATAGACTAGATTGCTGCTTTTTCTATTTCTATTGTTATTTGCTTTATTTGTAGTGCATTTTATTATGCACTTTGTGTGATTCAATAAATCACTTCCAACTTTGTGCTCGGAAGCATTGCCAACTGATCTCTCATTCTCTCTTCCATTCAAATTAGGTTGAAATTCTTTTCCACTTGTTTTCTCACCTCTTTACTATTTCTTTGTGAAGTTCCTTCATTTTCATCCCATAGGTTTTACAAAAATATGTTAGTTGAGGCTAATTTAAAGGGCTATTTAACCTCAGTCATAGAATTAGGTGGATCAAATCTTTTCCATTTCAAGAAAAATAAGAGAAACTATTTCATAACCTTGAGTAAATTTAACATATCTAGTAGTGTATATGTTGAAATAAGGTAAATATGTTGTCTCTCAAGAGGTAACTTAATCGGGATAGGACCTCGCTTAATGAAGTAGAGGTCACTAGTTTGAATCCCCACTCCCCTCTCTTGTGCGGACATGTCAAAAAATAAAATAAAATAAAAATTATGTGACAACATATATGGTACTATTAGATTCAACAAAACAAAATCTAGATCATAAAATGATTCCTCTCCATTTACTTTCAACTTAGGTTAGGAATGCTTTGAATTTGTACTTCCATTTGACAATGTATAAATTGCAATGGAGTTTCTAACAAAAGTTGATCGATATAACTTCAGCAGCCACTCAATTGGAGCAGATTCTACTTTGCATCTCAAAAAGCACCACCACCTACTTCTATGAGGCATATATGCTCCCACCATTGTTGCCACTTTCACCATCATGACCACTCAATTGGAGTTATTCAATACAATTGTTTGTTTATATTGCTTGCAATTTGAGGTGTGAGAGGGCTCTTATTGAACCCAACCACCTTTCCAAACAGGTGCTCGGCTTTAGGACAGTGACGGAGCTAGGATTTTGGTTGAGGGGGGGTCAAGATTTTTTTTTTAATGAATAAAAAAAATTAAAACTAAACAAGAGTTAATTAACAAAATTTAAAACATAACTAATGAAATAAATAAATAATTTAACAAAATTCAATTATTATTTAAAACATATAAATGTAACATACAATTTATTTTGTTACGTCTATTACGTTATCTTATCCAATTATCCTTTACAAGACTTCATAACTGGTTGATAAGGTCTTTTTTGTAGATGTCTTTAGAATTTGGTCTTTATTTCAATTTTTTTCTTAAACAAAGATCTATTGGCAGATTTACTAAATCTACCTCAACATGACTTGGGTAGAATTTGATTGGAACTTATTGAAATCATTGGTGATCTTCATAATATTAGGCAATTAAAATTATGTATTTCATACAATTAAAACATGTAATAAAAATATATATTCATAAGAAAAATAATTTAATTGAACAATCTAAATATAAAAGTTTAGACCCATTTTCTTTCTTTCTTTCTTTCTTTTTTTAATTATGTTGTGCAGTGCTACTATAAAAGTTTAAAAGGTTCGGACTTTTGAAAAGTATTTTGAGTTTGGTCTATCAACCAAAAGTATTGGCCCACTCATGTGTTAAAAGAAAGAAGGCATTGGTCCATTGATGCACTAAGCCCGTTGACCAATTGACTTAACTTAAGAAATCATTGGTGATCTTCATAATATAGGCAATTAAAATTTATTTAACTGATGTAATAAAATATATGTGTTTGTCATCGTCTTCTTCCCTTTTCATATAAACTAAACCTAAAAAAGTTTAATCATAAATTGTTGTAAAAAAATTTCTAGAATTATTGCACTACTTGACCCATGCTTAGGCTTTTCTTTCTTTTCTTTCTTTTTTAATTTATAGTAGTGCAGTGCTACTATAAAGTTTAAAATTTTTTGAAAAGTAGGTTGAGTTTGGTCTATCAACCAAAAGTATTGGCCCACTCATGTGTTAAATTATAAAATATAATTTGTCCATATAGCAATTTGAGCAAAAATTGAGCGATGATTATAGGGCCCAAGTTTCAAAAAAAATCCAATTGACTTAGTGTAACAAATAGAAGCCTCAGTAGTACTCCATTGAAAAAATTTATTTAACCGATGTGTTTAATAGGTGGAGTGTTTGTCATCGTCTTCTTCCCTTTTCATATAAATAGATTATCTAATCCTATTCTTTCACTGATAATACAATTGTTGGTGAATAGAATCCATTTTTTGATCTTATTTCCTTATGTCTAATATTATAATATGAATAATTTATATTATTATAGGAGCCTTCAAAACATAAACAATTATATATATAAAATTAGGAGGTTGAGGGGTCATTTGCAATTATGCTAGAAAATTAAATTATTTATATAATAATCACCATATTTCATATTTTATATTGATTTCAATTTGAGAAAAAAATTGTGCGATGACACTTATAGGGTTTGATTTGAAAAAAAACCTGAAGAAATGAAAAAAGATTGAGAAAATAAGATTGATCAGGGAAGAGAATGAGGTCTCTCAGGATAGTTTGTTTGGAAGTGTGACAAAACGGTAAATAATAGTTTATGAAAATAAGAAAGATAAATTGTTTTACACCTTAGAAATATAAGTTTCCTTGATCAAATTAAAAGCATTTTCACGTTATCAATATTTTATACCACAGTTAACTCAAAAGTAGAGAAAATTTATATAAAAATTATTTTATGCCGAAACGAACAGGATAAATAAAATTTATAATTCAATGATATTTCACCGAAAAAACACTTGTTAGATCGAGTGTAGGCCGATTATACAAATTAGTCTCTCAATTTTTTTTTCAAATTTCTTGACGTGGAATTCGACGCTCACACTAAAAACGTTAGCAAATATTAATTCTGATGAAAAAGCAGGAAAGTTTATTTTATTTTCGAAACAGTTCTAAAAGTTAAAAAAATGAAATTCTTAAAAGCAATTCCATAAAAAATAAAAATAAAAAGCCAAAGAAGTGATCCGAGTTCAAGAAAGCGCATGATATTTTTCCCAACCCTACTTTTCCAGGAGATACAAAGGCTATAGCTACCACAAGATCGACAAAGCATATCGTCCTTTCTATGCGATCTATCCTAACTTGTATTTCGTGGCGTTTATGAAATAATCATCATCATCAAGTAGTGGAAACTTATGACATCGATCTACGATTCTACGTCTATGTTGCTGTTTATGAAAAAAATTGAGCTGCCTGATATGTCTCTTCTCGGTTCTCAGTCATGAGAGAGAGAGAGAGAGAGAGATTCTTGTAGCTTTAAAAGTTTGTGAGTACGTACATAAAGCATCTCAATGCATGTTTGATAATCAATGAGAAATCTAATATGTCCATGGAAAAGGTGAAGAACACAAATCATAATCATTAAAACAAGCATTACATGATAATATATTTCAAAGCATTAGCAAACCACGAGAGAGAGAGAGAGCCACCTTGAAACTCGGGAGCTTTTTTCTAGTCTATGTAATTAATATATAACATGGACATGATGAGTTAATTTTCTGCAGAAAAAGAGAGTAGTGATTCATGACGATCAGATCATGGTTGATAGAGCTTATTTCCACATCTACATTTCCAGGAGAGGAGATAGTAGCCATCATCTTCTCTATGAGATGATATTATTGCACTGAAACCCTTCCTTTTTTGGTGAGAAGGAATGACAAGAGTGGCAATGCAAGGCCTGCAATTTAAGCACCTGTTCTCGCAACCAGGAGGCTTTGATCCCAGCACCATTTCCCTCTCCTTTAAATTCTCACTGTACCCTGAGGATCATGATCATACGCCAAAGTAGGAAATAATTAATCAACAAGAAACACAAACTACACATACAGTGTATTTGACAGAGCAAACAATGAAGAAAATCATGAAAAGACTTTTCCATGGAGAATAGGAAAACACCCAGAAGAAAAAGCCTTGAAACAGTAATTACCAAAGTGGGAAGGTAGAAATGAAAGAGAAAAGATGAAACCCAGAGTTACTGCAACTTTCAGAGGGTGGTGTAGATAGGTTATTGGGGGCCGGGGCACCATTATCATGAGCAGTAGTGAATGGAAAGGAAAATAAATGAGAGCTAGCTAGCTTCTGATGTATGTTACAGTGGAGAATGGGATTTTGAGAGGAAGAAGAGCTTTCAAAGAACTGGTGTTTGATGGGAATTAGGAAGAGATTTTAAATGGGTACAAATACAACTGTAGACAAGGGTTGAGGGCTGTTTCCTGTGGAACAGACATTTTCCTGGAGCCATGGCTTGCCAACGGGGGGCCACGGGCCACCCAATTAGACAATTTTTGCGAGTGGGGAAAATGCTTTTCTTTGTCATTTTGGGAAACTGGAGCACTGACTTTTCCGTTGTTTCTAAATGACACAGCTAACCCTTTCCCTTTCTTACAGGTGACTTCACTCTAATCATACTCGACACCATGTAATCTCTGTTACCCTTTCATTAATCTCAAGAAAATGCTTGCCCCCGGGCCCCGGCACTTATTTAATTATAAAACAAACATTAATTCTATATTTTATCCTAATATTTTGTCATTATCTCATTCTATCTATTGATATGACTGCGTGTATTTTAAAAAATAGAAAGTATTAAATCATTAACATTGAGGATACAATCAGGAGAATCCTCCAACTAAACATAATCCATGAAAGAAAGTTTTGCCTCCTGGGCAAGTCCATGAGCGGCTGTACATATTTGCATCTCTGCCAATGTGTAAGATATGATATTATATAGCATTGCCCTTTATAAGATTAATGAAGCGTTTTTAAACTATCTATTGCAATCATTACGATCATTTATCTTAAATGCTTAAATTTATAAAAAAAAAAATTGTTGATTTTTATTGTTTAATTAATATTCTTACACTTTTTATCATGTTAAAAATTTAAAATCATAAAAATGATAAGGGTAATTATATTTTCTTCCCATCAACTATAACGCATTGTCAATTATCTTACAAACGACCAACCTTATTATTTGACTCTATCAAATTATCATTTTCTTTCTAAAACTCTCATTCTGTCTATCAAACTTGTTAAATTTGATAAAATATTCTCTTTTAGATATTAAATCTTATTAAAAAACAAAAATACCCCTAAATAAAAAATTCAAACAAAAAATATAAATTTATAAATTAATTTTTTAAAAAAAAATTAATGATAATAATAATCGGCAGCCACCCCTCAATTTTTTAATTTTAAATTTAAAAAATAAATTATATATGATATATATAAATTCATAGTATATATTTTTATTAAAGTTGATAGGATCAAATAGTTAAAATTGACAATTCATATAAAAAAAATATTGACAATGCGATGCGGTTGGTAAGAAAAAATTGTAATTACCCAAAAATGGCACAAATTCTCGTTATTTTCTTCTGCTAACACGCCTCATACAATAATAATAAGTTCGATTAAGGGTACGGACGGAAACCACAGAGGAGAAATGAAAGGTAAAACTTTAATTTCGTCTCTAAACTCACTGATACGACACTGTTTGGGAAAATTCGGCAACCGACAAAAAAAAAAGTACAGGTGGCAGCTTCTGAACACTATAAAGAGGGACCCAGAAACTATAAAGAGGGCACCGTAACTCTGTGTAGTAATCGAAATGACAATATTGCCACTAGAGTTTTTTTTGGAAGACGGAGAAACAGTTAAAAAAGCTGTCTCTCTGGCTTTTGCTTCAAGAAGATGAGGACGGGAAGGGAAAATTAACGGAACTGCGGCCTCCTGGGGAAACTGCAAAAAATGACGAATTCGATTCTTTCTTCTTTCAAAAACATTATGATGATGCATTGGGCGAAGCTTTTATGGGTCAATACGTTTTCCAAATCTTGAGTTATTTATGGAAAATATGGGGAATTGGGAAGATCCTCACATTGTCTGCCATTTCCCCAACTTTTCTGCTTAGTAATAATAATAATAATAATCCTGGATTTATGCTTGATATATAAGTTTAACAAAAAATAGAGCATGCCCACCTTTTTCTTTTTTAATAAAACATTACTACTGTGAGAGACACCCTCCGGCAGGTGAGTGCGGCGAAATTTAGTCGAGATTTGGGTTTATAAAGTATCATCTTAGAAGGAAGGAGATTATATGCAAGTGATTAATGTGCCACAAGCCTTGGTACTTTTAGGAGTTACAGGAATATTTACCATACAATAAGAGTGACAAATTTAGTGGCTCATGTTGGAGCAACTGTAAACACTGTTACACACATTATTTTAAGAATGTTTGTAACCTTAAAGCAGCGTGCTCAAGATATGTAGAGCTTCATGCTTTTGTTGTTGAGTGTTATGCTGGTCTTGATTAAGTGTTATGAATGGTGGTTGAATTATTTTCTGCTGAGACTAAAATTATTATTGTTTTATTTATGAAATATGTGGAGCTAACACATATGGAAATTGAATGTTTGTTAATGATAACCTGACAGATTGAAAAGATGGGGCTTCCTAATTAATATATACAAATAGCAAAAGAAAGGAGGGCAGCAAATCTTGGTCAAAGTGATGATACACAGGTAAAAAGGGATTCAAACCAAGTCAATGTTTACCGACAAATCCATATCAGGCTCATTAATAATAATAAGAAAGGGGCTTGAAAGCTACGAAGAAAGTCAAGCTGCTGGAAAAGGGTAATTGAACACATGAATTTATTAATCATCGAAGAGAATTGTGAGACTTTTATAGGGTAGACCGTGATTCAGGAGGCCTAAGCCACTGGGCGACCCAAGTATCTAACTGTCCAAAGACTATTGAGCTGTCAAGATCCACCCGCTCACTTAAGCCCGAGCTAAACAATTCCTCTCACGACAGCCTACCATAACAATTCCTTTTACTATATATATAAGGCTAAAATGAGACTCTCAAATCACACATTTTCTTAAAAATTTAAACTAATAAAATTTTTTTTTTAATTATTTAATTAACATTTAACAAAGACTTCGTGTACACATTCTATCACTAAGTCAACTACCATGCATGCATCTTTCTCCTAAACTTTTTACTTGATGGAGTGTCGGAGTTCCTGGCTTCTGACACCTCTACCATCTTTTTCTTTTGTGGGTGAAGGAATAAAATTCTTTTTAAAAGATAACTTAAAGTTACTGTAATGATTCATGTACCAATGATAATGTTCATTCATAGGCAGGGAAGAGAGAGGGAGGAGGGGGATGAAAAACAATTGATATATATATATATATATATATATATATATTCTCCAAAAATGGATGAGCAAAAAAGCCTTATCAATCCATTCGTTTGACGCAAATTGATTGATGGAGCAAATCCATATTCCATATTCAAATCAAGTATATGAACAATGAATGGACTCTCATCAATTTTAGTGTGTTTTCTTTTTCCTGTTTAGTGTCCAGTTGGAAGTGGAACCTACTACTCCATCGCCATGTGAGTGAACAGTCGACATCGAATCTGTGTCTTTTCAGGTGCTTACTACTTACTACATGACAAGAATAATGCCCACGTACTATTCCCTATTCCTCCACCCACCATGTGAGCAAACAGTTTCAATTGTCCTCTCTTCAATTTCGGCCTTAATTATTAACCTGGAAAAATAGATACATGAATAAATATGATGGGTTTTGGATATTAATAATAATAATAATAATAATTAGTTTTACTTTTTTTCTGTCTCATGCATAAACATCATAAATTCACCTTTTGCTCATGTCCGTATATTTCTCATCAATCTTTCAATCGATATAAATTGTACCATTGTACAAATCCACCACCACCACCACGTCTCATCATGTCGGGACTCACTTACCTCTAATTATTAATTTCTTTCCATTTTCTCTCATAAAATAGGACATGCCATGCATTTAAATTATATATATCTCACTTTAAAAGAGTAAAGTCACCTGACATATACCATAAAAACCAACCTCACCAGATTCCAACTCGAGATGGTGCATGTACCATTTTATTGAAGAAAAAAAAAACACTAAATTAAAGTAGAAGCTGCCGTCCACCTTTTTTCTGTGTTTTTTATCTCTGAATATTATTTTTTAAACGTAGATGTTTAATATAAAATCACCCATAATTTTTTTTTTTTTTTGGGGTCACTCTTCCTCCCATTAAAATTCCCAAAAAAAAAAATTATATTTTATATGAATTTGTGGTACAATTAATGCTAAAAAAATAGATTTTGGTCCTGACATCTGGGAAGAGAAGACGGGGAGTTGCACAAAGGATCCGGTGGTTCTTGGCGGTGTGCCATATATACTACTGCTGCAACAGCATAAAAGAAAGAAAGAAAGAAAGAAAGAAGCATCCACGCGTACACGAATTTTGAAGACAAAAAAGATTGGCGATGGGCCACCACAGCCACAGGGACACACCAACGGGCAGGATCACGCAGTAGCCATGTAAGGGTCATCCAATCGCACGGCTGAACACGAGTTGCGTGTTTCTGAACCCTCCCTGTCTCCCTGAGCAAAATGGTTTAAAAAGTGTGCATGATTGGACATAACTGTTGAGATCATAAGAATGACGTCGTGCTGTAACCGACTCGTGTCAGACGACTCACTTTGGTCGCTGCCCCACCCATTTTTTTTGCGTGTCAGTAAAGTTTCTCCCTATCCTCTACTCTACTCCTAATTTTAGTAGCTATAGCCTATATTTACGACACCTCAGATTTATCTGGACAGCAATTAGGATTTAGGAGGGAAGGTATCTTTTTGCCACGCCTTCTCCTACGTTTACTTTTCTTGGGATAAAGTTATGATTTTTTTTTATATTAAAAATTTTTTTTAAAAAAATTTATTTTGTTGTAAATTTTTTATTTGTATACTAATAAAGAGGAAATTATGTGGTACAAAAAGTATATAATTGTTATGAATGTATTAATTCATTTGGTAAATGACCATTTAAGTTTTATCTTTAAAAATTTTATATATTCATGTCATCTTTTAAAATTTTTATAACATTCATGTAATTAATTAATATAGTATTTTGATTCATGTACTACTATTTGATATTTCTTAACCTCCCATTATGATTTTATGTCTATAAAATGAAGTATTGAATATGTAAAATATACAATAAAAGAGAATAATCATACATAATTTCTGAAGAACTAATTTCACATATTGCAATCTCTTTATCTTGTTTTGTTATTTTATTTGATTTTACAACACATTATCAGCACGAAACTCTAACCATTTGTTGTGTTCTTTTGATCTTCAACATCAAAAGCTATCAGTGAAACATTCTCAATTCATTGTAAGTTTCTTTAACACTTAGTAATCTTATTATCTATTTTGTTAATTAACATTCTAACATATGCTTAAAAATTTTAGTGTTTTTAGAATCATATTATAACATAATCCATTTGAGATTTATATGAACTAAAATGTTATCATACTAATATTATGAATATAATGTCTTATATTTTTATATGTGTCACATGACACATATAAAAACTAAGTACCTTATAGTAAAAGATCCCTTGACCTTGTAGAATAATTGAAGGGAGAGATACAAGCACCATAAGACATTTCTCCTCCCAAATGCTAGTTATGATTGGATGCATTTGAAATTGCAAGATTTCAAGAGTATTAGTGACTATAACTCTACACTCTTTAAAATTAACTCACAATTAAAATTGTGTGGAGAAAAAGTCACTAATGTGGATATGTTAGAAAAAAATATATACCATATTTCATGCCTTGAATGTGCTCTTGCAGCAACAATATTGAGAGCGTAATTTCACAAAATACTCTGAACTAATATCTTGTCTTCTAATGGCTGGAAAAAAAAAAAAAAACTATTAATGAAAAATCATCAATCTCGTCCAATAGGTTCTACACCATTTCCTGAAGCAAATAGAACCTCATTCATGGTAATAAAGGAAAGCATGGTTGTATATGTAGTAGAAAAATTATAAAGGTCAAGGGGAACGAGCTCATAATTCTTACAAAAAAAAAAACTTCATACCACCAGAAGTGAAACCACACTAAGGCGAAACAAAATAAAAACAAAGGTTTACAAAATAAACCTACAAAAAACTATGAAGATAAATGTTACAGGTGTGGTATGAAAGGACATTGGTTGCGTATCTGTTGTACACATAAACATCTGGTAAACCTATATCAAGCCTCCATAAAAGACAAAGAAAATGAGATTGAAATGAATTTCGCTAATTACAGTAATCCTGTTGATTCTCCTTTCTTTTCTTCTCTTTTTTTTGTACTCATCTTGATGTTTCTAATTTATTTAGACTTTAATACAAAAACTGATCTTTTAATTGTTAATGAATATGCCTACCACAATTAATATGTTTTCATTATACCTTAATCATAATATGTTTACATTTTCAAATTTAATTGTATTTTGTTATTTTTTTATTAATGAAATTTAATATACATTTTGTTTATATATGGAGGCATGGGTCATATTGATTGAATGATTAATTCCAAGATGATTGGTGAAGATTTGTATCTAGCAGACAGTTGTAAAACACACAATTTTTAGAGATAAAAAATATTTTTAATACTTGATATCAAACAAAGCTAGTGTTAATACAATATCAGATTCATCAAACCTAATCGAAAGTTCTAGAAGAGTGAATATCATATTACCAAAAGGAACAAAATTTGGTATTGATGATGCTTTGTGTTTTTGTAAATCTAAAATAAATTTAATCAGTTTTAAGGATATTCGCCTAAATAGTTATCATGTTGAAACTACTAATGAAGTCAATGACAAATATTTTTATATTACTTCAATAATTTCGAGGCAGAAGCTTATATTGGAAAAACTACTTGCTTTCTCTTCTGGAGTGTATTATACAACAATAAAAACAATCGAATCATATGTTGTAATGCAACAGAAGTGTTCTAATCCAAAGATGTTTATGCTTTGGCATGATCGTCTTGGACATCCATGAACAATTATGATACGTCGAATAATTGAGAACTCTCATGAGTATCCCTTAAAGAACCAGAAGATTCTTTTACCAAATGATTATCCTTGTGCTATATGTTCTCAAGATAAACATGTTATCAAACCATCTCCTTATAAGGTAATTATTGAATCTTCATCATTTATACAAAGAATTCAATGGGATATATGTGGGTCAATTCATCCTCCATGTGGGCCATTTAGATATTTTATGATTTTAATTGATGCATCAACTAGATGGTTACATGTTTGCTTGCTTCCTACTCATAATGTTGCATTTGCTAGACTTCTTACTTAAATAATTAGATTACGAGCACAATTTCTTGATTATCAAATTCAATCTATCCAAATGGATAATGCGAGTGAATTTGCGTCTCAAGTATTTTATGACTATTACATGTCAATTGGAATTAATATTGAATACCCTATTGCTCATATTTATACTCAAAATGGTTTAGTTGAATCGTTTATTAAATAATTTCAATTAATTGCTCGACATTTGTTTATGAAAACAAAATTACATTTTTTTTGCTTAGAGACATACAATATTACATATTGCATCTTTAATTCGAATTAGACCAACAACTTACCAAAAATATTCCCCTTTGCAACTTGCATTTGGTCAACCACCAAATATTTTTTATTTTTGTATTTTTGGTTATGTTGTATATGTTTCAAATGCGTCACCTTAACGCATTAAGATGGGACCTCAACATAGACTTGGAATTTATGTTGATTTTGATTCTCCTTCTATCATTAAATAACTTGAGCCTTTAACTCATGATATTTTTAATGCACGTTTCGAAAATTGTCATTTTGGTAAAAGCATATTCCCATTACTAGGGAAAGAAAAGTCATTGTTAGAAGTACGATACAAAATCACTTGGAATAATTCAACGTTATCTCATTTTGATCATCGTACAAATCAATTTGAACTAGAAGTTCAAAAGATCATTCATTTGCAAAGTATTACAAACCAATTACCAGATGCATTTAGTTATAATAAGAAAATAGTTAAGTCTCACATTTCAGCTGCTTATATTCTAGCGGAGATAGAAATCCCCGTAGGACAATCAATTAATACAGCATCAAATAAGTCTAAGGCACACCTGAAGTGCGGAAGACTTATTGGTGCAAAGAATAAGATTCCTTGGAAGAGAAAAGCACAAGGAAATGAAATCGACCCTCATGAAGAGGCCTTACCCACAAAACAGGCAACGAAAATTGATCAATCCAAACTATCTGTACAAAATTCTCCTGAAATGAATCCCTCAAAAAGGAACCTCATGAAGAGTTACCCCTTGAAGAGGAACATGTACCTAAAAATAATAAGATCTCAATAAATTATGTAAGTACAAGAGAAATATTGGATAAAAACCAAATTGTTGTCGACAACATATTTTCATTTAAAGTTGCATTTGACATTACCAGAAGTAACGACGATATTGAATAACAAACCGTCGAAGAATGTCAATGTAGAAATGATTGGCTAATGTAGAATGAAGCAATTCAGGCATAATTGAACTCACTATCAAAATGTGAAGTATTTGGACCTATAGTCCAAACACCTGAAAGTGCACCGCTTATTGGATATAAGTAGGTATTTGTACGAAAACATAATGAGAAAAATAAAATTGTAAGATACAAAATAAGACTTGTTGCACAACAAAAACCTTGTATTGATTATGAAAAAACATATTCCTTTGTGGTAGATGCAATTACATTTAGATTTTTTATTAGCTTGGTAGTTACATAAAGTTTGGATATGCATTTAATGGATGTAGTTACAACATATTTATATGAATCACTTGATAATAATAGATACATGAAAATCCCTGAATGATACAAAATATCTGAAGCATATACTTCTAAATTTCAAAGTATTTATTCTATCAAGTTACAAAAAATTTTATACGGGTTAAAACAATCCAGACGCATGTGGTACAATCGTCTTAGTGAATAAGGATTTTAGAATAATCCAATTTGTCCATGCGTTTTCATAAAGAAATTAGAATCTGAATTTGCTATTATTACAATTTATGTAGATTATTTAAATTTTGTCGAGACTCCAAAAAAGCTCATAACGATTGCTACTTATTTAAAAAATGAGTTTGAGATGAAAGATTTTGGAAAGAAAAAATTTTGTCTTGGCTTACAGATTGAACATTTTTCAAATGAAATTCTTGTTCATCAGTCAACATATATAGAAAAAACTCTTGAACCACTTTTACATTGAAAAAGTTCATCCTTTGAACATTCTAATGGTTGTTCGATCACTTAATGTGAAAAAAGATCATTTTCGCCGTCAAGAAGATGAATAAATTCTTAGTCTTGAAGTACCATATCTTAGTGCAATTAGTGCTCTAATATATCTTGCAAATTGCACACGACCTGATATAGCATTTTAAGTTAATTTACTAGCAAGATACAGTTCTACACTAACTCTAAGACATTGGAATGAGGTTAAACATGTTCTACATTATCTTTGTAAAACAACTGACATGAAATTATTTTATTCAAGAGGTTCAAATTTACAATTAGTTGGATATGCAGATGCGGGTTTTATTTCTTATCAGCATAAAGGTAGATTTCAAACAAGTTATCTATTTACATGTGAAAGTACTCATATTTTATGGAGATTTGTTAAGCAAACACTTGTTGTTATTTCCTCATATCACTCAAAGATTATTGCAATTCATAAAGCAAGTCAGGAATGCATATAGTTAAGATCAGTAATTCAAACATTTGAGAAAAGTATGGTTTATCTATCATCAAAGATAACCTGACAATATTATATGAAAATAATGTTACTTGTATTATACAAATCAAAGTAGAATATATTAAAGGTGATAGAATCAAACACATTTTACCAAAGTTCTTTTATACACATGAGCTCCAAAAAAATGGTGAAATTGATGTCAAATAGATATGATTAGATTTATTTACCAAAACATTACTAACTGCAACATTTAAGAAGGTGAATAACATTAAAATGCGTCGACTCAAGGATTTTTTATCATAAACAATTTAAGCTCTTCATGCTAATGAGAGGGAGTAAAATGATTATGCTGATTGTACTCTTTTCCTTCGCTAAGGTTTTTCCAATTGGGTTTTCCTTTGTAAGGTTTTAATGAGGCAGTCTTAATGCATACAAAGACATATATGAATATTGTACTCTTTTTCTTTTGCCACAGGTTTTTTTCTCACTGGGTTTTTTTTTTTTTTTGGCAAGGTTTTAATGAGACATATTCTTAGTGTATGGTCATCCAAGAGGAAGTGTTATGAATGCATTCATGCATTTGGTTGATGACCATTTAGTTCCATTTCTTAGAATTCTACACATTCATATCATCTTTTAGAACTCCTATAACATTTATGTAATATATTGATGTAGCATTTTAATTCATGTATTACCATTTCATATTCCTTAACCTTCCATTATGATTTCATGTCTATAAAAGAGAGTATTGAGTAGTATGTAAAACACGGAACAGGATCCTGTCCATTTCAAATGAAATGGACAATATCCATTTAGTGTAAAATGATGGGTAATATTGTTTTAACGTTAAAGTTGAAGAACTAATTTTACAATATTACCCATCATTTTACACTAAATGGATATTGTCCATTTCATTTGAAATGGACAGGATCCTATTCCGTAAAACACACAATAATAGAAAAAAAATCATACATAGTTCCTGAAGGACTAGTTTCACATATTGCAATCTATTTATTTTGTCTTGTTATTTTTTTTTTTTTTTACAACAATAATGTCATATAAAAATTAAAAAAAGTGAAAATGTTTTAATGTTAATTTTTCTTGATAAAATGAAGCATGAACAGTAAAAATGTAAACAAGCCACTCAAGCTTGGCTCGTTGAATTTTTTGTCAAGCTTGACATGAGCCTCATTTCGTATCCAAGCTTGGCTTGCCAAGATGGGTACCTCGTCCGAGCATGAGCTCAGAAGTTTTTGTCAAGCTTGAGCTTGGCTTGTATCGGATTATTTATATTTTGTATTTAAGTATATAAATTTTTTTTTAAAAAAAAAACAGAATAAACAAATTTCATTAATGAAACGATTAAGCAAAATATGTTTCCTTTCAATCATATAATTAACAAATCAAATTGCTTATTTAACTAGTATTAGATGCTTAATGGTTAGATCATTTAAGATATGACCATATGATTAACATTTATCATTAAATTATATATCATATAAGTTATTTTTAGTAATTAATATGTAAATATATAAATATATACAACTCGTGCTAATAAGCAAGCCGAGCCCTTATATGAGTATATTCATGAACTTTAAACGAACAAGCCAAGTTTTATACATGTATATATCGTTTAATAATTGAGTATAGTTTCATGTTCACAAACGACTAATTTAATAACCGAGTTGCGCATGAATCAATCTTTATCGAGTTAAGCTCAAGCGAGCCCATAGGTAACTTAATTTGTTCATTTATAGCTCTAGTGAACAGTATTTTAAAAAAAAAAAAAAAAAAAGGTGAAAGTGATTACCAAACGATACCTTAATCTTAATTACCAAAACATGGGAAAACAAAGTATTTGGCGGCCCGTCTTGATCATATGGAGGCCTAACAAATGTATATGGCCTTCCAGCGAACTTCAGAAAAAATAATTTGCCATCGGCCCAACCGGACAGTAAGAATACTGGGTGGGTCGGTCTCCATGCAGCGTTGGGCTAAGCCATGCATGGTTACTCTTGCCCATCGCCCAACTCTCTCTCTCTCTCTCTCTCTATGTATATATATAACATTCTCTTGTTTGTGAATGCGTCACTTAGACAAGAATGTTAGAAAATTGACACTTAAGAATGCTAAATAGCATTTCTTTATATATATATATATATATATATATATATATGAATCGGATCCTCTTCTGTTTAAATGAATTAAAGAGGAGTCGGTTCCTTGATTTGTAAGGGCAAAATTGTCTTTTCACTTTTTGCAGTCAATTTTGCACTTAAAAATTAAGAAACTGGCTCCTCTCTAGTTCGAAAGTATTAAAATTGAAATAACTGGCTCCTCTCCAAATTAAACGAACTAAAGTTGAATTTGAAATAATTCGATTTCATATAATTAGGTCATTCCTTGCTCACTCTTTAAGATTTTTTTTTTTTTTTTTGAGAAATTTTATTTATCATACCCTCCCGTCTTATTTCACTATGTTGACGTGGATGTGCCCATTTTATGGTACAAAAAATGAATGAATGTTGTCACATTAGTATAGTGAAATAAGGATTGGGATAGATGTACAACAAATGAATAATGTTAATAAATAAATTAGTATAGACTGCCACACAACTAAATAATGTGGCAATAAAAATTAACACCTTAAACCAACAAAAAGTGATTTAAAAATAAATCAGATTAATTTCTAGTGCTATATAATTTCCAATAATATAGAATAAGTAATAATATATACCCTATCGGCTATCACTACCTATTATGCTACCTATTATGTTAACGTGACATTGGAACACTTATGCCTCTTAAGTTCAAAAAATTCAGAGAGAACACTAATGGGTTTTAAGGTCTCTTACATCCGAATATCATTTAAATTTAAAATTTTTATTTTTTATTAAAGATTGTATTTTTCTTAAAGATTTTATTTTTCAATTTTTGAGAAAATTACTAGAAGAAAATGTTAAGAAAACAAAAATTAAGTGCGAGAAAATGACTCCAAGTAGCATTTTTTTTAGCTAATCCAATAATATATATATATATATTTGGCTAATTCAATGTTGAGGGTTTTTTTTTTTTTTTTTTGTAATTTTACAAGTTTGATTAGCCATTTTGCTCCTCCTCCCGTTGTCTCGAACCCACACTCCAGGTGGCTCTAGAAACCGGATGGAGATCTCCTAGACCGTTCACAAGTTATGTTGTAGATAGTATTTCGTGAATCATCAACGCTTGTCGTTGTTTCAAACCCAAAAATGGCAAATTGCTTTTCAATTGATCAACAACCATGTCCATGCAAGTTCAAAAACCAGAAGAAGTGATAATTAAACATCTTATATATTCTCATCAAAAACAAAGAAACCACCTTCACAAACACACATGATAATATATATAATTATATATATATGGTGATGATCAGGGTGAGATGAGATGGATGATCAATGGACTTTGACCTCCTTCACATCCTTCTTGGGCTCCTCAGTTCTAGGAATGGTTATAATCAGCACTCCGTCCTTCAACTCCGCCTTAACCTCCTCGACCTTGGCGTCATCCGGCAGCATCAGGCTTGTGTTGTAGTATCCGTACCATAACTCTTCATCCGACCCTTCTTCCTTCTCCTCCTTCCGCTCTCCCTTTATTGTCAGAACCCCGTCGTCGATGGTGACCTTCAGGTCCTCTTTTGCCAGCCCCGGCATGTCAAACCGCAACATGTAACACCCGTCCTTCTCTTTCACGCGCCACCCGAGCGTCGATGGCGATATGTTTATGTTCTCGAACAGCCTGTTTATGTTCTCACTTGCTTGCATCAGTGCATTCCCAAGCCCCGACGGGAAGAACTCTACGGAAGGCAAAGAGGGAATGAGAAAATCAAATTATTTATTTGATGAATAAAGTTGAGAGAGGGAGAGACAGAGAGAGTACCATAAAGGGCAGGAACAAAGTCACGGTCGTCGTTCCTCCAAGGCCGCCACCTGCGTTGGCTCCTTGGGAACAGCTTGGACTTCTTCTTCCGATCACCTTCAGAAACAGCAACCTCTTTGCCATGATCTTTTGTCTCACCAGCAGCTGCGGCACTAAACCTCTGCTTCTGAAGACCACCACTACCCAGCAAAGAAGCAGAAGCCGGCACCCTTTTTTCCAGACTTTTCAAAGCCAAACGAGCCAAAGCCATTGCTTGCTGCTATTAATTTTTTTTTTTTTTTTTGGTTGAAGATGTTGGTGTACGTACAGCCAGAGAAAGAGGATAGGAATTTAAAGAAGGTTTGTGGGTACGTTGGGTGATTTGGTTCCGAAAGATGGAGAAGTTTCTTAGAGCTTCTGGAAGATCTGAGAGGTGGAAGTATGTTCTTGGTCCTTCTAATGCTTACTTTACAATGAGTCGAACGAGTTTTCCAGACCAAAATGCATCGGATGCTACCTTTTTTATATTGCTCAACCCCCTTAATTGTCATTACTTTCTATCAATTTTTCTTCTAATTTTTTCTTTTTAAAAAATTTTAAAAGAGAATTACAAAGGCGTTTGTTCAAATGTAACAATATTTGTAAAAAACACCCATGTCTCAATCTTTGCAAAAATAAAAAATAATAAATTTTAAAAATGAGAATTTTAAAAATTTTGTTAGAATTTACCAAAAATTTCTAATAAATGGAGGACATTTAAAAAAAATTAAAATTTTGATACACTAAATTTAAAGGTTTTAAACTTTAAGAGAAACATTACAAATTAAATGAGTGATAATTTAAGGGTAAGTAAAATTTCCCCACATTTTTAATAGTTAGTTCTATGCCTCATAAAACGAAGATTATTAGTTTGAATCCCCTCCTCTTTCATGTAAATTAAATTATATTAAATTTAAAAAAAAAAAAACTACTATTCGGCACTAAGCTAAAAATTAGCTTACAAATTTACCACAACCCTTTAGCATTATGCTGCAAAGGAGTGATAGGAACGGAGGCAGTACTGTAGAAAAATGAAAAATGGTCAAAGAAATTTTGCAAAAAATTGGCGCCACGAATGAGATAGGCAGCCGGTGCCATAAATCAAATTTAAATGTAATATACAGGCAAGTCTTAAAAGGCCTGAATAATGAAAATCCCAGCATTGGAATGCGACAGATAATGGTACAGTTGATTACAAGCCGCGGTTAGCTCAACCCACCCTCTTGGCTATGGAAGCAACCTGAACGCCTAAAACAGCTAAAATGGGTTTTTGATATCTTAACCTTTTTAAGCATCTCCCCATATTTCAGCTGCTCAATCATACAACCCCTCCTGCTCCCAGATGTCCACAAGGAAATCTACCATTTCCTGTGTTCAAGATCAACAAACAATTACGTAAAAACAGCACACTATCTGGATTAGACCAGCTTCTGATGAGGGAGGGCAGACACTTACAGCAAGTGGGATTGCCTGAGGGAATGGCTTGTTGCTCCCAAGCAAACTTTCATACGATGCATTCCAACTGCAAAGCCAGAATTTTTTACCAATGCATAGACAATGAGTGCTGACAAGATACAAGAAACGAATTCATGAATAATCAACACCTACTTTACAAACAAAAAGGTTCGTATTCCAGAAGCGGTTTTCCTACATCCTTCGCTCATTGCTACGCTTAATATACAAAGCCTAAACAATTTGGATGTTCCACAACACTCCTCATTCATGACTGTCAGACGAGCAGATTCTAAAGTGTAACACCAAATTCTGAATGTTTTGTCTTTTTGGTTTTGAAGTACTAATCATCTTTTGAGGGTCATATAACACAAAGAAGTAGATGCATTAAATACGACAAAGGGAAAGAAATTCTTCACAGAATTTATGACAATATCTTGCAAAGATGTCTTTTTGTTTTGTTCTTTTCCTGTTTGGGTGAGTGAGTTTAGCCCCAATGAGATGGAAATGAAAAAATTTGAATCAATGACCTCTGCTTAAGGAAAAGTAACTCCTCACCAATAAGAGTAATGCTTAAAAGAGTCCTTGTGTCCTCCCAAATATGATGTGGGTTTTAAAATCACCAATAGATCAAAATTCAATAATGATCATCACAATTTCAAGAGTGATTTTAACTCCTAGCATTACTCCACCAATAATGTTACCTCTCGGGGTTTCTTGAAAGGATGTTGTTTCTCTTTGTTCTTGATATACTAAGACTCAGATTCTACAGTAACAAAAAAAGAACTTGGTCCAAACTAGAAGAAATCTGAAATAAATCCATTTCAATGAGCTGTCAAAACCAAAGGGAAATAATAAAATAAAATAAAAATCAACCTCCTTTCTAAAATTAATTGAAAACAATCTTATTATGATACTATCCAATTTTTGGATTCTCATTAATTCTGTACAGCAAAAGATGTCAAAGCAAGAACAAACTCACATGGATGTTACATTACTGATAAATCAAGTATTGTTTGAAATAAAGCCAATGCTAATCAAGATTATGATAATCGATGAACAACAGATGAATTTGATAACAGGTAAACTCGCAAAACTAATTTATAGGTTGAAGGTTTCTGCTCTCAGATCTTCAAATGGGAGACCCTATTTAATTTGATAAATTCAAAAAAATTAGAGAGCAACTCACTTTAATTTGGGTTCTCGTGTCTGTTGGGCCCGGTTCTCAGACCTTTTATTTCCTACCCAACGCTGCCTAGTCTGATTCCAGAGAAGAAGACCTGTACCACATTTAAGATAGAAAAGTATGAGTTAACATAAGGAAACAGAAACAAAAAATGAACATGAGATAAATGGAAGACCAACAGGCAATACTGCCTAAACATCATATAAATCACCCACTTCAACCATAAAGCATATGCATAGGACTAAAGACACCTTACATCAGGCTGGAAAGAAGATCAAGTAGGAAAAACAGAAAAATTAAGAGGGTACTATGTTAACTCAGTGACACCAGCCACGAAATATTAATTGGGGTTCCTACTGATGCATAAATTTACTCCCCCCCCCCCAAATAAAAAAATTTTAAAAAAAAAAAATCAAGACCCACAGCTGCATCAGATGTACGGATATGACAATCCTATCAAGCTACTGAATGTCCAAGGAGAAATGAAAATGTACCATGATTTACAAATTCAGAAGGGGCGTTAGCACTCCCAGCAATGCCATGAGGATCTAGAATTTGGTTGGTTGTACTGATTGATGAGATGCTTCCCTGAGACTGAACTGCACTGTTGTCCATATCACATGTGCTGGTGGTCCAGAAATCCTCTGATATGCTAGGTTTCCTAACTGTCTGACGACCTTGAATCGTTAATCCTTTTGACGGAGCATCCACCGAGGTAGTTACTGTGGGCTTGTTATAGCATCCAAGACAACCACTGCTCTGTTACAAATCCCATTTTTGGTTCTGTTACAAATCACATATAATCATATGGCTGACAAATAGCAGCCACCACAAACTCACAGACTGCAAGCTGATACCTAGATAATTTGTCCACACAGAACCTGCTCTCGATTCCTCTCACTCAACTCGTAAAGGATATATCATTTTACAAGTATCAGAATGATCTCGTGTGGAACTAAGGAGAGTTGCATACAGAAAAATCAACAGATAAAGAAGACGAAAAATAGCCAACTAAGAATCAAGCATGCAATTTTGCTGAAAGGGCAGTACCCACAACAACTGTATGGGAAAATAGGGCAGAGAGAAGCTCGAAGAATCATTATTAGCATAGACCTAGAACCCATAGGATATCAATAATCACGAAGTATATAAGACAGCTCAACAATAAAACCTCAGTGTACCCGAAACCACAACTTGCTAACAATTTTATTCTTTTATTTTATTATTATTATTTTTTTATTTTTGCAGCCAACCAGTAATGCTTCTTACGTTATGGCCAACTCCCAAGTAATGACACGAAACCAGGACCTTTGTTCTTACACTCATTCATTTTGATCTATAGGGCAAACTATGGGGTGCTATCCTACAATTTTAGTAGGAAAATACTGATCTCTGACTATATTCAAACTATAGGGTGCTATCCTATAATTTTATCCTACCAAAGCCTCAAAGCTTGATAAAACACCAACGTGAATATGCATGCCAAACATTAGGCTGAAAACAATAGAAAAATTGAAACTGACAACAGTTTAGCATTCACAATTTGAACATCCTTTTGAAAACTTTCTTTAGTGAAAGTTATAACCTTCAATAAACAGTAATTCAGGCCATTGAACCAAATCATATGTGCACCAGACTAAGCCTAAGAGCACTAGCAACAGCTTCCCAACCATTTTCCCTACATTTAGGGAATAAAACTACTTTTTGATTCCCTATAAAAAAAACACTTCCCAATAGATTCCCTAATTTTACCCTATATTATTAAACTATCATTTTTTACTCTTTACTTTTTAAAAAAAAAATATTTCATTTATTTTCTCCTCTCTTCATCTTCGTTTTCCGCAAGCGAAATGACTTCGCTAGAGACCAAAGCTCATGAAAATGAGATTGATTCTCCATTAGACATATTTAATATTCTATATGACTGTATTAGGTCTCCATTAATCCATGATACCTGTCACATTCAAAGCAAAAGCCCCATAAAACTTATCCCATTCCTTTCAAATTCCACTCAACAATAAACACCCTCAACATAAACAATTGACAAACTGCTTCCTGCAAGTGGTTGAAAATCAAAGCCTCAAAAGAAATTTATTTCCATGCCCAAGCTTCAAGCTTCAAGTTGGCGATCTAAAACTCAATCTTTTGGGTTTTCTCCTTCAAGCTAGCGATTGGGTTAAAAGTCAAAATCAAGATTTAAGCTTCAATTGGTGGTCCTTCCCCTTTTGAGTTTGCTCCTCCGTCTTCTTCTTCTTTGATCTCTCTTTCCCACACAGTCTTCCCTCTTTGAATTTTGGTGGTTGTGTGACCCAAAGCATGGGTTCTGCAAAACTGGGTAGAGTGTTTATTTGGGTTTATTTTTGGGTGTTTGTGGGAGAGGAAGGAGAACGTGAGAGAGAGAGAGAGAGTTGTGAAGGAAAGAGGGAGATGGGGTGCTGTTGCCAGAGGAAGAAGAAGAGATAGGAGAGGAGAGAGGAGAGAGGAGAGAAAACACTTTATTTAGGAGTATAACATTCCATTAGGAAGCTACAATGTTTCTCAATGCTTTGGGAAACACTATAGATACCCAAGGGCTTAGGTCAAATATAGGAATTTTGATGTGGGTGCATTTTTGCGGTTTTTTTTAGATTTACCCTAAACATAGGGAAGGGAATGGGTTTTAAGGTGTGCTGCTAGTGCTAGCAGCACTAGCAGCAAACTCCCTATACCCCATTCCCTTCCCTATGTTTAGGGAAAATTTCAAAAAAACAACAAAAAATCACCCACATCAGATACCCTAAATTTAACCAACATCAAAGGGTATCCACAGTGTTTCCCAATGCATTATTAAATTATAAACAATTGATTCTCTCTCCTCTCTCCTCTCTCCTCTCTCATGTCTCATGTCTCATGTCTCACGCCTCTCTCTCGCCTCTATTTGTGTCTTTGTCTCGCACCTCACCAAACGGCCAAAGATTTGGGCAAGAAGGGGTTTCGGACTAGAAGAAGTTTCTGATTATTTCCAATATCAAATTCATATCTAATATCTGATTATTTCCAAGAAGCTCTAATGTTCACTGCGTTTGTTCAGCGTCAATAGCGAAAGAAAAGTAAAGAACATAGCAGAAATGGAAAAGTGAAATCTGTAGTATTCCATTTCTTTAGTTCTTCAAGAAAAATGAATAAAAGAAAGTCAACCCAACTTCAGTCTTGAACGTCACTAATTTATGTTGATTTCATCATTTTCCACAGGAAGCAAAAGAACCCAAATAAAAAAAAAAACTCACTATGTAAGAAGATGCAGTTGGTTTTCTGTATTTGTTTGTGGGGGATGAGAGAGGGCTAAAGTTTGCCATTATAGCTTGCTTGCTGGTTGTTCATCTTGATCTCTGATATTCGGCACAGCAAAAATTGTCCCTATCTGTCTTCGTGAGCGAGAGAGAGAAGGGAATCTATTGGGGGGATCGAGAGAGTGAGGCAAACAAGGAAATCGAGAGAGTGAGGCAGAGAGTGAGATCGAGAAAGGGAGAGAGGTGCGGCAGGGGGGAAAGAAAAGAAGGAAACAGAGAGTGAGAGATGGAGATGTGACCGAGATGAAGAAAGGGGTAGTGAAGAAGTCAGGAAGAGAAAGAAGACGGAGATGAGAGAGAGATGGAAAGAAAAGAAAAATGTTTTTAGAATTAAAAAATATATATTATTTTAATGATATAGAGAAAGATTAAGGGAATCTGTTGCGATGTGTATTTGTATATGGAAGCAAAAAGTAGTTTGGATCCTTAAACTTAGGGAAAATGGTTGGAAAGTTGCTGCTAGTGCTCTAAGGCAGGTGTTGCAAGAAGCCATAATAGAAAATGCACGAAGGAGACTTAATAGCAAAGTAGCGGCACCTCCGTATTTTGCTATCATGGTCCTTAGGTGCTCTCGGAGGCCATGGGAACATGACTATGGTACAGACCTACAATTAGATTACCCTAACCAAAGAAATTGCCTAAGACCAAAATTCCAAAGGGATGAACTTGGATCATTCTGGACATTCTAATTTAGACTATTACATATGCTACTCAGAAATTATGTAAAATAGCACAATAAAAAGACTTGATGGCCCAAAATACTCAATAGTCCTAACTTGTCATTATTCAAAGATTTTAGGTAGGTGTGACTCACTATAAAGTGCTTTCTTTTCACCTATCAACAATCAAAAGGTAATTGGATACTTATGATAAACTTGTAAAGTCACTTCAACTGCACGTATATATTTGAAGCCACTGGGAAACAAGGATGGTAATGTAAGCGGGATGCAGTGAAACAATTAATTATGCATCACATCCTCATTTGAATCTACAAATCCAAGGCTTATATGCTAGCTTTTAGCACTTTACATGCGCTTTGCGGGGTATGGAGCGCTTAACACTTTAAGCATGCCCTAGGCACGCTTTTAAAAATGTGCATGACATTACCAGAAAATTTATACCAACTCCAAAAACAAGTGATATAACCGAACTGAACAAAAGCAATAATGGAGATAAAAAAATAAAATAAATAAATAATCGTATCATGAGCAATAACAAAAGGATTCTATTTTCCCTTTCGATTGCCAAGAAAATGTTAAAAACTTTCTTATCTTATTTTAAGTATTAACTTTAATTGCTTGGGACATGGGATATCTTGAAACCCTAATCAACGGAGGGTCACCAAGGTTTCTTATCTAGTTCAATTGAAGGTTTCAATTTCTTTTCAATAAGATCATATCACTGAGCTAAATTGAGTTTGTCAATTTCTTAATGAATCACACTCCAGGATATATAAGTCTGCAATGTCCATTATTGCCTTTACTCAAAATCACAACTCTATTCTTCTCCCTGGTTTTCTCCGCAACCAAATAACTAAAACCACAAGAGATTCCGATTCAAGCACAAAACAAGAAGAACAAAAACCCACGAAAGTTACAAGCTCGAAAACTCATTCAACCACCAAAATCCCCCAGAGAATCCAAACCTCAATTGGGAATCAGAAAAAACGTACCCCATATGCAATATAAGAAAGACCCACAAAAGCCTTATCAGATCTGCTTAGAAATTTTCTGGGAAAATCAAAGCTCAATGGGAGACCGATTCCAGGAAAGAAACATCAGAGAGCCCTCCTGGATGCCAAAAGAAAAACGGGTATAAGAGAAAAATTAAAATAAAATTGTAAAAGCAAAAAAAAAATAATTAAAAAAAAAAAATAGGGAATGGTTTTCATTAATCAATGAAAAGAAAGCGACCTGTAAGATTGAGAAATGGAGCACTCACTCTCTCTCTCTCTTTCCTGGAACCCAAACCCCAGTCCAAAGGATGGCCTCTTGGATGGCTTCTTCCTCTTCTTCTCTGGCAATTATTGGCAAAAAGAAAAGAGAAGAAGATGGGCAGAATTATATATGCAATAGAAAGGGGGGTTTCGCTCCCCTACGGTTTTCCGTTGTCAAGTGGTTCTTTTTAGGTAGCAATGATTTCGACACATCAACCCCAAAAAGTCTGAATCAGTGAATCTACCATACCTGAGACATGGATATGGATATGGATAATGGATATGGTGTTTTCGGGACCCAAAACAAGTCACTTGACAACGGATGCCCACTATGTATTTCCCTATTTAGACTACTATTTATGTTTGATACAACCAAACTTCTAACTCATAGATTATACAAATTCTAGACATTTTCTGTTTTTACTTGAGTTGTTAATTTTGATATTCTCGGTAAAGACTTGAAAGTTTCATTAGATTTCTGGTAATAAACAGGTGAGTCGACAAGAAGTTGAGTTCTTCGTCTCCAAAGCCATCATCATCCCAATTGAAATTTTATCTTCAAACTACAACTCATTGCAAGCACTTACTAAATACTAAAATACGTGGCGTTGTTTCATGTGTCAAATATGACCGTTATGGCGTTATTTTGGAGGAAAAAGTTACCCATCCTTGGTGGCGGAGCCAAAATTTTCTCTTTTGGGCCAAATTAATAAAATAATGATATATATATTCCAAATAACACAATACAAATTAGCTAAGAGAAGGAGGATGAGGGAAAAAGAAAAAAGACTATAACTAAAAGAGGAAGAAGATTTATCAAATGTTGAGTTTTCTTTATGTTTTGGTGCTCTACAATACGTATAGTTTGTGTTTTTGCATTTTCTTGTGTGTGGCTCTTTCATTGCAGTATCAAATGGACAACTATTTGGGCCCGAGTATCTTAAAAGATGGAGTCAAGCTTGGAATTCATTCATATTAGATTATAGGTGACTATCAAGGCATCATAGGCCTACAAAAGACAACTTAAACTCTTCAAAAATCTTTAAAGGGTAGTTCAATCGATTAGAACACGTCTTACGAAATAGAGGTCACTAATTCGAATCATACACCCTATTTTCTTCTCCTTATGTGGACATGTTAAAAAAAATAATAAAAAAAAGAATTCTCAAAAGACAAGAAAGCCCACGTGAATGCAATCAATAATGATAACGTGTTAAATTTCAACAGGGATGCCAATTATGGCTTCCACAACAACACCGGTTACAAATAGTAAGAACCAACTAGGATTATAATTTGAATATCAAGAATGTTGGCTTTAACATTTATCTTTTAGTTTTTAGGGTTACTTACCTTTTGCCCCCATAAATTATAGCACATTCACACTTTTCTTCCATAAACTATCAACTATGACACTTGACCCCATCAAACTACCATCTTATGACATTTTCTCACATTCTGTCAATCAAAATGATTAAAACTAACAATCAATGATCGTGTGACTTGCATGTGCCATTTTTTTTTTCCTTCCATTTTTGCCCTCTCTTCAAATTTTTGGATTAAGGTTTAGGATAGAGCTGACAATTTTGACACGACCCGTAAACCTGAGACGAACACGATACGAAATTAACAGATTTGTATTTACCTTAAACGAGTTTTGTTCGTAAATGGGTCTACCCATTTATGACTCGTTTATTTTCATTAAACAAGTCGTGTCGTAGGTGACCCGCCAAACCCGTTTATTTTTATTTTTTTATGTTTACACCTAATCTAGTAATCTGACGAATAAGATGAAAAGTTGAAAAGTGAAAGTGAAACACTGCAACCTAATTTTTTCTTTCTCATGCACTTTTGACTTCTCCTTCTCAAGAGTTATTGCCTCAGTCACACTCATCACTTCATTCAAACCTGATATTGTTGAGGTATTGTTTTGCACTAGAGATTAGTTATATGGAGAATAAGGTAATATCAGTTATTTGCATATTTAATTTCTTCATTTACTTTTTTTTTTTTAAATCTTACTTTAATAACATTAATTTCTCTTTTCTTTTGATATAAAACAAAATTTAATGAATGTAGATAAAGAAGAAGATGATATTTTGACATTGGATAGTATCAATTCCTGTAACATTCCAAGTTCTGAGACTTTAAGTTCATCTAGAGCATGCTAAAATGAGCATATTTGTTGGTTATTCAAGGAATCAAGATCAAGAGTGGACAATATGGGGCAAAAATGGGAACCCAATTTGTATAATTGTACTTGTAATTTGTAAATTGTAATGATGTGGTGTTTTTTATTAGACAATTAAGCTTATTAAGTGATTTGATGCAAGCCAACTAGGAGTTTAATTTTAAGAAATGAATTGCTAAAACTATTATTATTTCATTTAAAAACAAAAAACAAAAAAAAAATTACATTTGTGAGTCGCAGTTGACTGTTAAACCCGTTTAGCTTAAACAGGTTCATGGGTCATGTCGTGTTTGGAGCTTTAACCTGTTTATTAAACAGGTTGTGTTTAGGTCTAAGCTAAACGGGTTGTTACAAGTCGTAAACGGGTTGATCCGTTGACCCATTTTGCCAACCCTAGTCTAGGAGGATATAAGTGTAATTTTATTGATCTAAAGTAAGGACAAAATGGAATGAACAAAATTTAAAATAATTGACCGTTAGATTTAACTCATTTAACTAACGGAAGTGGAGAAAATGTCATAAGATGGTAGTTTGATAGAGTCAAGTGTCATAATTAGTAATTCATAGGAAAAAAATATCAAGACGCTGTAGTTCATGGAGACAAAAGGTAATTACCCCTAGTTTTTATGCAATTATAACATCTCATAGGCAACATTCACGAAAGCATACTACATACATTGGTAGTCACATATATAATTACATCAATTGTTTACTTACAACTTTAATTGATCATCATTATTCACTAAATAACTACATTGGTCATGATTACTTATCAAGATATGTCTCTAGCTAAGCCAAAATAGTACCATTGAAACACCCACCAAGCTCTCATCTATTTATAATAGAGATCGCATTTTTTTTTATATATATATATAGCCATAGGCAAGCGGAGGTTGGATTTTGGTGGTTATACTCATCACTAAAAGCCAGAAATGGGCCTAAAGTTTGTCATCGCCCTAGGCCCCAATTTTTTATCTCAAAGCATGCTCGACCCACTGGTTGAGTCTAAAGAACCCGAATGATATTCAGATCCATGATCACCCTTTAGGCCCGAATAAGTTTTTATGGTTTTTTGTTTTCAAATTAGCTAAACAATAAAGTAGCCAAATGGGAAGGTGTTTGATCGTAGGAGTTGGATGGATCGGAATCCCTTATAATTGAGATTATAATTTTTTTTTTAAAATTTTTTTTTTTTACGATCTAATAAGAGTTGTGAGAGATCACCGATGGACAATGGAGTCACCTATCCGAGCATGGGCTTACCTAGCTGAGAAAATGAGTTCGGACAGCTTGAATATATTCAGACAAGTGAGTCTCATTAAAGACATCTCCCAATCTCCTACAATTTTTTACACTTCAAATAGGAAATTGCAAAGAATCCTGATCCAAGTCATCTTGTTTATAGCAATAATAGAAAGATTGTAGTTGTCAAACTCATTTTGTTCATAGCAATAACACAACCAAAAAGATTCTAATAGGAACTTTAAAAAGCCAATTTAGATTGTAAAATTTATATTATTTTTGTTTTCATGAATAATTTGTAAAATAAATAGGGGAAATACAAAGAACAAAATTGATCCTAAGGTGTGTTACAATGTCATTTTCCTTAATAAATTATTTGCCCCCACCAAATATGGTATGCAATAGGATAACAACAAATATTTCTTCAAGATACAATGGAGTCCAAAAACTTCTATGTTTTTAACTACGTTCTGCACAAACGAAATTAAAATCCAAAAATAACTTTAGATTTTTCTATCCAATCAAGAGACAAAGACTCTGATAATATTAAAAATAAATCACATAGAGGAGTTTTAAATTAATTGAATAACTAGGTATAATTATCCACTCAACTGCTCAGATAATTTCAATTTCGAAATTTAATTGCTATTTTAAATTTCAAAAATAAACTATTGTTTTGAATTTCAAAATTAAACTACTGTTTTAAATTTTGAAATTAAACTGCTTATCCAACTAACACTTAATTATGACCGTTAGATTAAATAATTATCTAATAATAACCGTTAGATCTTAATTATTTAATCTCAACTATTAAATCAAAGTTAATTTGATTTTACAATAAATTTTAATTACATTCCAGTAAATCCAAATCCAACCACTGAATCTACTTAAGAAGCATCCCCAGTTTAAATCAAACTACTAGATCAAACGATCTTGACCGTCCAAAAATGAATGGGCATGATCAGATCACTCTGATGCTTCATGCAAAGTGCAACTTCAAAGCGCCACTAGCGCCTTGCAACCCATGCCACGTGTGAGTCTGTGCCTGGTGCTTTGTACCGTACTAGTGTATAATAGCTTAAAGTTTGTTGAGTCTTATAAATGCCAACTTCACTTTCTCTCTTTTTAATGTGGGACTCTCTTCATTTAATGCTCTTTAAAACCTTCAATTTTAAAAGATTCTCAAGACACAAAATAATATTTAATAACTATTAATTTTGAAAATATTTCTACAATCCCCAACCATTTTCAAAATAAAAAATAACTTGACTAGAATAGGAAAACACATGCATAAATGAAGGTGTTTTGAGGACTTGAACCTAGTGATAGTATGTCAAAGCTTATAAAGTCTTTGAATCTATATTTGTCACTTACTTTAACATGGTATAGGCGTGTATATTTACTAGCTAAACCACGCAATTATTCGTAATGGAGGGAAAAAACATAAAATAAAGGAGTAAGTCTAAAGATGTAGTGAATGTTAACGCATATAATGCTTATGCCATTTTAGTTATAAACTCAACTCAACATATGTATATGATATAGGGTAACAGTAATAATTTAACAATATGATTTACTTGAGATATTATCCATTCTCAACAGGATTGGCGTTGTCCCGATGAACTTGTAATACAACTCTGGTGCCCCGACCATTGTACGCTACGGTCCATAACACTAGCGGCCGACCGAGTTTGACCTCATGTGGCCTACACTGCTAATAATGTTTGTCATGTAGTGACCACCCATTAAGGCTGCGTCGATCACGAAGCAACCGTTAGAGCCAATGCCCATATAACTTACTCACATTTAACCATAAAGTTAACATGTATAGTAAGCACATGACTGTTATCCCGTACGTGCCAATGTACTATGTCATATGATGCAATTTATCTTATATATATTTTATATGTATGCTTTTACAGGTCTCACTTCGTTAACATATTAAGCACAAGCTTTTTCTCAAAAAGCTAGAGTTCATATGCAACAAGTGTATATTGTAAGAGTTGCAAATATGCATCTTTTGTTACAGAAAATAGTCGTGCAGTCATAGAAAATAATAGCGAGCATTATATGAGTTAAAACTCACCTAGATCATACATATTCTCCGAATACTCCTCCAAACAATCCGGGTTCCCCAAATATGTGAAAAACCTTTTATTAGTCATAATTTCACTAAAACAACTCTATAACAAGAAAACAAGAGCTATCAGATGGCTGGCCAAAATAATGTTCCCTAAAATGCTTCTGACCATACATCCAGGTTCAAGGTCGTACGTCCACCCAAAAGATTTCAAATAGAACATCATTTTGTCAGTGCGTCTTCCTATTCTCCGAAATCGATTTCTAAGGTTACCAAAAGCTTTTTAAGGCTTCCTATCTCAAAATGATATATCCATGCATACGAAAACACATTTAACTAAGATAAAATATTAAACCGCCAAGATTAAAGCATAACCTAGCTAGAAACTCAAAACCAACAACTAAGCTAATTTTGAAAAGCATTTAAACATCATAACAGCTTAGAACGAGTTAGGTTTAAGGATATTACCTCCTTGAAGCGAAACCTTCAAAAACCTCTTATCCTTCTCTAAGAAATCACAAATTCCTTACAAAACACTCACACAAGGGTTCCAAAGAGCCTGGGGGCATGAAAATGAGTTTAAGGGGCGAAGGGGGGCTGGGTATTTATAGGGAGGAAAAAAGCTAAGGGTGCTACCAACTACTATGAAAAGTAGCATACGTCCAATACTATTGGTGCGTACGTCCGGTACTGTTTACACAGCAGTCCAAAGGCCGTAGCATATGATGTGCAAATTATAATTACTCGCAAGCGCACAATTCATATGTAATACAACTTGTGCAAGTGCGAGGTCAATCCACAAAGAATTGTGTTGCAAAAATCGATTCCTATCTAAATTAATTATATCTTAACCTAGTTCTGAATTGTGTCGTGCAATGGTAAATTAAACAACAAAACTAAAAATAAATAAATGATAAAAGCACCAAGGTTTTTAGAATCCACCTCACCAAATCAAAGACACATTCTCACGCTTAGTTCATACATCTGACAAACAATTAAACCATATATATGTTTTATTGTTCCTATTAAAAGATTCAATGAATCTATCTGTATTTACGAAAGACAATGCATATCTAATTTAGTTAAAAAGATCCAATATATCCATGTTTTGCACAAAAGACAATGGATATCCAAAGTAAATTAAAAGATGCAATGTATTCATTAGATGAAACATAATGAATATCCAACTTTGACACAATCAATCACAATTTTGTTACAGAATTTACGTAAATGACGGAATTGTACGAACAAATTATAAAAACATGTAAACAAATTAATGGTGAGGCTTCATCTTCAACCTTAATTGAAGATTTAGCCTCTCATGACAAAAGAATTACAAGAAAACTAAATTTCATTATTAAAATTAACAAACTTACAAAAGAATTGGATTTCTAAGCCCCAAAAACTCAGAAAAATGTGAAAACGACCAAGAACGGTGCCCCCGGCGCATCTCCCCCATTTCCCTAGAGAAAATATGGTATTTATAACCCTAAATTAGGGCTTGAGGGCTGCTGGATGCGTGTCAAACATGGCCCGTCCGGACGGTAAAATCACCGTTCGTATGTTCTGCGAACGGAGGCCTTTTTGACCTAGTTTTCGTCCGAATTAGCAAACTTTTGTGAAATATGAATTTGTAGATGTTTGAGTTAGCTTTCCAATGACACCAAGAAAGCCCCAATCCAAGTTCTACAGCTCTAGATATGATTTTTTTTAGTAGAACTCGTTAGGTGAGAATCATCGCTCGATCTAAATTTGCTGTCAAAGATCCCCGAAGTGTCTTAAGCCCCAGAATCAATGGAATTAGGCATAGTTTTCCTTTAGCAACCAAAAACATAGAACTACACAAAACATCAGATAATAATAAGGCTAAAGGATTAACAAATGTAAATTAAAGGCCCAAAATATGCAATATTTGACACTCATCAGCATACGTGAAGATATTACCCAATGGGTACTCCAAAAGCAACATACGGTCAAGTGGTCCCCAGCGTACGTCCTTGTACTATTTGCAGGCATACGTACGGTGTCCCATTGCGTACGTCCTCTGCTAATGATAAGACTATACGTCCAATAGGTTAGGCATACAACAGGTCCAAAAGCCCAAATTCTCAAAATACACTCTACGTGTCCTTTGTGACCCAAAACCCCAAATTAACTCTCTAACTAAGGTACCTAACCTTAGTTAATTACTTGAATCACTACACTTTAACAAAATTATGTTATAAGCCTATTAAACACATAACATACAACCTCTACAATAGCATTACAGGTTTCAAGCACCCTTACCTTGGGATGTTTTATTAGTTTAAAAACTAATACAATTTGTGGTGTTTGCAATCACTACATATAATGTACTTTAGCTCATTAAACTCAAGATCTTGAAATTTAAGTGTTGAGTTGAATTTCCACTATTAGTGATCTAATGGCTTTACTCCCATCCCCTTTGATGTTTTCCACACCAAATCCCTTGCAAGTCCTTTAGTCAATGGATCTGCCAATTTTGAATAGATTTCACAAAATCAATGGTAATTACTCCATCTATCCTATTTGAATAACTAGACATACCTCACACATGTATTTTCTTCTCTTTGGGTATTTCTTTTTAAGCCGAAACGTGGATTGACCTTGTGTCTATATCCCGGTTTCGCGAGCTCTCTAGAAACAAAATCTCTATCGTATAAAAGGCGGCACCACCTTCAACACTCATATAGGTAGGCTCATCAAAAGTGCCCTGTAATAAATATACTTCAACAAAACTATGTTATAAGGCTATTAAGTGCATAACACACAACCCCTACTATAACATTACAAGTTCCAAGCACCTTACGTTGGGATGTTTTATTAGTTTAAAAACTAATACAATTTGTGGTGTATGCAATCATTACATATAGTATACTTTAGCTCATTGAACTCAAGAACTTGAAATTATTGAGTTGACTTTCCACTATTAGTGATCTAATGGCTTTAATCTCATCCCCTTTGATGTTTTCCACACCAAACCCCTTGCAAGTCCTTTAGTCAATGGATCTGCCAAATTTTGAATAGATTTCACAAAATCAAGGGTAATTACTCCATCTATCCTATTTGAATAATCAGACATACCTCACACATGTTTTTTCTTCTCTTTGGGTATTTCTTTTTAAGCCGACATGTGGATTGGCCTTGTGTTTATATCTCGGTTTTATGAGTGCTCTAGAAACAAAATCTATGTCGCATAGAAGGCGACACCACCTTCAACACTCATATAGGCTCATTAGAAGTGCCCTATAACAAATACATTTCAACAAAACTATATTATAAGCCTATTAAGCGCATAACACACAACCTCTACTATAACATTACAAGTTCCAAGCACCCTTACCTTGGGATGTTTTATTAGTTTAAAAACTAATACAATTTGTGGTGTTTGCAATCACTACGTGTAGTGTACTTTAGCTCATTGAACTCAATATCTTGAAATTTCAAGTATTGAGTTGAGTTTCCACTATTAGTGATCTAATAGCTTTAATCTCATCCACTTTGATGTTTCTCCTTTTGCTTGTCTTTGCTTTTGCTTATTTGCTTGTTTTGGCACATTATGTGGGTGCTGGTAATGAGGGATTCACTCAAATTAAACCCCTAGATCTTTGAGTGCCCAGTCAATCTCCTCCACACCAGCTTGCCGTCCAACTTCCAATTCTGAGTCTTTGCACGCACCCCCCACTGCGCTCCTCAGCCTTGTTCGCTTCTAACGCCACCTTTCGCATCATTTTTCGGCAAACACATGGTAAACTTTTCTTCCGACTACAGTCATCTGCCTAGTGTGCTCTTGTTTTGTGGTTTTATGGTTTTTTTTTTCTTTCTTTCCATGTATTTTTCGTTTTCTTGTTGTTTGTTGGATAAGGCAATATGTCCTCTTTCTTGATTTGCCTGCTTGATGCTCTATAAGGTATTTGCTTTGGTCTAAACCCTTGGGTTGTGGATGTGAATGATATTCTAGTTTTCAGGTTGAGGAGGATGAGTTTTTGGCATGGGGTACTCTGCTTTCTGGGCCGCAGAATAAGAACTACCTATGTATTGGATTGAATCTGCTTAGAACAGATCTGATATTAAAACTGCAAACTAGTCATGGGTTAACGGATTGATGTCATTGATAGATCTTAATTGTTAGATTATAATGTATGTATTTTTTACGTCTATAACCTCGTAGCTTCGGCTATGATTTGGCTTAAAAGTTTTTTACTCTTTTTGTAAGAACTTTTTCTCATGATCTTTTCATCAATGAATGAATATAAAATGTTCCCTTAAAAAGAAAAAAAAAAGTCTTTTAGTTGATGGATCTGCCAAATTTTGAACAGATCTCATAAAATCAATGGTAATTACTCCATCAGTGAGTAATTGCCTTATATAACTATGCTTTAAACCAGTATGCCTTGATTT
Organism: Carpinus viminea; assembly: GCA_013348765.1. Taxonomy (NCBI): domain Eukaryota; kingdom Viridiplantae; phylum Streptophyta; class Magnoliopsida; order Fagales; family Betulaceae; genus Carpinus; species Carpinus viminea. Next base: position 39,109,319 of record CP054667.1, on the reverse strand, counting down.
GTCATTATAGATATGACTATAAGCCTGTGATAGAGTAGCTTGATTATCACAATGTAAAGACATTGGAGACGTAGGTTTAAGCCATACATGAATTTTCATTAATAAATTTCTCATCCATTCAGCTTCTTTGTTACAAGAAGTCAATGCCACAAACTCTGCTGCTATAGTAGAGTCTGTAATAAGGGTCTGTTTTTTAGAATCTCAGGAGATAGCACCTCCGCCAAAAGTGAAAATTCACCCACTGATTTATTTGTGAGGGCAAATAATTTCTTAAAGAAAATAACATTGTAACACATCTTAGAAGAAAGTTTATTTTATTTTTCAATATTTCCCCTATTTATCTTACATAATTAAAGTCTAAATGGGTGGCATCCGATGGCACTAGTTGACGAAGGAAAAATTACACAGAATGTTGAACCCTTTTCTCTTCCCTTTCTATGTAGGCCCCATTAACCTCGGTCGCCAAATTCACCACCACCATCCATTTCTGTGGTTTAAAACATTCTTTATATTTACTTTTGACATTATGAATGCTTTGAGAGAATATAAAGCCTCCATCAACCAATACTAATTGAATGCTTACGCATCTAAAAGTGCATTGGCCAATATAAAAGCACAATTATTCCTATCATATCAATAAATAAATAAATAAAAAGTTCTTCCTTTTCTTTTTCTTTTTTAGTTTTTTATAAATTAGTGCGCACACCCACTTATTTTTTAATAACTAATATCATTAAAGATTAAATAAAGCTTCATTCAAGTAGCAAACCCAACAACTTTTGTTAACCAATTAGGTAATCTCAATAGCACCCCTTGATTTATATGTGGTTTATGCTACATCATTAGTGTCTAACCATCAAAAAGGGGGAAAACATCTCAATTTTGTTGGCTATGATTTTTTGTGTCTTTGTTTTTATTGCTTATTTTTCATTTTCGAGACAAATACATTAACAAAACAAACAAACAAAAAAAAACTCGAGCAACAAAATACCCCTCAAAACACGAAAACAATTTTCACCTTTATGTCTTCTTATAACATTTTTTTCTTTTCTTTTCGTTGGTTTGTCGCCTCGTGTTAATCATATAAAAAGATAACAATAAAACCAAACCTCTTAACTTTACTTGGCTGTATATGTAACATTTAAACCTTAATTAGTTAGACCAACCTAACAAAATGAATCACATGTTATTAATCTAATTATTTTACTTTATTAATAATGTTAGCAAGAAAATATTTTCCATAGCATTTTTAATGCATAATTAGCTTCATATCTTCATAGTTTAACTTTTTGTAAAAAAAAACTTTGTTATATGTATTTATATTTAGAAAAAATATAATTAAACCCTTTGAACTACTAATTTTTTTTTTTTAAAAAAAAAAGCCTCATAAATTGATAAGTATGACACTTAAATACATTTGAGTACATTAAACTACCATTTTGTGACAAAAATGACTCTATGCTAACTTCATTTGTTACTTTAGATGAAAAAGTGGTCATATATACATACGTGAGCATTTTGAATAGAAACCGCATAAAATACCCTTTTTAAATTTTTTTTATTTAAAAAGGTGGATGATGACATGATTTTTTTTTTTGGATAAGTAAAAATATATATATAAGGATGATGACATGATCTAAAAGGTTAAGTTCAGTATTATAATGTAATGAGTCGAAAAAAAAGCATTCCCAACCCAACAAATTAGAATTCGAACAAAATAATATCTAGTTAGTTAATAGTAAAAATATATTTTTGTTCATTTAAAAAGTAAAAGATAAAAATATCTTTTTATTTTTTTTTTTTTTTTACATGTCCACACGCACAAGAGAAAGGTAACAATATTCGGTTAAAAAAACTGGAGATCAAGATTTGTTCCATACCCAACAAAGTTAATATATATATATATATATATATATATATATATGTAATAATGTACGTATGTGAGAGAGAGAGAATATTAATATTTTATAAAATAATTGAATTATTAATTTATTAGCTTCTGGTCCCAAATCATCAAAAGCATGACGTTCGAGATTTCGAGTTGACCATGGCAGATTGGCACTTGGCAATTTGCTATATAATGTCTGCCGCTCCATGCACTTCATTTGCCACCATTTAAATTTTAAAACTCAAAATTAATTCAATTCCCAAATCTTTACCGACGACGCTCACCACGAAAAAAGATTTTTTTTTTAAAAAAAAAAACACTATAATAGAAAACTAAATAAATAAATAGGCAGAGAAATGTTATTGTCTATTACAGTTGGTTTGGTCAATTTAGTTAGGCTGCTTTGACATCTTCCTTGCAAACAAATGTGACTCAAGAATTAAAGAGGGATGCACCAAATATATTTCAATTGATTGTGAATCACATCTTATGAAATGAAAGTTACTAGTTTGAGTCTTTCTTTCTTTTCTTTTATATGAACATGTAAAAAAATAATAATAATAACAATAATAATTGAAGAAGGATTAACTCCTTTCTTTTGTGGTTCTTATGTTCCTTATTATAATCAAATTTATCATTTTTTTAATTTTTTTAAATATAAAATAATTAAGATATGATTTTCACATGCTATTAACACAAAGGGTGTTTCTCATATGTTAAGATTGCTGATGTTAAGAGACATGAGACAATTTTATAGATTGAATTAGAAAGAAAAAAATTTAACCCAATTTGAAAAAAAAAAAAAAAAAAAAAAATTGTATCCATCTAACAATGATATATTACATGAATGTCTATTTTTATTATTATTTTGTGAATTGTGAGGGATATCATGAATGTCTTTAGATCCAAATTAATTAAATCGCATCAACCAGAAAAATATTAAAATATTACAGAAAGAAACAAGAAAATATATAAGAACATTATTTCAACAAGAACGCTTGCTTGGCTAAAATATGAATTTACGTGTTGGAAATTGAATTAAAGTAAAAGGAATATTTTGACCCAGTTTTTTTTTTTCTTCTTTCGAATGAGTTTCAGTAACTCCTTTGGAGAATTGACTCTCTATACAAAATTGCGTGTTAAAATAATAAAATTCAACCACTGAAATCTACAGAAATTAAATTTAGATCAGAAACAGATCTTTGCCCAGTATTTACAACCACAGAAACCAAAGTGTTTTTTTTTTTTTTTTCTGGTCAGTCAAGAAGATCAAGAAGAAAATCCAAAATCAAGAAATTGAAAACGCATATATCATCAGTATGAACACTGCATTCTTTGCACACGGTTCTTGAGAATTCCACCGTACAAAGCAACCCGATTCTCCGGCATTCGACGAACTTCCCGGATTTCGACCCTGCAACTTCTTTCAATCTCTCTCGATTTCATGTGCCCCTTCCTGTATTCCTCCCCATTCCCACTCGGCTCCTTCACATTCTCTGCAAACTTCACTTTCTTCTTGTTCATCTTTCTCTCCCTTTTCTTTTCCTCTGCAACACCGAACACCCAGAGAAAACTAAGCAAATTGGGTACAAAAAACATCATATTGAATAGGAAAAGAAAAGAAAAAAACACACACGAGGAAGATTGGATACCTGAACATAAGCAAGAGCGTAGAATTTTCTTCTCAGGCTGCTGCGAATTTTGATTCTCCGACAGCTGGGTCGCCGGAAAAGACCTTTGCCGGCAATAAGCAAGAAACAGAGCGGTGCTGGAGACAACCATGGCGGTCGCCAAGACGAAGCCTTGCGATATGGAAGACATGGCTAATCAAAACCTCCAAGAAGAAGAAAGACGAGGAAAGACTTCTATACAGAGAATCACAAAAGGGTATGTTCTTTCCTTCTTCTTTTTTTTTTTGCAGTACGATTTGGATTGAGAAAGTCTTAGAATTATAAAAAATAAAAAAAGGAAATTTGGGGGAAAATAAAAAATAAAAATAAGAAAAGGCGTGAGAAACTGGAATTCTTCTGGTTTGCGATTTTGGCGGAGGAGTAGGAGATGGAGTTGGCTTCTGTTAATCCGTTTCGTGATTGTGATTTGAAAGGAAGGCAAATTTAGGGTGACGTCAGCAGTCAACTTTGGCGTGGGTGGTTGAGGAGGGGGGGGACTTCTAGAGTATGGGGAACTGGGAAGTGGGAACTGGTCAATGTGGAGTTTGGATATGGTGCGGTGCGGGAGAGTATTTAATTGGTTAAGGAGAGGTGGAGAAAAGGATGGTTTTACGGTGGATAGAAGCTCGACCAATAATGTAACATCAGGGCTCAAGCTGTGTCTCATACGTGGAACGGTGGAAGCTTCGTAGTTGAGAAGGAATAGCAACTTTTGGACAATATCAGCCGATCCACGTGTCGACTCACAGGTGTGAATGCAACACCAAACAAAGGAAGAAGTTCGTGGCTCGTCGGCAAGGGAGGGAAAGGCATTGGCGCTTGCGTTCTCTAGCGGTTGGTTTTTGATTAAGACTGCATATGATGTTACGTGGACGACGCCGCGTGGAATATGTTACAAATTTATATAGTCAATATGCTAAAGTGAAATTACCAACAAGTCATCATTGCAATGATCACAATGATGATATTTTTAGTTCCTATTCCATTCTCTTCTAGATTTTTCTTTTTTTTTTATTTTTTGGGAGTACCCTTCTAGAATGTATAGCTCGCAAACTACACCGAAGGTCGAATTATTTTGGAATAATATTGTTCGATAGTAGAATACAAAAGCAAGGATAAAATTGGAGAAACAGTTCTCTAGATTTGTGTGTATCGGAGATGATTCAAGGGTCATATAAATAATAATGTAATGGTTCAATCTTGAGCGTTTAGATCAACCAACCATGAATCATAACCACTTTCTCTCTCACTTAATCTACCTGATCAACCTCCAAAAAATTATCTACCTAATAACCATTTATTACACCACTAACGGTTTGACACATTAGACTTTTCAAACGATTGGTTCACTTGAGCTAACAACAAGCGAGGCTCAACTGAAGTTTTTGTTTCAAGCTCTCTTGAGCTAAAGTTGTTCACAAAAATTTAAGGCTCTTTTAAGTCCCTCCGATGTGAAGTATGCCTCTTAGCATTGAAAGCACATTGCATGTCACGAAAGGTGTTGCTTTCGCTAGGAGATTATTTCTCTCTTTTTGAAAACTTAGGGAAAAATAAAAAGTGCAAACTGACGTACTAAAAAAATACTTAACCCTATTTACTATATGGTATACCAATAATATAGGGCAAGATCCAAAGAGAGTAGCCAAGATTTCTTTTAACATAACCACGCATAGTATTCAATATTAAATAAAGATCTAGGACAATACAGAGAAAAACAATCACGGGCCAGCCAAATAAACAATACTCATAAGTTACAACAGTCAGCATCAAAATCACACGGAATTACCACATCCCCTTTAGATCCTGCTATAAACATCCCCACAGAAATATAATCTCTGCAGGTTATCACAGACAACGTTTTTATTGCAAGGCTACTATAAACTTGTACTGTAAGAGTAAGGATGAGGTAAAAGGTTATTATTTTCATGAACCAAGTAGGAATACCACTAAGTAGTGAGGATTGGGGGCATGTAGTCGGATTTGGTACCCAGAATGCGCGCCTTGGTGTCAGGGAAGAACTCAAATCCAGGCAGCTCTGTGACTTCTCCTTCACTGGCAACCCCAATGGGATAACGCAGCAGGTGACCGGGCAGGTCATGTTCAAGTGTCTCACTTGAATATAGATCCCAATATTTGTCAGCAATCTGGTTCACCTTCCTGATACACTCCTCACTTTCAGGATGAAGAATCGAATCATCAAGCATGCCAAGGTGCTCGTACCACAGAGCCATACGGAATCCATGGACCTGGCCACGTGCTGGCTGCCGGGCTGCCAGATGACGTGGCTGGTAGGCTCCCATTGCTATCTCAGAGTCCCTAGCACCATCCATTGATCGCTGGTTGATGTTGGCAGATCCAACTATTATGTATTCGTCATCAACTGTAAAAGGGCATATTAGCTCAACTCAATGACTTGGGATGAAATATTTCACATTGAAGCAAGAGAAATGTCATCAAAATTGAATAAATCCTTTTGAGATTGAATGGGGTTCAAGAATATAACCAGGACACAGAAGTTCTAAAGTTAGATGGAAAAATTTTAAAAAGAAAGAAAAGGGTTCAAATAATAGTGAATGTAGCATATCTTACCAATCATCATCTTGGCATGAACATAGATCATGAAGCGCCTGGCCTCCTGGGCTCTAAAATAATCAGAATCAGGTTCTGGTTTTTCTGAAGGTTCATACTCTCCATGCTTCTTTACCTCCCGATTTCCAAGGCAGAAAAATGTCAAATAGTTCCGAGGATCATCCTCAATACCCTTGGCTTTCAGAGCCTGAATAACATCTTTATACATCATCTCCATCGTCCTCTTTTGCCAATCTAATATTGCCTGAACTGATCCACTCTCTGGCATACCCTCGGGCCACATTGGGACAACGACATAGACAGTGAACCTCTCCCCCGCTTCTATCTTACTAACAATCTTAAGTGAAAGCTCCTTTGGAATCAGATGCAGAGCACCAACATCCTCAGGCTTAATACCATCAGCACTCCAGGCAAAGCAGCTTCCAAGGAAATACTGATTTTCAATATAAATGAAAATTCTTTGCACGTCGAATAGCATTAATATATGCATCCTGAATGCTCCGGTCAATGATATTATCCTTGCCACTGACAAGCCCAGCTCTAGCAGCATCTTCAGGTGTCTCTGGAAAGCCAAAAGCAGCCCCACCATCAATGGATCTAAACAACTGCACATTCCATGTCTCATGGTCATCCGGGAACATAACTGGAGATGGGGGAATCACAACATCATCAAGTTCTCTTAGCTGAACAAGGAGATCCTTTCCACCTTGCTTTCTCCACCTCTGCTCAAAATTAAATAAGACATCCCAAGCAATGGGTCCTTCAAGCCGGGAGTGGATATCATGCCATGGTTCCCTAGGACCACCTTTTGCGATTGTAGCACCCTCAAAATTTGGCTGATGAAAATCATCATGATGTGCAGTGTCTAATGTTCTGAAAAGTGAATGAAAGGCAGTATCGTATCTACCATCACAAAGATCAATACCCCCAACAAAACTCACAATTCTCCGCTTTTGTGATCCTTCAGTAGGCAGCTCGCTGTCCACCACCACAATCTTCTGGTGATGGGTGAACATGGTGGAGATCTGTAAATCCTGAACAATGCTTCCACCATCATCCGGATTCCGGGGGCATAAGACACAGTGCACATCAGAATTCTGGAAGTAATGTTCAGTGTCTTCATCATGAGTGCCCATCAATCCGTCCTTTTTCAGTAAACCAACTGAAGTCCTGTCATCCCAAACAAGCATAAGAACCCTGACACCTTCGCTTGCCTTTTTCTTGAGCAGTTCACCAAGCATGATATCTCCTCCAGGCTTTGGCCTCCTCGAGTCCCTTACCAAGGCAATTTCGGTATAAACAGACCATCCAGTGATATAGATCAAGTGTTTTGCATTAGTGATTGCATCAAAAACATCTTCCCAACATCTGTGGGGCTCATAGTACGTGCCTCCAGCAAGGGGTATTTTAGGAACAAAATTATCTGGGACGTGAGCATCTTGGTACAGAGAAACCCTACATCCTTGTCTCTGCGGGAAGAAAGTGTATGGCACTCCAGGAAATTTTTGACTTGTGATGCCCCTAGACCAAGTACGGTCATTTGTAACATCAAAATATTGTAGTTTCACATGGATCTTAGAATTTCCATCAATAGGGTTTTTGTCTTCATCCAGGATTTCAACCCATTTATCCACTTCTTCCCCACCCAAGAGTTCTCGAACAGGAACATAAGCCCTTCCAATTAAGGATGCCCCAATAGGATTATCATCTTTGACACTGAATATAACGTTTGATGCCATATGGGCACAGTAAATATGAAAAGACTCATACCACCTGGGGTTCTTATACTCATTTTCTATTATTCTGGTCCTCCCAACTCTAGCCTTTTCTAGATCAATAGTTGCATAGAGTTTAGTAACTCCTTTGCCAAAACCAACAGTTTCTTCAATGTTCTCCATAAGCTACAAAATATCAAATTGCCAATGAGATACAAAAAGAAAAAGCTGAAATAATTATAATTATAATCAATCAAATTAAAATTAAAACAAAATAAACCAATACTTTGATAATTGAAATGAAATTCTAATCTTTCTACAAGGATAACAACCTTCAATTGGAACAACTGTACTCCAGCATGCAAGCATTATGTTTCTAAAGAGATAAATAAATAGACAATAGACACAAATGATAAAAATGTTTATATTTAAAGTTTAAAAAAGCACCCGGAAATGATTATTCATACAATGCAGATGATGATAATAATTACGACAGAAAGTAGATTGATAAAAGAACATTAGAGTGAATATATGAATATTTGAGGAATAATATGTAATTTCCTAGAAGTATAGGGAATAATATGTAAGCCTACTAGAAGAAGGCCAGGCATCCTAGTGAGATGTCTTCCATTTTGAATTTCTTCAACCTCATTTCATTCCAAGAAAGAACAAATATAAAAGGAAAATTTTCACAATAAAGCTGAGTTTTATGAAAAGAAGTAGTGAAGCAGATAGACTAGAGACTACAAAATCAGTTTCTTATTATTAAATGCTGAAATTACCATATGCTTTTCAAATAGCATCAAGCTTTTGTTTCTACAATCTTTTTCATGGTTCAAGTAGCACGCTTTGCATGCATATCAAAAGTTCAATTCAAGAGAGATATGACTAAGATGTCAGGACACAAGTTAAAATAAGAGTTTGTTTGGGATTGCATCATGAATGGTAAAAAGTACTTTTAATACCTAAAAAGCGATGCCAAACCAAAAGTTGGCATGTTTGATAACAAAAATTCCAAAAATACTTATTTGACTTGTTTACTTTAAAAATGTCCAAAATACACTTTTGGCAAAAGCTTAAAAATGAAGCTTTTGCCAAAAAAACATTTTTTCACTTGAAAGCTCTATTTCTCGAACACAATCCCAAATACACTCTAATTTTTATTTTTTATTTTTAAAGTGAAGTGAATAAATGTATAACTCGATTATTTGCTTCTAGCTACCCCAATAAACAAGTGAGAACCAAATAATGACTTCCAAAGCAATATCACTAAAATGAAGGGCGGATGATGAATTACAAAAACACCATAAAATTGTTTCCCAAATATGAAGGAAGAAAGTCAGCTTTGGTAACATATTTCAGTTTCAATTGCACTTAGGGCTAGACCCAATCAGTTGATCATGCAAAAAAAAAAAAATTGCATTTTCCCAACGATGAGAATCAATAGTAGTACATGATTACCAGATAATGCTATAAATGGAAAAAGAACCATTCTAGTTTACCCAAATTATCTCTCCATTTTTTTTTTAGCATCCAAGATAAAAGATGACATTCTTGTGGGCGTGTAGATATTACAGCCAGAACTAACATACATTTAAGATGGCCATCTGTGCCATGTCAAGGTAGTTCCAAAAGTATTAAAGATCACAACCCAATCCGCTAAGCATTAGGCCAGTGAAAAGGATAAGACGAGCTAAGTGGTAGATAACAAATAGGGGACTTTTAGTTGACTTTGTTAATTAAATTGATACTGATGCATGAATGTATTGTGAGATTCCCATTATCACAAGGAAACTCAATGAGAAACGGAAAATTAACCCAAGTGAAATATTCGTACTGTACCTGGGCTACATTCTATTCTTAGGAAAAAGAAAATCGTATTTAGTCATCTTAAAAACTTTTTTATTTTGGTAGTTCCTCCATTCTACAATAGATGTTAGATGATGTGCTGTGCTTTCCTTTTTCAGTTGGCCGAAGCAAATGAAAGTTTCTAAAATTTGGAAGTATAATTTGATTTTCCATATTAATCATTAGAAGCCATATTTTCTCCAAAACTTGTATCACATTTTTCCAAAAAGTTTGAACACAGTTTTCTTAGTTCATATAAAAGCATTCTAAAAAGAATGTTTATTTCGTTAAAATGAAAGTGTGTTATTTGCAAAGTTTTAATGAGACGCGCATTAATCTTTTTTAATAAATCTTATCGATCCATTACATAATTTTTTTTCTCCTTATATTTAAGTATGAATACCAAATGGGTATCAAAATAAATATACAAAAAAGATCATGATTCATCCTAAAAAAAAGAAACAATACAAATCGGCATAATAGGGTAAGATCCAGAAATATATGAAATTGTTGTGGACAAAGAATAAAAATGAAAAGAAAAATATACCTTGCGGAAGATCTTAGGGCCACCACCGCCTTTGTGAATATTGTCTACCTCATAGATCGAAGCGTGAAGCGTCCCATGTAGCAGAATGTGCGCCATTTCTCACCTGCCTCCACCAGAAACCAAAACAGAGAAAATTAAACAATCTAAAACAAAATGAACAAAAGATGAAATGGAAAATCAAACACAAGCATCAGAAATAGAAGGAAGTGATCGGATCAGAGTGCAGAGGGACCCAAAGGAGTTGACTCCCAAAGGGTGTTCGTTTTAGTCGGATCAAAGACAGTGATCAGTGATTTACTATTGAATTATAAGTTTACATTCATCCAAAAAAAAAAAAAATAGAAGTTCATAACTTAGGAAAAAGAGAGAGATAAACGAACTCGGATTTGGGAATTGGGATTTTGAGAGAGAGAGATCTGAGAACGTGGAGAGAGCAAGAGGATGTGATGCGCTTTTGGTTCCCTCGAGAATATATACAGCACAGTGATAACGTGAAAATGAAGAGAGAGAGAGAAAGAGATCCGAGAAAGATGGCAATCAGCTGTTGAATTTTGAGAAAGCTCACGTTCGAGTAAATGGATAGGAGTGACACTGTGTGAGAGGATTGGAACAGAGGGCCGTGGATGAAAAGGCCTTTGTGCTTTATTTTCCATTTTTCCCCTTGTTTTATCACTTTTTCCCCCATTTCTATCACTGTATTTCTTTTGCTTGCTTTGCATTTCATAACATGATGTTTGGAATTGCATTTAAAAATAGATTTTTAAGTAAAAGAAAATTTAAAACAAAAGTTTTATTTTTAAATTTTTGTTAAAAATGTATTTTTGACTATTTTTAAGTTTTTTGAGTCTTTGACCCTAAAAGCGCTTTTAATTTTTTTTTTACTAAACAAGTTTTTTTTTTTTTAAACAAACTTTTTGAGTGTTAAAATACTTTTAAGCCCCTCAAATATAATCTCAAATAAACTCTTAGAGCATATTTGCTCAAATATTAAATAGGGATAAATGCAAAATTGGTTATTGTTACAACAACCAATTTTTCAGTAGATGTGGAGTAAGGACTGATTTGTAATTATAATTGGAAAAGCGACACATTTTATTAAGTTCCTTAACAGAAATTGTCAGTGAGTAAATTGTTATTTTCGCATATCATGAGTATTTATAAATTATTTTTTATACCACATTGAGTGATTTGTAACTTAAATCTATCACAATGGCCAATTTTATATTTACCCTAATAATATTGCCAAGACACTTTAAATTAATTATAAAATATTCTTTTATTTAATAATAATTAATTTAAGAGTTAATTGATAGAGCCCGCCAACCTTGTTGGATGAATGTGAAATAAAATTATAATATTTAGCATTTTTCTTATTAAGTTCATCTGACCTTTTGAGTTGTTTACTTTAGCTTATCCTCTCAATGCCCATCAAGAAAACAATACGCATTAGCGCAACGGCTTTCACGGTAGCACACTCCGTTGCTTGTTTGTGGAGATCTTAAAATCTACTCCAACATAATATATCCTCATCCTTTATGATAGATAATCCATCATAAATCTACTCCAGCATACTATCTCCTCGTCCGTTGCTTGTTTGTGGAGATCTTAAAATCTACTCCAACACACTTGGATTTTATCCACCGCCATTGTTAGAGCCTGGTGACCTTGATTCATGGACGAACCATACATAATCTAGTTCGAAAGTGACACGTGGCATGGTCGTATGAGGGAGGAGTGGCCTTCGATTGAAGGGAATAATGTTAAAAGAAATAGAGAAGGTAAAAGCATTCCATTCAATCATCAAAACACACATTAAATCTATAACCTTCTCCTCTTGTTGAATAATGTGTGTGTGTTTTTTTCTTTTCCTAAGTTCTCAACTGACTTAAGCATTGAAAATATTTCTATCAGTTTGTCCCAACAAGCTTCGAAACCCGTTTAGTGATTGCAAGTGGAGAATAAAAAATTAATTGGAGTATGAAATGTGTATAGAAAAGTAACAACTAAAATAGATAAATGAAAATCAATTTTATAAGTTTTTTTTTCCTGAAAATAAAATGAATGGGTGTAGAAAATTTCAAATCTTCATATGAATTCAAGGACGTCGAAACTTAATTTAAAATCTTTTTCTTTTTTTAAAAAAAATATTGGGACTTCTCATTAATAATCAATCAGAAAATTGAGTTAATTAAAACCCCATCAGCCATCAAGAGATGGAGCTAACTGCTCCATCGAAACAACATTACAAATACAATATGGAGTATGATCCCTCCATATCATATCAATGATATTTTTTGTTGTCGCCTTCGCCAGTTAGTGGGCCACATTGTTGGCTTCTCAATGAACAAAGCCACATTTCTATTGTGAGAATGTGTGTAACTTCTTCCCTTACCCGTTTTGATTAAAAAAATTAATATAAGTTTGGAAGAAGATATGATTGTTAACTAAATCATATTTTTTAATTCAACAACAAAGGGATGGATACTATATAGTATATATATATATATATTTAAAATAAGATCTCGGTGTTTAATCCTTAAAGAAATGGGTCATTTTTTGTCGGCACTTGGATCCTGGTCCCCTGGACCTCCCACCTCTTTCAATTACCGCTGATTTTTTTTTTTTTTTTGGCACGCTGTTGGCACATGTGAACAAGAAAGTTTATAATGGACTAACTTTACTCTGACCAATCAGCATGGATAAGAAAGTTAACGGTAGGGTAGCCCTAGCAGTACCCACACACAGCCTTTGCTATGATTAAAGATGTGACAGAGGAAAGGCGACGTGCCATTCTCAACTACCGGGCAACTACCGGCTCCTGTCTTTCTCCTTTCGGATCCGGATTCTCTCGTATATTCTTTAGCCTATGTTTGTGAATAGTACTGTTTTACTTCATATTAGAGGGAAATATAAGATTCTTTGGCGTATGTTTGCAAACAGTATCGTTTCCCAGTGGAATGGTACCCTTCATGAACCCATTTCATTCTCTAAATTTTTTTAAAAAAAACTAATCTCAATATTCTTACTTTTTATATCAAATCAATCATTTTTTTATCACTTTTCAAATAAAAAAAATTACTATTAAACAAAATTTTTCATTTTTTATATAAAATATTTACTTTTTTTTTTTTCTCATATCAATCATATCTGCTACAGTACTGTTTCACTTCTTATCTCATACTATTCCCAAACATAGACTTATTGCTCTTATCCTAACCATTTAATTTAATTAAACAGTTCACATTATACTACGTATTTCACTCAAAATTAAATATTAAAATATTAATTAATTTAAAAAAATAAAAATTTAAAATCAAAGAAAGAAAACTTGGGGTCGCTGGCCACCCCAATTGAGCCTACGGGTGGCTTCATGGCCCCAGGGGGTGGTTAGGGCACCCCTTAAGGCCAAAAAAAAATTTGGTTTTGGCCTTAGAGGGTGGCCGAAGGACCGGTTGGGGGTGGACGAACCACCTCCTATGGCCATGGAGGTGGTTTGGCCACCCCCAAAGGCCAAACCAACCTTTTTTTTTTTTGTCCTAAGGGGTTGTCGAACCACCCCCTGGGGCCATGGGGTGGCCAAAGCCACCCCTAGGCTCAACTGGGGTGGCCGGCCACCTCAACTTTTTCCTTCTTTTATTTTAAATTCTTTTATTATTTTAATTTTAATTTTCTTTTTCAAAGTTAATTAATATTTTAATATTTAATTTTGAGTGGGACACATGGCGTAACATGGGCCGTTGGATTAAATTGAATGGTCAAGATTGCAATATGAGAATCTCATATTCCCTTCTAATATGAGGGGATCCAAATCTTTCTCCTTCAACATCGCCAAAGGCTTGTTTGGTGATGAATTTGTGTAGAAAATTTTTTGTTTTGAATTAATTGATGTGATATAAAATTGATATAAGTTTTGATTTTTTTTTTATATACAAAAGTTTTATTTTATAGTGATTTTTTTAACAAAAAATTGTAAAATAATAAAAAGTAATTGATGTAATTTAAAAAAGTAATAATATTATGAAGATAATTTTTTTAAAAAAAATTAGACATGTGCAAGTTGCTAGGGGTGAAAACACGATTTTGATTAGCGGTTATTAGGTAAAATTGCCAATTGGAACTAGAGTAGCTGTTTGGTCAATTTAGAAAAGCAACACCGGTAATGTAATAACCACTGTTACCAATTGGTAGCGATTATCCAGACCAATAACCGGGTCTTTAAAAAATTGGGCATGTTGAGCATATTTTGTTTATTGAGCCTAATTTTTAGGCTTAATTTAGTCCATTTTTTATTATTATTATTATTTTTAATCTCCAAGGGGTAGTTCAATTAACTGTGAACCACACCTCATAAAGAATAGGTCACATTTACTACATAAATAAAAAAAGCACTACAAAATAAATTTTTCTATTTTCTAATACTACTTTTTCATTTTCCCATATCAATCATTTATTTTTTTTAATATGTGAACAGTGTGGAACAGTGCAGTGTAATAAGACTTAGGGCAATGTGCTGGTTTTGATAAACACCCTCAAAGTTTGGTGATGAATTTGTGTAGGAAATTTTTGGTTTAGAATTGATTGATGTGATATAAAATTGATGCAAGTTTTGATTTGTTTTTTTTTTTAAAAAAAATTATTTTATAGTGATTTTTTTAAGGGTTTGGCCTGTTCAGTCACCCCCCAGACCGATCGATTCAGGGGTGGTTTGGCCACCTCCAGGCAAAATAGGATGGCCAGCCACTATGGGGTGGTTTAGCCACCCTTTTTTAAAAAAAAAAAATTTAAATTTAAATTTAAAATTAAATTAAAAAATTAATATTTTAATAAGGTAAAATGGTGCGTTTTGACCCAGACTAACAGCTGTTAAAACATTTTGATGGCATGAATTTTATTGTTATTTCAACTGAACCAAGGAGTAAATTGTCAAAACAAAAAAAAAACTTAAATTTTAAAATTTTGGCGTATATATACACTATAACAAAGCCTAGCTTATTGTGCCAAAAAAGCCCTCATTATTTTTTAAGGGGAATTTATATCTAAACAATTTGGGTATATATATATAGAGAAATGTTAAAGGCATAACATACACCCAACAAAGACCCAACTTCTTCCTTTAAGTGCTAGATTTTTTTAAAAAAAACTGCCAATGGAGGAGAGAGAGAGCTTTAAACTATAAATTAAGTCTAAAATATGAGAGAAGTTGGATCTTTGTTGTAACTGTATCACATCTCATATATATATACATCACCGGTTACGGGTTATAGCCTGTTGTTTGAAAATGTAAAAATTGGTAACCGGACCTATAGGGTTGGTTACTAATTATTTTCAACCGCTTTTAGAAGTGATTGGCTAGTTGGCTAGTTACCAGTTGGTGGCTGGTTATAACCGGCCGGATTTACACCCCCATCTATTGCCAAACAAGGCCGAATCATTTTAAATGGAATTTTGAGGTCAAAAATAAAGGAAAAATGCAAAATCACTCTCTTGTGGTTACATTAATTTGTAATAAGTTCTTTGTGATATTAAAATGTTCTGAAAGTTTTCCGTGGTATGTAAAAATAACAAATAGGACACCATCTAATTTTTTTACAAAAACCATCAAATGACAAACATATCTTATGATTTACACTTGTCATAATTTAATTAATTCATATATATATTGTTTTTTTTTTTAAAAAAAATATATATCAATTAAGGGATCATGGCCACTGCCCCCAACCTCTTCAATAATAATAAATGTTTTTTTAAATTTAAATTTTCTACTTGATTAATTATGGCCCAAAAATAATTTTCAATGTCGTCCGTCTTCTTAAATTATATTTTTAATTCAGGACTTGTATATAAATAAAAGAGGTTGACCCTAATGAAGGAAGAGGTGTGATTGGGCTATGTGATTTTTATTTCATGGAGCATTATTCTTTGAGTGTCTTAGGGTATAACATATGATGTTTCATAAAAAAAAATAATAATTAATAAATTTTGCTACATGGGATTAGTTTGGCCGGATGAAACAAATTCATAGAGAGCAAATGTTATGTCGAAATTAATCAAATATATCATTTTAGGCACATAAATTAGGTTGGGAACATCTTGGTCCCAAACATCCTCAGTGAGTACCTCAGGTCCTGTATACCTGTTTTGGTAGACCACATAGAAGTCAAGAATTTTTTTAAATAAAAAAACATTAATAAAAAATTTAAAAATATAAAACATTAAAATTTACTTTCACCTTTATGTCATATGAGAATACTATTTTAAACAAAATATATATAAATAAATAAATAAAAGAAAAGAAAAGAAAAGACAATCTAAAAAGCATTAATAAGAGGCACTGTTGTCTTCAAGAGATAATTCAATCGGTCAGAAATCATGTCTCATGAAGTAGAGATCACTAATTCGAATTTTCCTCTCCTTCTTTTATGTGGACATAAAAAATAAATTAATAAATAAAAAGCACTGCACACTATAAATGTGAGGATGGAGGGAAAGACCAGATATATATAGCCCTCACGAGACACCAGCAAACCGTAAACTTGGCAATGCGGGAAGCAACAATGAGAAAGATTGGATTTGGTAAAGAGATAGATGCAAATGATTATGATTTGTGGTCAATGGCATATTCAATTCTTATCACATGACTTATAAAATAAAAAATAAAAAAAATTTCTTATCACATGGTAGCTGAAAGTACGGATATTAGGTGAAGTGGTTATTAAGTTATTAACCGATAACTACTAACCGTATAATCATAAATAACAATAATTACATAACTATACAACCATTTTGGCCGGTTTCAATTAGTAGTTTTAGGGATTGACGAAAGTCGTTAAGAACTCGGTGACTAGCAACTGGTTTATAATATATATTATATATTAAAAATGACAATAATTAAAACTTAATTTTTAAACAATAATTTTACCAAATGCTTAATTGTATTTTTATAAATCAAGTTTTCAAATCATCCGCAAATCCAATAGGAATCTAAAAATTATGACTCCCTCAAAAATTGAAAATATCATTGAGTCTTTTAAAAATCAGAAAGAAAGAAAAAAGATACATACATATCTAAATGTTTTCTAAAACCCAAAAGCTTTGTTACAAATATCTAAAAAAGTTAAGGTATTTCTTAAGACCAATAATTTTAACCCTTAAAAAAAATTCTAAAAGCCAAAATATTTTTCTTTTTCCTTCCTTAATTATCCCATGAATTATACATCTAATGGATTACAAAAGTACTTCTTTGTTCTATCTTAATTGTTTTCACACTATTTTTTTTAAAATAACATATATATTGTTTTTTTCTATTCAAAGTGAATAAAGGGAGAAAGTGGAGAATATAAGAAAATAAAAAACAAAGGGTTGGGAGACTCTAACAGTAACCCAAAATAATCAAAAGAGCTGAAGGAGTTGATAGAGTGTCAAATAAATAACTTGACCCATTGGGAGAACAGGGGCAGGTGTAGAAAGGCTGTAAGCATAGACAAAGTTCGGTAAATAGAACAATCTATGAAACAATGGAGGACAAAAAAAAGCATGATTGTCTCGAAACCCTTGAATCATACCTGAATCTTCAATATAAGGCACGCAAATAGAGACATAACCCTTTAAATGACTCATTAATACAAATGCCGTTAACGTAAGAATATAAGATCATTTTCAGTTTAAATAAACTGGAGATCATATAGTTAATTATACTTAATGAGTATTTTTGTTTTTTCACTTTTTAAGAAACAAAAGTATTTAGATTTCGTTTACTTTGACATAAAATGGTTTCCGTTGAAAAATATTTTCAAGGAAGTCATTTTTCTTGAAAATGTTTTTCGTCGAAAATATTTTACAGCATTTACCATGTGCAAGGAAAATTAAAAAAAAATTATATTTTTTCCATGAAAATATGAGAGAAAAGAAAGCTTTATGAAGAGAATGTTGAAAAGTTGGCTCATATTAGTCAAACTTTGAAATTGATTTTTTGTCAATTAATTGAAGAAGAAAAATTGAAGCTCTTTGCTAGCATCGGCCAAAGTCAAGAATGGTGGACATTTATTGAAGAAGAAAGTGGTGGCTCTCATTTGTTGCAGCATAAATAAATGAGCAAGGAGGTGCATCACTTGCGTGGGAGAAGGGAGAAATGAAGACCCTTTATTGCAAGCCATTCAGTCAAGAATTGCTGTGGATTAAATGAGGCATTAAATAAGAGTTGGTGAAAGTTGATGGCCTCGTTTAATAAGAAAGAAAGAAATGGGAGAAGGCTTTGGCTTATAAAAGGAAAAGGCCATTCGGCCATTTGGTGAGGGAGAGAGAGACAGAGAGAAATACACCGAGAGAAAAAAAAAACTCAGCAGAAAAATATCAGAGCTTGTGAGTGGGAAATTGGGTGTATTTGGGGATTTGGGTTTGTAAGTGTTTTATCACTCTTTTGTATTCTCCCCTTTTGAATTAGTGAAAGATCTCTCTACCGTTGCACCGTGGATGTAGGCAAATTGCCTAACCACGTAAATCTTGTGTCTTGTTGCATTTTGCATTTTGTTTATTTTTCTTTAAACACTATTATCACTGTTGTTCCGCTTGATTTGAGTGTGTGAGAGATTCGCGACCTTTCGCACAACAGAGAAAAGGGATATTATTTTTTGGATTTAGAGAGTTTCAAGGGGAGAAGTCATGTCTTACACGATTTCACTAGAACCTAGTTTCGATTTTTAGTAAAAGAGAGTTTTGGTTATTCTTCCCTCTTGTTTTCTCGTTTAACAAACATCCTAATTAAAACATAAAATTTGTCGCAAAACATGTTGGAAAGGATTTAAAACTCGATCGGTGAAGGAATCCCCAGTTGACAACTAATAATGTTTGGGCCATGTTTAACTGCCGTAGAACACTTTTAGTACTTGTCATGTTGTGCACATGTCTAATACTTTTCATAGTCAAATTAATGACTAATTTAATTAATGTCTTTCCATGGGATCCAAATTAAGTGTTTTTTTTTTGGTGAACCAAATTAAGTTTTTCAAAAGACTAGGAATACTTGACGAAATTTAATACGAAATGGAATGATTAATATAATATAATATAATCTAGTGGTTATGTTACAACATGGCTTGGACATCAAATGAAAGCATATATATATATATTTAGACAGAACATCATATTAATATAATTAAACACGTTTTTTTGTGTCGATCATTTAGTAATAAGAGTCTAATTAGGAGGCCAAAGTGGCATATGATTTAATTACGTACATCGTGTTTTTTAACCAAATGTTCATCTTTTAGATTCTTAGTATTAGTGCTAGCCTACCGATGAATCATTCTTGTGTTTTTCATGAGCACTCAATTTTTTTTCATTTCTCTTCATTTTCCCATGACCTAGCCTACCGCTGGTTCGAGCAAGTCCTATCAAAGTCTCGGGAAGGTCTAAGTGGGTCTCGTTTAGGTCTAATTAGGTCTCGGGCAAGTCCTAGTGGGTCTCGAGCAGGTCCTCGGCAAGTCCTAGTCAAGTTCTGGCGAGGTCTTAGGCGGGTCTTGGTAGGGTCCGTTAATTTGAAAATGAAATACTTAAAGTCGGAAAATTGTTTACGGTTTTCCATTTTCCAAAATTAAAGAAGAATTTTCGGTAAAAAAAAAATTATGTTTACCACTATTTTACATCGCAGTAAACATTGTAAAATGAGGAAATTATTTTTTAGAAACCATTTTATATCGAAGTAAACAAAGCCTAAGAAAAATTTTTGATAAAAAAAAAATTATGTTGGTCAATATTTTATGTCGTAGTAAACATCGTAAAATGTGAAAATTATTTTTTGAAAATCATTTTATATCGAAATAAACGAAGTCAAAGAAAAATTTTCGGTAAAAAATTGTTTTACCTAGGGTGTAAAGGCGGTTAAATAATGCCGCCAACCGCTTCCGCTAATACGCTAACCGTTTAACACTTAACGCTAACCGTCTTAACTGCTAACCGTAACCATAACCGCTTATATATAATATATTTTGGTAATTATAATTATAATAATATTTATACACATAACTTAATCAATTGATCATTAATGATTAAATCACATGATCAATTGATTATTAAATCATTGATTATATAATAACAAATTATATATATATATAATATGACTCATAAGTCATAAGTCTACAAGTTAATCATATGATTCATATTATTCATGTATAATGATAGTATGATACTTACAATTAAATTAAACAATGTGTTGCTTATAATCACAATTGAATCAAAGTATTATTAAATACTTTATACTTAGAAAACATATATCACATTATCTTAGATTCTTAGATTTAAGATAATTTTATTATATTAATATGATTTGTGAGATAATATGATCATTTAATTTAAGTATGAGTGTATGACCATTAGTTCATTAGGAATTTACGACTTAGGAGTTTGAGCATTATCATTAGATAATAAGTTCAATTCCCAAAAAAAAAAAACTAGTAAATATGATAATAATTTAAATCATTAATCATATGATCTAATTTAATGAGATCATATGATTATATAATATCAAAGACATAAGTTTGTAATTGAATAAAATATTTTTGAAACTGTATATATTTATATCTTCTAGCATTTATTTATTTAATTTTTCCATATATATATTGTCTATTTTATATTAATAATAATAAGAATGAATTTCACATCAAAGCGAGTTTGAGAAAAAAGCATTAAGGGTTAGGGTAGGAATTTTTATCTTCTCTTCTCCTTCCCTATCTTACTCACGCCATTGGCCTTCTCTCTCTACTTTACCTCTGAACGTCTCTCTCTCGTCACCTCTTTCTCTCGACTCTCTATCTATTTTAATGTTTTATTTGTATCAATTAATGTTTTATTTGAACTTTTTTTTTTTATATATATGTTGTGTTGACCTTTTTTTATATGTTTTATCGAACTTTTTTTATATTTTTTTATATGTTGTGTTGAACTTTGTTTTCTATATATATATATATATATATATATATATATATATATATATAAGTTAACCAATTATGAACTTATGATTTAATATTTAAGGATTTTTTTAAAAAAAAATTAAAGTAGGTCAAATATTTTTTATTTTTCAATATGAGCTCTTTTTATAGTAATTTGGCCCAAGAAGACACCTAAAAAAAAGAAGAAGAAGAAGAAGAAGAAAAAGAGAGAGAGTGAAAAATGCTATAGTCCTTAAAAAAAGCCCAAAAGGGCCCAAAAAAGGCCCAAAAAGCCCAATTTAAAAAGCGGTTATAGAGCGGTTAATTATTTTACTAACCGCTAACCGCCAACTAACCTTAATTAACTCTCCCTAACCGCCTAGCGGATGCATTAGTGAAATTTAATAATCGCTGGTTAAAATTAGTTAGCGGTTTTGCCAATAACATTAACCTAGTAACGCCTTTTCACTAGTTTTACTTTTTTACTTTTACCAATATTTTTAGTCACAAAAAATATCATAAAATGTAAAAATTATTTTATGAAAACCATTTTACGAAGTAAACGAACAAATGAAGTGGACCGCTTCTTGCCAAATAAGGGAAATGCTACAATGCAATCAATTGATCACATTTACCCATCAAATGCTTAGGTGGCAAGTCTACTTGCTATATTTTATTATTTTTTTTTCAAATAACTTAAAAATCAAAATAAGAATAAAAGAAAAGTTAATAAAAAAATTAAAAAAAGATAGAAGAGGGGGTGGCCAGCCACCCAAGTATAGAACAGGGGTGGCTTTGGCCACAGTCTGGGGTGGCCAAAGCCACCCAATGGCCCTTGGGGGCTGGTTGAACCACCCCAAGGGTCAAAAACAAATTTGAACTTTTGTTTTAGAAAATGGGTTTGGCCCTTGGGGGTAGATTGGCCACCCCCAAGGGCCATTGGGGTGGTTCGACCACCCCCAAGGGCCATTCGGCCACCCCTATGCTATATACATGGGTGGCTGGCTACCCCTTCTATCTTTTTATTTTTTTTATTAACTTTTCTTTTATTTTCATTTTGATTTTTAAGTTATTTAAAAATAATAATAAAATATAGCAAGAGGGCTTGCCACCTAGGCATTTAATGGACAAAATGTGGTCCATTAATTGCATTGTAGCATTTCCCGCCAAATAATGGTTCATCTTTCTTTATTATTATTATTATTATTAATAATAATGGTTCATCTTTCTACATTTAAATAATTGACTTCTTGTTCGGGGACAATAATGAGGAGTAAAGATAGCGTCAATTTTCACCCGCTGTTTTCATGACACGTCCTTGTTTTTCCTGTCATAGTGGCGCAAACACGGGGTTGCCGACACGAGGATCCAACGGTTCACATGAGGATAGCAGTCACATCGTGGCCGATGAATGTGACTTACAAAAGATAGGATAAGGATGGGTCCCCCTTTTTTAAATTAAATCCTATTCTAATGACACGTTAGCCAATGGCTGCATCCCACGTTAAACAGGGTTGCTTGCCTGTTGGGTCGACTTAAGGACAATACTACATCATGAGCTTGAAAACAATTTATAACTTAAACAATCTCATGGCCCACTCTAAACTATATGGATACCTTTATATCCTTAATTAGTGTGGAAATTCAAATCTTACTAAAAACAAATCATAAAATTATTATATACTCAACTCAAGTACTTGTTAATTACAAGCATAATATATATAGTATCAATATGCAACATTCTTAAACTTCTCAGATGATGAAAATGTCTTCATATCGGACGTGATGTTAATACAGCAGCCCATTGGCTTGCTTAAATGGCAAAACGTTTTTTCATAAATAAAGTTTGATTGGAGGATTCTCCGGATTGTATTCGTGATATAATTTTAATGAAACAGTTTGTTCTATCATTGATTTGGTTTTATTAATGATAATTTGAGTTTATTATTAAAAATAAATTACAAGCATAATATATACACAGTATTTTATGTGTGTTTCTTTTACAATTTCTTATAATGAAAATGCAGCGACTATTCTATCAAAAAAAAGAAAAAAAAAAAATTAAAGTCATTTTATAGTATTATAATTCATAGGGAGTATCAACTCAATCGGAAGAGAAATACACGCCTCAGACGACACACAAAGACTCACCACTTAGATCCATCAAGGGGATTGGGCCAAGGCCCAAGGTCATTCCCGTGATTATTTTTAATTGGGCCTAATCAACAATATTAGACTTATTAGTACACAGGTGCAGTGTACTGCCATTAACTTGGGCCATTCCAATGATTATTTATAAGTGGGCTCTTGAAACTCTATAATATTTGGTTTATGATTGCAGAAAATACGATAAGAGAAAGAACGGGATGGTGTAATGAATATAAACAAAAGGTACAAATAAATAATAATAAATAAGGAAAAGAAAAAGAAAGAAAAACAAAAACATAGTTTGAGTACTACAGCTTTAACCACAATCTTTTTACAAAATAATGTAACAAACCATAATTAGTGAAATAATTAATTTAAAGTATATGGTTAACAAGATGTTATTAACTAATTAAGTTGACTGACCATATTTTTTTTAAATTGTTTTACCAATTATAAACTAGCAAGTCAGTTATATACATAAACTTGTACTAACAAATATAATAATTAATCTTCTATCAAGGGTGATGGTTCAATAGCCTATTTTTTTTAAGTAGTCAGAACATATATTAGGGTATAAGTTTGAATTCTCGTAATGGAGAATCCCTACGTACGTCTAATTAGTATTAGTTGCCTTAGATTCTTATTGATGCCCTAGTGGTACTGAATTAAGCTATGGCTTAGTCGGATTTGAGGGCGCCTGTGATCCCATCGTCTAGGCCTCTCCTATGCGGCTCCCAGCGAGTAAGTGTTACTATAGTCACACTTAGGTGGGATAAACCACGATTGATCTCCCCAGCTTACCCTTTTTAATTAAAAATAATAATAATACTTAAAGACACTTTTTTTATTAGAGAAATGGCCGTTGATTCGAGGCCCGAGGACATGTGATTCTAGATTGCCTTGGCTAACTTTCCTTAACATTTAATTCTGAAGAATATACGGGGAAAAAGAGTAGAATGGTTTGTAGTTGGTAGTTGACAAATGAATAATTCAATGCCAGTAACTCATCCCATTTTCTCACTTTACCATTCATTCACTCTTTAATTCAATGGCAAAATCTGTATGCTTTATTTGGTAAGAGGGTTGGAGTGGGCTTTATTACTATTTATCACAATTTTTCAAAAAAATCAACATCAAAATATTTTAACTTTTTTACTTTCTATATCATATTATTCATTTTTTATTATTATTCAAATAAAAAAATTATTACAAAACAAAATATTTTTATTTTTCATACCAAACATTCTTTTTTTTTTTTTACATCAATCTATATTAACGACAATTTAAGCCAACTCCTATACCAAACAGCCTATACTTGTGGTAATGGCCAAAAATGTATTATTACTATTATAGATTAGGCTTCTAATCTAAGTGAATTTTACCTGCATGGTGACGGCCAGAAGGCTGCAGTGGTATGATTTCTTTTTTAATTCTAAACATTTTTAAAAAAAGTATTGAATGCCAATTAATTACTTCCAAAATTTAATTATCTACACGTCAGGATATATGTGTGTAGGGTGTCTTTGTTCTTCCCCTGCATTTTTTTAATGTTTCCAAATTCCAAGCATAATAGTAAATGCCTTTATTCTCTCAATTACACATATCTCCTCAAGTAAATGAGGATCTGGCTTCAATGCTGTTATTGAAATAATATCATGTATGCTATTATAAATTGAATGGTTAAGATTTGTTATAATGAATAATATAAGTAATTGAAGGGTTTAGATTTATCATAATAAATATCAATAAATAAATGAAGTAATGAATGAAAGAGAAATTAATATTTATTATGACATATCTGAACTCTTCAATTATTTTAACTAAATCCTCACCATTCAGTTTTTTAACAGCATCTATGCTGTTATTTCAATAATAACATTGAAGCCAGATCCGTAAATGACTATGTTGCCTTTTTTAAAACTTGCTTTAATTAACAAAGCAGGATAGAATTACTTAAACGTCTTTTCGCTGAATTTGAATAATTTTCAGTTTAAATAAATTAGAGATAATCTAATAAATTTTATTTTAAGGGTAAAATTGTCTAAAAAATGTAAAAAAACAATTTTACCCACACAAATAAAACTAGCAGGATCCCAAAGGAGGATCCTTGTCCCTTTTTGCTCTTGACTATCAATCTCCTTCAACAAAATGACCGAGTTTCCCCTTTTGACACTCGAGCCAATTGAGGCGTCCGATCAAGCGGAGAAAGAAGAAGAAAAAGGTCAAGCATAGAAGAAGAATAAACGGTGAAAAAGAAGTAGAGGAGCGACAGTAAGGGCTAGGGGCAAAAATTACCTATTGGGCAGGCACCCTGATTGCCTCCCTTTATCTTCGCCGCCACAGTTACAACTCATACTGTCTTCAAGGGGTGGACCTATCTCGAAGGTTTGGAACTTTGGCAAACTCCAAATTTTGTCAAATACTTACAAAAAAATTATTTTTTATATGATCGATGACCCCATCAACAAAGATATTTTCATATCTTAATTATATGGCTATACATTTATTTATTTACGTAAGTTTGGACCTTTCACGAATCTAAATAGATAAGTACAAGTTACAACACTGCTGTTAATTATGTCAACTTTGAAGTACATGCATCTGCATCCATTTGCTATCTCCACCATGTAAATAGGGTTTACACATTATTTTAGCCGTAGCTGATCAGAAGTTGTATATATATGCGTTGTTTTGGCTGAATATAATTAATCTCTTGCACGGCTTCCCCTTTAATGCCACCACAAGCTATAGCCTCTGGTGGGGGTCCAAGTTCATTGATAATTCTCCAAGTTAAATCATCTGAGCTGTTTCTTTCACTCTGTGACATTAACATACATGAGCAGCAATGCGGCATTAATTAATCCACCCATCAATGCTACTGAGCTTTACTACACATATCTCCCTAGCTATATAGCTAATTCCTATTTCATTATGCACTCCGACAATAATAATATTGTTGGCATGGAGGAGGAGAACCACATTGGCCAAAGGGGTGGTTGGACGAACACTTTTTTTGTTTTTGTTTTTTTGTCTAGACTTCTAGTCTGAAAAAGTTTGTGTAACGCATGTGACTAGCTTTTTGTCTAAAGAGACCAACAAAAAAAAAAAAAAGAAAAGAAGGAAGGCGGCGGAAGGTCCTTTTTACCAATGGTTGAAACTTAATTGGGAAGGGTCGTTTGCCACTTTCTAAACATAGAAAGTAGGATTGAAAAAGAGGCTCAACTCGGGGTGGAGAAGTACAATGTATTTTCTCTTAAAAATTAAATGGAAAATGTCAGGTGCTCTTATAGTGTTCTTCCTGTGTCCTCTTGGTGTGGATATTATTTATTATTTATTTTTAAAAAAAGAGAGAAATTAGGGACATTTTTTTTTCTTTTTTAAATAATATCCAACTAAGACCAGGACTAAGAGGACACAATGAGAACACAAGGAGAGCAAACCTGCTCTCCTAACATTCTCCCAAATTAAATATATGATGATATTAATGTGAAAGAGAGTAGAGAGTAGAAGCTGTGAGAAAAAGGTTGAAGAAGTGTTTTTTTTAGTAGGAGACTAATGAAATGTTAAAGTTGCATCTTGTATTGAAATATATAAAACTTTATTGCTATAGTATATATTTATAGAGAGGTTAGTAGTGACGAACAAGTAAACTTATACTAGTCCTCAAGATATAGTTCAATCAGTTAAAAATCACGTCTTATGAAACGGATGTCACTAGTTCGAATCATCCTTCCCTCCTCTTGTATGGACATGTCAAAAAAAGAAAGAAAGTACAATTATACTAAATAAGGAAGGAAATAAACCCTACAAAGAAATAGAATAAAGTCCTCAAGAGGTAGATCAATCGGCTGGGACCATGCTTAATGAAGCGGAGGTTACTTGTTCGAATCCCCCTCCCCCTCTTGTGTAGACATGTCAAAAAAAAAAAAAAAAAAGGAATAAAGCATAATTTAGAGAATTTAACATATAGTTTGAAAAAGAAAGATAAAAATTAAGGAAACTTCACTTTGGCTTTTTGAACTTTTACGCGATTTGACAAACCCTCCAAACTTTAAATCTTCCACTTTGGACCACTAAACTTTGAATTGCTCTAAATTAAAACCCTTCTATTAATTTTAGCCGTTAAAAATATAAAAAAGATCAAAATATCACTGATTTTCATTTTTTAAAAAAATAAAAAAACGTTTTGGAAGTTAGAATTTTATACAAAAGTTAAGAGAATAAATGTCGTGTAACATTTAAAATATGATGAAATAGTTCACATTGAGACCAATTAAAAATTCAGGGGTCCAAAATGAGAGATTTTAAAATTTAGAAAATTTGTCAAATCACATGAAAGTTCAGAGAATCAAAGTAAAGTTTATGTTAAAAATTAGTTAACTTGAAGAGTGTGATATTGAGTTCCCACAATTTGTCATTCATTTGGTTAAAAGGCGGTGATGTGAAGTGTTGCAAATTGTGATTAATTTACTTGGTTGAGAAAACCTTCTATCCGAATGGACCATAAAATCCCCTTATTTTACAGCCTCCAATAAAAAATTGACATGTCATCTAATATCACCGAATATATATATATATTAGGGTATTGTGAGTTTACAGCTTGCCCACCCACAATATCCTTGTATATGGCCCATTACTTTTGCTCTCTCATATGATATGCATGACGTGTCCCACGAGGACACCTTCCCTGCACAATTTTGCAAGTTAAAAGACTCATATATTAATTATCTACACGTACCTTCATCAAGTTTCTATATATCACAAGCGGCATCTCCATTTTATGACCAGGTTTTTACAAACATGGGACAATCAAAGAAGTTCAGAGGTGTCAGACAAAGGCATTGGGGCTCATGGGTCTCTGAGATCCGTCATCCATTGCTGTATTTACATCAAACTCTTGCTTTCTCTTCTCAAAACGTTTATCCCTTTTTGTTTTCTTTTATTAATCTCTTCCAACTATATGTTGCATTAAAATACAGAGCATATATATATATATATATATATATATATATATATATATTGAGTCCCCTGTTTGTTGGATATGTATGTGTTGCAGGAAAAGAAGGGTATGGCTTGGGACGTTTCAAACTGCAGAAGAGGCAGCACGAGCGTACGATGAGGCAGCCATTTTGATGAGTGGACCAAACGCCAAAACAAACTTCCCAATCGCCACAGATCAAATGGGCAATCGTGAAAACTCCTCTGCATCTTCTTCCGCTACTGCACTTTCTGCATTGCTTACTGCAAAGCTCCGCAAGTGCTGCAAGTTCCCATCTCCTTCTCTCACATGCCTGAAGCTTGACACTGAGAATTCCCACATTGGAGTCTGGCAGAAACGTGCAGGGCATAGCTCTGACTCCAACTGGGTGATGATGGTTGAGTTAGGAGGGAAGAATGGGAGGGGAATGGCTGAAGAAAACTTGCCCCTTTCAGGGACAGGAGAAATGGAGGGGCCGGAAGTTGGAGATGGTAATCATGGGAGGGATGAGGAACAGAGGCTTGCATTGCAGATGATTGAGGAACTTCTGAATAGAAATTGAACAAAGCCGTCCTTGACAGTGCTCAAAGTAGAGGCTTGTTGCATTAAAATCATGTTGATTTAGATTCCCACATATTTAATTTGTTTGGCTTTATAGGAAGTATGTAGTTACTATAGAAATTTATTGGTAGTGTCTTATTTAGCAATATATTTAATATGTGGGATATAAATTAGATAAATAAAATGGATGTTTATCTAGCTTTATATTGTCTTTTTTTTTTTCTTAAAAAAAAAAAATTATTATCCACCACTATTTCTCCTGTTTGCATGCATGTGTTTGTAGCAACTTCTGGTAAAACTCTGATCCATTAGCATGGAATATTAGTCATACTTATGAGATGAAGCTCTGTGAATTAAGATTACGGTATATCACAGGCCAAGAACTGGTCTGATTTTGATGTAGCGTTACGTAGTAAGAAGCTGAATTTACAACCAAAATAATCACAACTCTTTCATAGATCCAAGAAAAATCAAGGAATTGTAGGGAAAGCTGAAGAACACCGAGTGTTTCTTACTGAAAAAATTGAAAATACATCAACTCTAGCAGTCAAGCCGTCCTCAATAAATTAAGGTAGGATCACATCCCTTTAATGACAAATTACAAGGCAGCTATTATTTCAACTTTCTGAAATATATATTATTGGTATTTTTATGGATGGACAGTGGACACTTTTAAATTTGTAAACTTTAGAGTTAAGAACTTACTCTAAAATACAAAATTTTAGCCATTTAAATAAGCTTTTCAACACCACCTAGTTTGTATCCGTAAGATTTCAGAATCACAAAACATTACTATTTTAATATGATTAGCCTAGGCGTAAATCAGTTTGGATCATTATCTTCAAGTTGGAGAGAATTCTTCATCGAATTATAAATGTTTTTGTCTCGATCTTTTAGATATCTAGTCAATTCCTTCAACCCCATCATTCTCAATAGAAAAGCAACTAGTACTAAAAGAATAACAACTCGTAGCTAACCATAACTGGAGATAAGTTAATTTTCACACGCCTTCTAATTATTTTTCTCAACTCACTCTCCACAATTTTTTTTTTTTTTAAAAAATGATCAACTATTTTTTACAACAGAAAACAAAAATTTTCTCTAACGTCAAGATTTTGATTAGGAAAACCTGATGAAAACTTTTGTCAAACACATGGTGAACTTTATTCTCTTTAACATTTTTTACGGTAACAATCTCCTTAAATAGATCCTTTTTATCAAGATAGATGCGATGGAGAGTCTTAATCTACTTAAGAATCTCCTTAAGCAAATTCATCTTCCTCTTTGATGAAGCGTGGCGTAATGGGTCGTTGAATTAACAATCACAAAACTTACAACTCTTCCACAAAACTAAGAAAATTTAAGAAATTATAGGAAATTGAAGAAAAATCACCCATAAAGTGTTTCTTATTAAAAAATTATGAAAAAGAAAAAAACATAGATTGATAGTCAACCCGCCCTTATTAGACTTAAATAGAAGTAGGGCCGTAGCGTTAAAAAAATAATAATAATAATTAGAACCACCTTGCCGCTATCTTGTTTGAACACGGTACGGTCGAACTAGCGATCGATGGATTTTGACCCAAACGATGTTTTGTAATCTTGTTCGAATGCCCCCTTTTATCCACAAATTTCTTGATGTTATTTTGGGCAACTCGATCTATTTCATCCTCCTCGAATTGGAGAGATTCTGTCCTCGAATTTGCATCATTGTTACAATAATTACTAGTGTATGGAACCAGATGCTTGGCATTAAACACATTAGATGTTCTGATGTGACTTGGACAGGTCAACTCACGATGTTTCTAAAATATATATCATTATTTCTTTCGTGCATCATGCATGTGAACTTTTTTTCTTTTTCTTTTTTCTATTTATCCTGTTATGCCGATGTGAAATAAATCATTAGGATGTTGCACGAATCGTCTGAAACATATTTTCTTGACTTCCAAAATTTTCAATATTTTCTAAAGCTCAATTTATTAATCCTTGTTAATGGTGTTCCCTTATTAATTATTAATCATTTTAGTGCTTTTAGACTATCATAAATTTATTCAATTTCCCCTTGGGTTATAAATAAGTTATTCCTAAAATTAGTTTTTGTTGCATGTTTTAACAAGTTATTACATCCCACTCTTCTTATAAAATTTCGGCTTTAAACAGAATACATGGATTTAGTAATGTGTCTCGAACACCCGCAAATAAATAAATTAAGACATCAAAATCAAAATCTATGCTAGAAGGAAATCATCATGTTTAAACGCAACCAAACACAATAATGTGCAAATAGATGTCCAAAATACCATGAACTATATAAAATAAAAATAAAGTGGTCAACGTTATGTCAAAAGTCATCCAGACAATCAGTTGCCGCTGGTGATGGAGGACTCAAGAGATTTGACAATGTTGCCCATGACCCATGGACTTGGTAAGAAAACCTAATCAAATTTTCTCAATAATTGGTAAGAAAGCTCCTTCTCACATAGATACTAACACTATTGTCAACGTCCACACCTATTAGTGATTAGGTAGATGATTAACTCGCATTAACTTAAACATTATCTTGGTTGTTTATATTAATCCATCTTTCATTTCAAATGAACCAACATTTTTCTTTGTATTTGAAAGTAAAATTTATATGATCTACCTAAATCTTTGTGTTTTTACTTGTAGTCTTGTAGTTTTTATCAACTCTATTTGTGAATCTTGGGTCTTTTTTTTCTTCTTTGGTCCAGCAAGGGATACCTAACCACTTTAAAGTAATAAATACAGTTATAAGGAATAAATTACACTCTTAAAGGAGATGAGTAATTGATGCAGGGTTAGAACGTAAATAATCAAGAAAACAGTAAACAGAAGGGATAAATATTCCTAAGATTGTGAGACTATCACAAAATCAAAGAAATCTTCTTTAAGCAGTAGATGCTATCTAAGCCTGAAGGAAAAAGAACCAAGAAACTCAACTCTGAGTATTCTTATTAAACAAACTCAATAATAATAATAAGCTATTTTTCGAAAGGGTCTCAGCCTGTATTTATAGGCTTAGAGACTAAAACATAAAAGAGGTTAACATAAACTAGGATTACATATCCTAGAAGGAAAAGTAATCTAAGATAAACTAGGATTACACATCCTAGAAGGAAAAGTAATCTAAAACCGCGTACTAGAAGGAAAAGTAAACTAAAACAATTAAAAGACTAATAAAGAAACCTAATTTAAATAAAAGACTAAAAGATAAGATAGGTCATCCTAATCTACATCATCCTCCTCGGGTTGGAAGAATTAGTCCTTGAATTCGAGGTCTCTTCCACGGTCTTTTGGATGTCCGGTCAACTCATTCCAATCGTCTCTTCTCAACTTTACAAAGAAGGCCCGCCCCATAATAATCATAGTGATCTTCATTAGTGGAGTATCTTGATGGTTGTTGTGAAATCCCACACACCTCTTTTCTGTGTAGACTTGTTATGCTTCTCTTCTGCTTTGCTCTTCCCACAAGCCATACGAATTCCCAAAGAACTCACAAAGACCCTTTCAATCTTTGACAAAAAAGTTGTTTCCGCTCCATAGATCTTATCACAAATTTGATTGAAAGTTTTTGACAAAATAGCATCTACTCCAAGGAAATCAACTTGATATAGAACTTACCTCTTTCATAGATTGGTGGAAGGCCCAATTTACCAAGCAATCTTCCTCAATAAATCTATCTTCCTTCTCCATAACCGATTGACTCCTAATTTCCTGCCTCTCTAGGCACCTTCTTTTGTTGATTTTTCTATTTTTTGTCACAAGGAACTCTTTAGGTTGAAAGCAACCTTGAAATTCGGTATATCGAGTTTGAAACCGGATTCCACCAATTGGCTTTGAGCTTGTACAAGGGGTTGATGCCTATGCACTCTCGCTCCATAAAAGGATTTCCGTCTTCATCCTCCACATATCGTCTTCCTCCTCAAGTCGTGCGGTGAGGGTATATGCCGACGTCTCTTGACCACTCCCGATGGACAATAGTTTTGTGAGGGCTGCAATTTGTTCCCTCAAGCTCGCAAATTGTGCCTCTGAGTGTGCTTGATAGGTTGCCGGTGATTCTTCTCTAACTGGTTCTTCGCGATCATTCACGTCCTCCAATTGTGCAAAGTGGTTACCCTTCCCTTGTATGGCGCCATGGAAAGAGATGAGCTCGATACCAAGCGAGGTTAGAACGTAAATAATCAAAAAAGAAGGGATAAATATTCCTAAGATTGTGAGACTATCACAAAATCAAAGAAATCTTCTTTAAGCAGTAGATGCTATCTAAGCCTGAAGGAAAAAGAACCAAGAAACTCAACTCTGAGTATTCTTATTAAACAAACTCAATAATAATAATAAACTGTTTTTCCAAAGGGTCTAAGCCTGTATTTATAGGCTTAGAGGCTAAAACATAAAAGAGGTTAACATAAACTAGGATTACATATCCTAGAAGGAAAAGTAATCTAAGATAAACTAGGATTACACATCCTAGAAGGAAAAGTAATCTAAAACTGCGTACTAGAAGGAAAAGTAAACTAAAACAATTAAAAGACTAATAAAGAAACCTAATTTAAATAAAAGACTAAAAGATAAGATAGGTCATCCTAATCTACATCAGTAATGCTACAAGTTCTTCTTGTGTCATTCTTGTATTTCTCCAAGAATAATGTGGCTCTTAAATTATCATTGGGCTTGTGATTGATTATTATAGGATTTTGATCAAATGGTAATTTTAAGAGTCATATAATTCTTGGAATGACATAAAAGTGACATAAGAGGGATTTCTAGAATTACTTTAAAGGGGAGTGCTTTTGTTGTTATATAGACGATCACGATCACGATCAACTATAAACACCATATCTTTGAACATATTTATAATTTTTAGGAGAAATTTCAAAAAAATTTCTTGAATTTTCACTTGTTTGATATTATCTTTCAAAGTTCAAAAAATCTCAATTAAAGGTATCGAATTTTCAATTTCTTTCAATTACCCCAATTTATTAGGAATTTTAATTTTTTTTCAAAATGTCAAAAAACACCCCTATTATATATATATATAAAAAGATGTTGCAAAAATATTGTTAAGATTTTTTTAATACAAAAATAAATGCCAAAATCTTTACAATTTTTTATTTTATTTTATTGAATAAAAAATTGAGTGTTTTGGAAATTTTGATAAGATTTAATGGTAAATTCTAACAAAATTAGGAAACTGAAAGAAATTGAAAATTTAATACACTTAATAGAAATAATAAAAAAAATTAAAGTAAAATAATAAAAAAGCTCGTGTGGCTGGCCGAAGCTGCCCCATGGCCCTTGGCCTAGGCTCAATTGGGGTGGCCAGTCACTCATAAGAGTATCTCCAGTAGTGTAGCTAAAAGGGAAGTATTAGCTATTTTTACCTCTCTTTTTTTTTTTTGTTCCAACAGAATAGCTTCATATTAGCTATTATACATTAACTGCTATAGTGAATAGCTATTCACTGTAGCACACTATATTGAATATAATATTATTTTCAATATTATTTTTTCTTTGTTTTGGGTATTTTGATCTCCTCATTTTCCCTCAAACCCTTTTTCTTCTTACTTTGCATTTATTTATTCTCTTTTCCTTCCCGAATAAGTTTCTCACGAGCATACCCCTGGATTTGTTGAGTTCATTAAAAGGCATTTGAACATTAGAGATCGTCAAATTAATTCTTAGCTGCAATTCGGCCTGGTGGAACATATGTGGAAATTGGATGCCAATCTTAAGAATGATTAGTTATATTGCATATATTTATTTTTGTTATTAATTTTAAGAATTAGTACCGCATGTAAGATGAATATTCCTCATATGTGTTTATTTTTGTTTTTATTAATGATTTCTATATATGTGATTATTTTTCTCTTTAATTAAGTGTTGGCAATAATATAATAAAAAAGAATGAGAAATAATATTTTAAAGCAAGTAACTAATGAGATAGATAATCTGTTGAAGTTGTTATTAAAAAATAGATAACTAAAATAAAAAAATTGTACTTTTTAAATAAATAAAATACCTCTTACTACTTAGAGATGCTCTTAACTTTTTTATTATTATTTTACTGATGGAAGGGATCCAGATTCAGATTCAGGAAGGCCTTGTTTGTTAACTTACACTCCCTTACAACACATTTTCCTTCATCCTATCACACTATTTACTTCATTTTTTTTTAAAAAAAAAAAATATCAAATCATTAACTTTTTATATCATATAATTTACTATTTAAATAAAAAAATCACTATAAAATAAATTTTTTATTTTTTCATATTGATTTTTTTTTTAATCAATAAACAGTACAGTAAAAAAGTAACATGAAAAATATGTTATTCGTAATGAACACCCTCCAAATTTCTGATGTGATGTGATTGATAACCAATCATACTTGTATTTCTCAAAGGTTCTAACAGGATAAGCTCGTACAACAAAGAAGCACTGCCATGTGATGAATCTTGCGTATATAATATGCCTTAGAATTTCGGGAAAAAATATGCTTTCCTTGTCTTTAAACTTTGAAAAGCGATTTATTTATTTTTTTCTCCTAAAATACCCTTATAGTTATTAAAAAAACCTATTTAAAAAAATTAAACAAAAAAGAAACTGAAAAACACAAAAAGAGGTTGTTCTTTTCATATTAGCCCATTCCGGCCCCTTCAATTTTTTTTTTTAATTTTTTTTTCTAATGGTTGTTTTTATATATTTTTAATAACTTCAATAGCATTTTGGAGAAAAAAAAATACAAAAATGTTTAATTTGACCCGTGAAGATACTACATAAAGCTTCATTGTCACTTTTTAAAATTTGAAGGCGTTATATATTATAAAATCGATGATAATTCAAAAGCTATAATCTCTTATTCATTTAAGGATCGACAAAAACCATACAGGATCTACTATTGGAGCTTTCTGGTCTTTAGTAATGCCAATTGCTTGGTTTTTATGGTGGAGATTAGCCGGGCTCTTGGCCAATGCCTGTGCATGTTATCTTCAACCAATGGCTTCAAGTGTTGCCCAACATGTTATCATCAATATTTTTCATTTCCATTCATGCATGAGCTCTTTCGTTTGCGAAGTACACGAGTTTTTCTCCTAGTAGCTGAAAATAGTACCTATTAAAAATATGACACGTTACTGGTCCGATAGTACCATTAAAAATATAACACGTTCCTGAAGCAGTTAAAAAGAAATTTTCTCTTAAAATGCTTATTCTATACTTTTGAAGAGATACTCATTCAAAAAAACTATAAGTTTTTTTGTTTAAAGTTTTTTTACAGCATAAAGCGCAAAAACGTAATGAAAATATACTCAATTTTTACTGATAACATGTCGCCTTTTAAATAGTTATTATTTGTCAAGTCGTTAAATACAAAGAACGACCTAAAAATATACCTAAATCATTGACGTTTTTAGACATGGCAGGTCATCTAGTATGTTACAAATTCAGTCACAAAGTAATTAATAAATGGCTTTTAAAATCATCAGTTGATTGAAATTTAATAAAGCTTTATCTCATATTCAATAATAATTTTAAAAATAAAAAATGAGTGTAAGAAAGTAAAAGTAGAATTATTTAATTGCTCCCTATCCAGACTTCAATTTTCATTTTACATCCTATGGGTTACTTAATGAGAGATTAGCCTTCAATTAAGGTACTAACTAGGTTGGCCAAATAGTGTCCTTAAATTATGTGTAGTACTAGGTTGGCTAGATGATGATGGATCAAGATCCCCTCATATTAGAGGGAATATGAGATTCTCATATTCCTCTAATCCTGACCATTCAATTTAATCCAACGGCCCATATTACACCAAGTGTCTCACTTAAAATTAAATATTAATAAACTTTAAAAAAATAAAAATAAAAAAGGAAAAACTTGGGGTGGCCGGCCACCCCATTTGAGACTAGGGGTAGCGTCGGCCACCCCATGGCCCCAGGGGGTGGTTCGACCACTCCCTAGGGCCAAAAAAAAAATTGAATTTGTTTTGGGTTTGGCCTTAGGGGTGGCCGAGCCACCTCCATGGCCACATGGGGTGGCTCGGCCACCCCCTAAGGCCAAACCCAAAAAGATTTCAAAATTTTTTATAGCCCTAAGGGGTGGCCGAACCACTCCCTAGGGCCTGAAGCCACCCCAGATCGGCGGTTTGGGGTGGCTGAAGCCAAGCCACCCCTAGGCTCAAATGGGGTGGCTGGCCACCCCACCCCCTATGGGGTGGCCGGCCACCCCAAGTTTTTCCTTTTTTATTTTTAATTTTTTTATTATTTTAATTTTAATTTTTTTTAAAGTTTATTAATATTTTAATATTTAATTTTAAGTAGAACACGTGACATAATATGAGCCGTTGGATTAAATTGAATAGTCAAGATTAGAGAAATGTGAGAATCTCATATTATAGAGAGGAGCCCTTTTTGGGATTCTAGAAATGATAAAGAAAAAGCTTATCCCCATTAAATATTATTTAATTAAAGAAAATATAATTAGTTTTTTCTTTTTCTTTTTTTTATTAGCAAATAAGAGAAAGGTACAAAGATTAAAACACTAAAAAAAGGGATGAGTTCTCTCACAGCAAACTTAAAAGAAAATTACAAAGTGCAATATATACAAGAAAACAATAGACAATAAGTCATAAAATGTCTCGGGCTTCTCAAAGGGAACCGCATAGAGCAGTTTTAACATCAAAATAGAAAAAATGGGTAGCTTTAACACCATCCAAAATCCTGCAAGGTAACGACAACCACCTCTGAATGGAGGCTGTTGAAGAGTAAGCACCGTAAGATCAAAAAGATCCAAAATAAAAAATGCACACCAAATTTTAGTACAATAACCCAACCTCTAATTAGTGCTTAGAGGTTGAGCAATGAATATGGGAATTATTATGTATAATTAATATTTTTTTATTAATTGCTGTAACGGCTGCTCATTTAACTCTCTCAAATACTAACAATAATTATTTATCCCTCCTAAATACACAATTTAGATCAATAATTGAAATTAGAAATAGTTCATTAGGTTCTGCACTGTGGTCCTGTAGTAGCTGTGGCTGCAGCCTGCAGGGTAGCTTTTTCAGTCAATAACATGTCTTGGCATAGTCTTAAGGAAAATAAAATTTGAGATCTTGCTGGTATTGAAAAGAAAATGATGGTGGCTAGGTTTACAAAATATTTTATAAAATTATTTTTTGTAAAGTGATATGGTACAATATGAAAATTTAATTGTGTTGTGTCACATTACTTTGTAAGTTTTTTTTTTGGGTAAAATATTTTATAAGCTTAGCATTTTTCAAAGAAAATTTGATGCACTAAATTACTTTTAGAGCATATTTGGGATTATATTTAAGAAATATGACTTTTAAGTTAAAAAAAAAAAAACTTTTTGACCATTTTTAGGCTTTTTGGAACCTTAAAAGTGTTTTCAATTTTTTTTACTAAACGACTATTTTTTCTTCTTCTTTAAACAGACTTTTTAAGTATTAAAAGCACATTTAAACCTCTCAAATGCACAACCAAACAGGCCGTAAGAGGGGTTTCTTATTGATGCTTCTAGGGGGTTTAATGTGACCTCAAGTGAATTTTGTGGGTCCTAGACTTTCCAAAAGATTCATATTGAATATTTAATTGAAATGACATAAATCTTTTATAAACTGAGTTGTAAGAATTTTTATAATTCAATCTTTATGAAAGTGACATGTGACTCTTAATATTTGAAAATCACATATTTTTTAATAGCATGTGATTCTTACATACTATTTTAGTAGCATTAATAAGAATGCCTCGTTTCCCCCCAAATTCCACTCCCATTCCACCAAAGCCTATATATGTGTGGTGTGGTCCGCCAAACCAAAAAATCAGTCTACATGTATCAAATGTTATTAGGACCAGGCCACATAGTCCTTAAGAGGATAAGAGGAGATGAATGATAATGTAATTTGCCCCATACAGTTGTGTTTTGGATGAGCACAGAATTTCAACCAATCGGACGCTCCATATGGCATTTGAGCCTTTGATGAACTTCACATTTAACAACTATGTCAACCAATTACTCACAAAAAACAAAAACAAAAAAACAACAACAACAACTATGTCAACCATATATTTTACCAATAAGATGCATTATTATTATTATTATTATTATTTTAAATTTTTGCTAGTGACGTAAAAGAACTTCACACTTTAATAACTTGGATGAACTCATTCTACAATTTTATTATAAAATAGTATTTTTTTTAAAATAAAAAAATTATAAACAATTCTATTGTAAAACAACTGTATGACGTCTCAAATATATGTGGGCTAAATTGAATAAGTTGCGTTAATAAGAGAATTGAGAATAACTTCAATGTCATCATAGCATTGAGAAATTGACACATCATCTTAGAACAAAAAAAAAAACATATATTAGCAAAACACAAATTTTGCTATTTGGTTCTCAGAATATTAGTCTATTGAAAAAATGAATAGCTACTATTATAGAAGAGTCTGGAAGTGGCCAACCACCCCAAGGACCACCCACTTTATTTTCAATTTTTTTTTTAAAAAAATTGTTTTAAGTTTAAAATTATATATATATGGGTATTTTTTTTAAATGTATTATATTCCTTAAAGATTAGCTAAGTCACTCATTTTTGAGTGACTTAGTTAATCTTGTGTGTATGCGATTAGTTATCCCATATGGTGTATTACCAAATAAAGGAATAGCTATATCTAAGATTTCAAGGGTCTATTATGCAAACCAAACGAGGCTTACACTCTTTAAAAAAACACCCTCCCAACATAGCCACTGCCCGTTGTCTGTCGCCAGCTAGGCTAGACGCCACTGTTGCTAGCCACGCCAGATAATGCTGCCACCCAAGACGGATCTCTCTCTCACCATAGCTATGAGAATCGTTTGTCTCTCCCCATGGTTTTCAGTTGATTTGATCAACAGCAGAACCAATTGTGATGTGATTAGCAATATCTGGCTTTGGCCATGGCGTCTTGGGCATAGGTGGTGGGTGGTGGCCGAGATAATTCTAGATCTACAAATCTACGGTGAGCGAGGGAGAGAGGGAAAGTATAATACCCTGATAAAAGCAATACTTTTTAATATTTGAAATCTTTTCCATAAGAGTGATCAACAAAGGTTCTCAATAAAGTGGTTTTAACAAAGCCCAAAACTCTCAGCGTTAACCTAACCACAATTTGACCTTTTAGAAAATAGAAGCTAAACACTAATCCTCTAGAGGCGAACGTATGCTAGGTTAGGCGAACGTACGTGGGGGACAACCGGACATACACTCTGCAAATAGTACAATGGACGTACGTGGGACCACACAGACGAACTTTACTTTTTGAAATACCCCCTGGTTAATACCTGGATGTATGAGATACTCTTTGGACCGCGGTGCAAAGACCATTGGACATACGCTAGGGTTGCTGGACGTCCGCTACTCTGTCAAAGAGTTGGTGGCGCTATAAATATCCACCCCTACCTCTAGTTTCACACGCCTATTCCCATTCTCTGGTGTGCCCTCAGGCTGCTAGAACCCATTCCTTGCTTGTTAAGTGAGAAATTGAAAGTGTGAGCTTCGAAAAAGGAGTTTCAAGAAGGGAGATCATGTCTATACTTAGCTTCGGGGTAACCTTTGTTACCTTTACATTTAACACTATTTTATCCTTTATTTTATGCTTTGTTGAGTTTTCCAAAGTGTTCGTTAAGTTTCTTTAAGAGTGACAATGTTTTCTAATGATTCTTTCAAAGCTTCTTTGTGTTTTGATTCCTTACGTTGCATGTGCTTATTTGTTAGCTTAGAAGAGGTTTAGAGGTCTAGAAATAATGTAAAAATCAAGTGCTAAAACCCAAAGGTATGCTTAACCCACTGAGCGGGCATACGCCATTGAGGCCGGACGTACGGTCAGTAGGCAGAGCGCCAGTTTTTGAGTTTCGTATAAGCACGCTATAGCTTAGCCATATTTCTAGGTTTTGTAAGGCGTAGAATAATGGTATCTTATATCTGTTATAATAGAATTTAGCTTGGTTGGAGGCTTCGCTCGAGTGCGCGAGGTAAGTAGGCACTTACAACCTTTTTACTTAAAATGTGGGATATGTCAGTTGACTGACCCCGAGTATGATATGAGTATGCCTATTTTCTGTAAATAATTGGTAATTGTACTGATAATTAACTGTTAAGATGCATCATATGACATGGTACGGCGGTACGTGAGGTATAAATGGCCATGGGTATACTATATAGACTTCATGTTATGGTCAAATGTGTGTGTTATATAAGGGCTTTGGATCCATTGGTTTTGTGACCACGGTGCAGCCATTCCCAATGGCTTGGATACTACATGAAAGACGTCATTAGCAGTGTGGGCCCCCTAAGGTCAGACTCAGTTGTGCCGCTAGTATTACGTACGGTATGTTGTACAATGGCTGAGGCACCAGCATTGTACTATAGGTCCCTCAGGACAGCGTCAATCCTGTTGAGAATGGGTAATATCTCAGTAAACCATATATGAGAGTTATGACCTATAATGTATTACCCTTTTTTCTGCATTAAAATATTAGGTAGTTATCGCTGATAGTACACCACAACCTTTTATGAAACCCAAACTATACTAAAAAGGTGTATTAGCGGAAGTAATGCCTTTTTTTATTCCTACTCAAAAGGCACGTTTACTTTCATTAATTGGGCTCATGTCATACTCATGTTGTAAGGTTTACTTATTAAGTTGTTAGACTTATGCGGTTATTATTTTCTAGGTAATCTAATTCATTACTCTGGAAGTGGAAATGGTTGCTACTGCCTGTATGGTTAGGTTTTGCTTATGATTACAAGTTTGTCTTTATTGCTTAGCAGCTCTATGTTCTTACTTGATGATTATTAGTTCCTTAGATTTATTCACTTTCCCATGCATTTACTCTGATGATTATCAATGGGTGATTCATTATTTAGTCACAAGTTGGCTTAAATGGATAAATTATTAGTGACTCCACCAGGTTAATTGAGGCTAATTTTGGGGGCGTTATACAAAGAGAGATCTCGGCTTGGGTGGAAAGGTTCAGCTTGGACCGGGATGTCTGGCATGGGTGGTGGGCTATGATGTGGTAAATTTGTGACCAAATTTATCAATAATAAAAATACCACTTGCATAATAGGACGAATCCCATAGAGGATAGGGCTATATTGAGGTGTCGAACCTCAAGGACTAGGGTTTGTTAAAATTCAAAGAACTAATTTTAACCTAATTAACAAAAGATGTTTGATTGTTTGTGAAATTGAGTGCATGAAAGTAAATGAATTAAAAGTAAATATATGAGGTAAGGTAGATTTCACCACAATCCGCACAACAATGGCAAATCGATTTAATTCCAAAATTCATTCTATGCATGTTATAATTAAACAAGAAAATACAATATCAAGGGATAAGGATAATCTATCTTCATTTGTACACGGATCGTCCACCTAACCACTAAGATGCGGTACGACCCGTCTTCCCTAGGCATAAACTATAAAACCCTTTAATAAGTTTTCATACAATCAATGGAATAGCATAACCCATCTTCGGTTGGCACGGATCGCCTACCTAAATTACACTAAACTAGGGTGTAGTAAATTCGCCTTCCCTAGGCATGGCCTATCTTAATCCTATTAATCATATGCCTATTAAACCCATTATATAACCATCAATCCCCATAATCACAGAAAATAAGGAATGATTTGAGTTCAATAAAAGTAAAATACTTTCTAAGACAAGAATAGAATTTGCAAATATTGATTGAATTGAATAACAATTGCATTTAATAATTAAGAACAGAAATCTAAAGATGTAAATTCTCACAGTTATGCAATCAACATACATAAATTGAATTAAATGAAATCAAATACAATCACCATTGTGCTTGGAAAGGGTTACATCAACACCCCACAAAGGGGTTAGCCGCTCATGACTCCGCTAAGCCTCCAAGAATATTTTCTGCTAAAACTAAGTCTAAAACTGAGTATAAACTAAGTCTTCTCTTGAAGCATAGAGGCTTATTTATAGGGAGCAACAAGTCCTAGAAGCCTTAGTAAACCTAGAAATTCGGAATTCATTCTCCTAGTTGAATTAGGAGTCAATCCATGTACAAGTAGGAAAAGGATTCGTCCAGATTTGCCTCCTTCACTTGCGGAACGATTTTGGCATAGCGGAGTCCGATTTAGGAAAATCCTATTTCAGCATGATTTGTAGAAAATTGAATTATCTTTCCAATGCCGCTGGAATCACCTCAATCAGATATTTGAGCTGAAAGTTATGGCCAAAATACTGAGACGTGTTCAAAATCTGAAATTCTATCCGATCCGATTTTGACTCAAAGTGGAGAAATTCCGATTTTATCCTTTTCTTGTTATGATTAAACTTAACCACATCATATCTATCCTCTATTGTGATTGGTTGCTTAATCATATCTTCTAGGTCCACTCAAATTGTGCTTTAAACCCAAATTTAATGGTTTTTCTTGCATCTTTATTAAATACACGAAAACACAAAAACAACACAAAATCAAACAAATAACAATGCTAAGGAATTAACAAATGTGAGTTAAGGGCTTGAATGTGCAACATTCGCGCTTATCACACTTAAACTTACATATTGCTAGTCCCTTAGCAATACAAAAGAAAATAAACTGAAAAACATAAAGATAAATCCAGGTGGATGTACTTGCATTTGGCATATGCAACAAGCCTTTTAAACCCCTAGGAATTCCTAGAGGACGAGTGGAGTCTCGTGAGGGTTTTCCAAAATGATACCCACAAACATTATGCACATTCATGTTATCTAAAAATTAAAGCATCACTCAAAACCATGATTTTCATTCATTAACAAGCTTAAAAGATTAAACTCCATCTTCACAATGAATTGGAAATTAAAGTCTAATTACTTACAACAAGCAAA
Source organism: Carpinus viminea (assembly GCA_013348765.1). NCBI lineage: Eukaryota > Viridiplantae > Streptophyta > Magnoliopsida > Fagales > Betulaceae > Carpinus > Carpinus viminea. Next base: position 39,065,517 of record CP054667.1, on the reverse strand, counting down.
CCGAGGCATCACAAGTTCAAAAAGCAGTGTAAAGTGAACTACCACAAGACTATGAAGCTTCCAAACAAATTCAATGTGCAAAGTCTCAATATCTCAAGATTCACTGGAAGTCCTATCGTAATGAACGACAATGGCATACTTTTCTTATTTTATTTATTTATTTATTTTATTAGGCTCGCAATGCTTAGTTCCCTTAAGCTTTCTAATTGACCTATGTAGCGAGTGTTGAGCCAATGACTCCCAAACCAGATGGTTTTAGGGCATTAGGTGTAGAGACACCCCTAAGGACTTATTAACTCAAGTCAAAAAGGCTACGAAACTAAACTAGCCATAATGTTAACCACATCAAAACTCCTCACCTTTTGACGTGAACGCTCAATGCTTAATGAGGCAAGAGGTCCAGTTACTTAGTGAACAATTCATCAATGATTATCATCATTTCATTTTTTTTTATATAAATTTAACCACATCAAAGCTCCTCATCTTTTGACGTGAGCACTCACTGCTTTAAGGCAAGAGGCCCAGTTACTCAATGAAGAGTTTATCAATGGTCAAATTTTATTTATGCCAATGTATCCAACCAATAAGTCACCCAATGTCACCCAAAACATAGAAACATACACATTAAACCTACATGTTATACCCCACCAATCATGTGCTAATGTGCTTGTGTCAAAGCAGATCAAACATGTGAATTCTCAATTGCCTAAAGCAAGTAACAAACTAAAAAAAATCCAACATCAGATCATGTGTTCAAACTTTTAAGTTCACTGATGAAATCAAATCACAAATTTTTAGGTCAACCAAAATTTAAGGACAACATGAACATGCAAAATTTTTTTTGTTTTCTCAAAAACAAGACAAGTGTGTGTAAATGTGTCTCTCATACCCCCAAACTTGAATCATACATTGTCCCCAATGTATGTACAGAACTGAAAAATGAGGTGAAGGGTATAGGAGTACCTGAGTGAGCAGATGTGGGTATATCATACCCCCAAACTTGTATCCAAAAACACATGTCCTGAAAAAAATTGATACTCCAACCAAGAACAATCAAGTGCAACATTGTTGTAAAAGTGATGGGGGGAAGGGGAAAAAGTGACCTAAATAAGTCACGTGAGACATTCTTGAACGATCGCCCAAGGGTGGTAACGCTCGCACTTGAGTGTTGGTGTGGGTACCGGCGACGAACGCACGCCTTATCGCTGGAGTGAGAGTGAACGCCCTAGGAGGTGCGATCGTCGCTTCCTCAGAGGTTTGGCACTGGAGGAGTTCACGACGATCGCCTAGGAAGTGCGATCGTCATTCCTCGTAATGCCATTCCCCACTTGAGTGAACCACGAAATTAACAAAGAATGGACAACAATGGATAAAATACCGGATGGAGATCATGTACCGGTGAAGTGAGGAGTCAAGTTTACGTGGTTTACGCTGATCCTATGAAGTCGACTCATGTAGTCGAAATATATGGAATCCGCCAAATCAACGGAATCCACATCCTTGATGCGCCGTGTTCTCAAACCCATAAGTTTAAATTTGAAACACCAATCTTTTCTTCTCTTGGACCACAAAGAATGGATTTTATATAGATGTAATTTTGAATTTTGTATATTGAGGTAGATCCTCCGAGTATTCTCAAACAGTTTCTCATCCGTAGGGAATCATGAACTGAGTAAATGAGGAGAATACTGGGAATTTTTCTACCTCGATGGTCTCTTTTGCTCTTCTAATAGCCCTAACGGTCTACTCTCTTGGCCTATTGGTAAGTCATAAAACTAATGACTGGAGAGTCACCTATATCTAAAATGAAATTTTTAGATTACCCGAATAAGGGCTTGAGCTCATATGGCACCCTCGGGAATAAGAATTGATGGTGAAGAAGCCTCGCTCCCTTCCTTGCATTTTTCCCCAAGTAGATCTGTGGGGCCTCAATTTGCTCCTCCTTTGCGCCTCCTTCCTCTCTTCCACGTGGTTTTCACCACTTCTTCACTCCTTAGTGTGGTGATAGCTTGCTCAGATAAGTACTCTCATATACCATGTAGTGTTCATTAGGATTGGCCACCGTGACTTTGAAGCTCTTCTTCTTCTCTATCCGGGATATATTATTAGTTTTGCACGAGCCTCTAGGCGGCAATGGATTGAGATTGAGAATTTATTGTCGAGTCATCTTGCCAAACTTGTCGCTTCAACTCATCCAACTGCCGTTCATCTCACCCAACAAGTTTAGAATTCGTTCATCAAAATTGAATCATCGAGGAGGTGATGTGGCCTCATATTGCTTTCTTGTGGAGTTTCTTGATATTGAGAGTAATAGGATTGATCATTGAGCTGCGAATATGACCGATGGTGCAGTTCATGATCTTGTGGAGCATACATTCCATGATCTTGAGCTTGCCACAGAAGTTAGATTGTTGCTCCATGCCGGGTTATAAGAATCAAAATAAAAGTCATTCCGGTCTAGAGAACGGCTGTTCATATGCTCAAAGAATAATTAGAAAATTGTCCTATGGACAATTTCTAACATGATGGTAAGGACTATTGCAATATGAACATGGTCCATGGGGTGTTGGAATGTTTCCACATGAACTAAACCAAATAAAATAATAAAGAAAAATAAAATAAAATAAAAATAAAACTACAACTAAAACTCACAAACGCCCTCGGTGCACTGGAATGGAGCTGCAGAAGGTCATCCGGAGGGAACGATCGACTTCAAGATGCGAACGTTCAGACTTTGCCGAGAGGAACAAAGCTGAGCTGAGCTATGACGATCACACGAGATCACGATCGATCGCGATTCTGAAGAGTGGAACATGAACGTGACTTGAAAAGAAAATTAAAATCACAAATTGAAAATAAAGAAAAGAAAAACAACTAAAATAAAAATTAAGCTAAACTTAATCTCTAAAATTTAATAACAAAACCATTAAACAGGTCCGACAGCGCGCCAAAAATTGATGTGGTAAATTTGTGACCAAATTTATCAATAATAAAATAAACCACTGCAATAGAGCGAATCACATGAGATAGGGCTATATTGAGAATCGAACCTCAAGGACCTGTAAGGGTTTTGCTATTAAATTCAAAGAACTAAATTTAACCTAATTAACAAAAGATGTTTGATTGTTTGTGAAATTGAGTGCATAAAGTAAATAATTAAAAGTAAATATGAGAGAGAGAAAAGTAAGGTACCGATTTCACCACAATCCGCACAACAATGGCAACCGATTTAATTCCAAAAACTCAGAATATGTATGTTATAAAGAACAAGAAAATACAATATCAAGGGAGTAAGGATAATCTATCTTCGGTTGGCACGGATCGTCCACCTAACCACTAAGATGCGGTACTAATCGCCTTCCTAGGCATAAACTATAAAATCCCTTAATAAGTTTTCATACAATCAATGGAATAGCATAACCCATCTTGGTTGGTACGGATCGCTCTACCTAAATTACACTAAACTAGGGTGTAGTACGACGCCTTCCCTAGGCATGGCCTATCTTAATCCTATTAATCATATGCCTATTAAACCCATTATATAACCATCAATCTTATAATCACAGAAAATAAGGTTGATTTGAGTTCAATAAAAGTAAAATAATTTCTAAGACAAGAATAGAATTTCAAATATTGATTGAATTGAAGTAACAATTGCATTGAATATTAAGAACAGAATCTAAAGATGCAATCCTCACAGTTATGCAATCAACATACATAAATTGAATTAAATGAAATCAAATACAATCAAACCATTGTGCTTGGATAGGGTTTACATCGATACCCCACTAAGGGGTTTAGCGCTCATGATCTTCTAAGCTCCACTAAGCCTCCAAGAAATATTTTCTGTCTAAAACTAAGTCTATCTGAGTATATAACTAAGTCCCCTTTTCTCTTGAAGCATAGAGGCTTATTTATAGGGAGTAACAAGCCCTAGAAGCCTAGTAAACCTAGAAAATTCGGAATTCATTCTCCTAGTTGAATTAGGAGTCAATCCATGTACAAGTGGGAAAAGGATTCGTCCAGATTTGCCTCCTTCACTTGTGGGAACGATTTTGGCATAGGGAGTCCGATTTAGGAAAATCCTATTTCAGCATGATTTGTAGAAAATTGAATTATCTTTCCAATGCCGCTGGAATCACCTCAATCAGATATTTGAGCTGAAAGTTATGGCCAAAATACTGAGACGTGTTCAAAATCTGAAATTCTATCCGATCCGATTTTGACTCAAAGTGGAGAAATTCCGATTTTATCCTTTTCTTGTTATGATTAAACTTAACCACATCATATCTATCCTCTATTGTGATTGATTAAGCTTAATCATATCTTCTAGGTCCACTCAAATTGTGCTTTAAACCCAAATTTAATGGTTTTTTCTTGCATCTTTATTAAATACCTGAAAACACAAAAACAACACAAAATCAAACAAATAACAATGCTAAGGAATTAACAAATATGAGTTAAGGGGCTTGAATGTGCAACATTCGGCGCTTATCAGGCTATGAGCGGTGGTTATGGGTGGTGGCCAGGATGATTCTAGATCTACGAATATACGAAGAGAGAGAAAGAGAGAGATCCTAGCCTAGATGGTAGGTTTCGACCTGGGCCTTGACATTTGGCATGTGTTGTGAGCCGTGGTCGAAATGATTCTAGATCTACGAATATATGGTGAGAGAGAGAGAGAGAAAGAGAGAGAGGCGGGGAGAGATCCCAGCTTGGGCAAAAACATTTGGCATGAGCGGTGGGTGGCGACGGGAGGTGGGCAATGACAATGATGGAAGGAGGAGTTTATTTATTTATTATTATTATTTGGGAAAATTTCACTTTGGCCCTCTGAACATTCACGCGATTTTACAAACCCCCCTAAAATTTAAAATCTCTCACTTTGGACCCTTGAACTTTGAATTGATCTCAATTAGAACCTTGCCATTAATTTTAGCAGTTAAAAATACAAAAAAGACCAAAATATCCATGATTTTAATTTTCTTTAAAAAAAATAAAAAAACGTTTTGAAAGTTATAATTTTATACAAAAGCTAGAGGTATAAGCGTCATGTAAAGTTTAAAATCTGACGGATGGCTCTACATTGAGAGCAATTGAAAGTTCAAAGGTCAAAAATGAGAGATTTTAAAGTTTCAAAGGGGTTTGTAAAATTACGTAGAAGTTCAGAGGGTCAAAGTGAAGTTTCCCATTAATTTTTTAAGTGAAGGAATGTTAGATCATGTGTTTTGCTAACATATATTTTTCTGAGTATAACTTCTATTCGGTCCTGGCAGAAAACATGAGTTTTCTATCACCCAATAGAAGAAAGACACCTCAGCTAAAGTATACAAATTTCTTACAACAAAAACACCAGATTATGAGCTTCGACATAAAAACAACACCTCGCAGTAATCGACACCGCTTAGCCCGGCCCGACATGCCCACGCCGCCCACCTGGCTCCGCCAAGCACACGCCGCTCCCACCACCCAGATTTGATTCCCTCGCCCAACCCACCGCCCACTTGGTTCACCATCACTGCTTTGGCTGAAGAATCGAAAAAAAACCCATTCCTCCATCGCTGCTCCGACGTTCCGGCCGACCGGCCATGTGGTGGACTGGGGTGGTAGCGCCAACCACTCCCAGGCCACGGGTGGCTTGCGCGGCCACTCCTAGGCCATGGGGTGGCCGGCGCGGCCACAGATCTGGGCCACGGGGTGGCCCACGCAGCCATTCCTAGCCTAGATCTGTGGCTGCGCCGGCCACCCAATGGCCTAGGAGTGGCCACGTGGGCCACCCATATGGCCTGGGGTGGCGCCGCTGGCCACCCCGTGGTTGGGGTTGCTCGTTGGCCACCTAGCTCCTCTCCCCTTGTGGCTGCTCTTGTGGCCAAGCTCCTCCCCTTTGGCTGCTCTCATATATGGTTTGGTATTTTGTTCTTACTTTAAGTTTGTGCATTTTTTCTTAATGAATGACATGCCACGTTTTGATTGGTGGGCAACAAACCCATGATTTTTGCCAAGACCATATAGCAAGCGCTCTCTATTTTTCTTGTTCTAAACTGATGTGTCAACCTTTTAATGGTTGGCACAAAAGCTTTGGTTTGTGCCATGACCACATAGAAGCTTTATTTATTTTATTCTTTCTCCACTTATTAAAAGCGTGTGTGTGCGTTTTTTTTTTCTATTAAGTAATTTTCTCATAAATTGTTTACCATTTTATGATAGAATAATACAAAGAAGGGGAGAAAAATAAAGGAAACAGTCAAATTTAGTACTTAAATTTTTATAGGAAAGGGGGAAGAGAATTCAAACTAACGATCTCTACTTCATGAGGCATGATGTCTAACCAATTGAATTACCTATTGTAGACTAATAGTATGCTATGTTAGATCAATTATTAATGTCAATTTTAAGTAATTATACTTGCCAAACATGAACTATAAACAAACCTTAAGTTTTGAAATTCAAGAAGTTGAAAAAAAAAGGGGAGAAACTTCAGAAAGTCCCCTCATCTTCCAGCCTTTTATATAAATCACCCATGAACGAAAAAAACTCACTTACCTCCCCTGATTTTTCGTTTTCTCTCACTTAGAACTCTTTTGTTAGTAATCTGCCCATTATACCCCTCACTTCAAAATTACGCTGTTTTGGGCTCGACCATTAAAATTATTATTTTTTTAAAAAGAAAAAGGAAGGAAATCGAGGGTGGCTCTAGTCACCCCCACAGCCAGTCTAGGGGTGGTCGAACCACCCCCATGGCCAAGGGGTGGTCCGACCACCCCCAAAAGGCCAAAAATAAGAAAAAAAAAAAAAAAAAGAAGAAGAGAGAATGCGTTCTGGGCTTTTGGGGGTGGTTTGGTCACCCCCAAAAGCCCAAAACCTTTTTTCTATTTATTATTTTTTGGCCTTTTGGAGTGGCCGGACCACCTCCCCAAGCCCTCGAGAGTGGTCCGGCTACCCCCAAAAGCCATTCTTTCTCTCTCTCTCTCTCTCTCTCTCTCTCTTTTGGCCTTTTAGGGGTGGCCAGACCACCCCCTTGGCCATGGGGGTGGTTTGATCACCCCTAGATCGGCTGTGGCCAAAAATGGGGAGGTCCGGCCACTCCATTTTTGGCCAATGATTTCCTTCTTTCCTTTTTTATTTTTAATATTTTTCTTTTTTAAAAAAATAATTTTAATGGTCAAAACTACATTGTTTTGGGCAAAATGACACCATTTTGGATGAGCCCAAAATGACGTAGTTTTGGAGTAAGGGTATAATGGGTAGATCACGTTTTAAGGGGTTTTAAGTTAGAGAAAACGTAAGATTAGAAGAGTAAGTGAGAGGTTTTTTTGTTCATGGGTAATTTGTATAAGAGGTTGGAAGATTGGGGGGAGGCTTTTTTAAGTTTCCTAAAAAAAAAGAAAAAATGATGAGTGGTTGACCACCCGTAATTGGTCAGGGAGTTGCCCTTTACGTAGAGTTATCATCATCCCTTTGGGAAGGGATGTTTACCATCGAAGGATTCGCTGCTATTCATCAGTTCATCTCTAGTGAGGAGTGGCCTTCCCTCGTTAATTAGTGGTGGCCAGCAACTTTTCTTTTACATTATTATTATTATTTAAAATAAGGAAAAAATGTATAATAACTCACTAAGTCAAATACTTAGTAAGTCAAAAAAAAAAAAAAAAAACTCAAATTTTTTTTTTGGATGAAAAAAAACTCCCTAAGCCAATGAAAATGAAAATAAACTTCCTGCTGCCAATTTTTTGATAACTGCTGTTAACTAAAGTTAAATGCACCGTTTTATCATTATTAAAATATTATTTTGTTTTAATTTAATTTTAAAATTTAAATCTTTTTTTTTAAAAAAAGACAAAGGTGGCGGGGTGGTTCAGCCACCCCATTTTGCAAGGGGTGTTTCGGCCACCCCTAGACGGTAGGGTGGCCGGCCACCCCTATGGGATGGTTCGACCACCCTTGTCTTTATTATTATTATTTTTAATTATTTTAAGATTTAAATTTTAAAATTAAATTAAAAAATAATATTTTAATAAAGATAAAACGATGCATTTAACCGTAGTTATCAAAAAATTGACAGCAGAGAGTTTATTTCCATTTTCACTGACTCAGGGAATTTTTTTTTTTGAAAAAAAAATATTAAATAGTTTTTAATTTTGGAATGTTGACTCAGGGAGTTATTATACATTTTCCCTTAAAATAAACATGTGACGTGTATAATTGGTGCATGGCCGGTCAAATAAGAGTTATATTATACGGGTAACTTTACTTTAGAACCCTAAATTACCACGCAAACCTTCAATTGCAATCAATTTGAACCCGTCCGTTAGATTTAAATGTTAATTCTAACGGCAATACCTAAAAAGATCAAAATGTCCCTGATTTTTGTTTTTTGTTTTAAAAAAACCCTTGTGATGGCAATTTTTTTTTAACATAATTTTTAATTTGGAATTAATGGTAGATTTTATAAAAAAACTTAGGGGTATAAACGTCATTGTCTCTCCTGTAGGATTTGGTCTGCCCACATCTCAAGTCTCCCTCTCTCTCTCATGGACTGGATTTTGCCGCATCTTCGAGTCTCCTCTCTCTCTCTCTGGATTTCGCGTCTTCGTTATTTTACACGGGTCAAACCGGTAACTTAGTTATTTATTTATTTTTTTCTAGGAAACTTCACTTACCTTGTGATTACGCATCTTTTGCAAACATCATTTTAATATTTAAAATTTCACACGTTGGTGTATCAAATTGTGATTTCTTTCCACTTTCTCCCTTCCTCCTAACGAAAAGGGGTGAAATTATTAAAATACCTTAGTTATTTTTCTCATTTTTTCGTTTAATTTAACTGCAATATTTAACGGTAGGGGGCATTTCCGAGTCTCCTCTCTTTGGATTTCGTGTCTCCGTTATTTTACACGGGTCAAACTGGTAACTTAGTTATTTATTTATTTTTTTCTAGGAAACTTCACTTACCCTATAAGTTTACGCGTTTTTTGCAAAAACCCTTTTAATATTCAAAATTTCATACCTTAATGTATCAAACTTTGATTTCTTTCTACTTTCTCTCTTCTTCTTAATGGAGAGGGATGAAATTATTAAAATACTTTAGTTATTTTTCTCATTTTTTTGTTTAATTTAATGCAATATTTAACGGTAGGGGGCATTTAGAACAAAATGAAAGTTCAATAAATCAAAGTGAAAATTTTTTTAATATTGAAAGGGTATTTACAAAAAGTGTATAAGTTCATAATTTTTTTTTTTTTTCCTAGAATTCAACCCGTTTACCAAAACTATCGTGTAGGCTAATTGGGCATGTCGACCCGGTGGCCGACCCATGTTGCCACCCGTTTTTTATTTGCCAACCCTGAGTGAGTCCGAGTCCGAACAACGTAAGAAGAGAAAGCAGAAGATAATCAGAGAACAACAGACGCCGAAAACAAATAGACTCCATCAAATCCCTTCAGATCCTCCAGGTTCTCATTCAGGGTGTCAGCCTCGGTTCGCTTCCTTCTCTTTTAACTCTCTCTCTCTCTCTCTTTACACCCGTATCTACACGTACATATATAGGTGTATATGCCTTTTGTAGAATTTTCTTGACGCTGCTTGAAATTGTTGCATGATACTGACTGAGGGTAGAGAAAAAAAAGGGAATTTATGTGTTCTGTGCTCTGTTTGGGGGCTGAGAAAATGTGGGCATAGATTAAAAATTGAAGCTTTTAATGATATATGTAATTTTTTTTATGTTCTTTTGAGTTTCAATAAAGCAAAAATCTATGATTTACTGAGCCTGATGTGATTCTTTTGGCGTCTTTGAATTGGGATTTTCAATTTTTACCAATTTGGAGCCCCTGTTCTATTTCTCTTCACCAATTAGGTTCTTCAACCGTGTTGCTTTTTTAAGCTACATGTTATCTCCCGGTTTTTGATTGTAAAATGTTAGCATTGGTAGCCCAACATATTGTAATTGCTCCAATGTAGATTTTTCAAAACTCTGTTCATCAGCTGAATCCAACGTATTAAAATTCAAGCGTATATGTGAATCAAAATGTTTATGATTTTATGGAGTTTGATCCACTAGATCTTCGAAATCCTCCAAAAAGTTGTTTAATTCCAAAAACATGGATTAAAAAGTTGATGAATTCTAAAACATTGGATTATGGTTCTAAGCCGTGTTTTCAAGGCAAAACGTGTTGCTTTTTTTTTTTGGTTAAATTCTGTATTCAGTACAAATGAATAAAGCTTCGAGGTTATTTATCCATTTTATCCCAAAGTAAGTGAGTTTCTTAAATTCTTGATACTGAAAATAATTTTTTGCTCTTCGATCAGAGGGGCTCTGATCCAAAATTTTGCCCAAGTCTTATTTCTTTCTTTTTTTTTTTTTGGTTCAAAACTTCTTTCTTTAATTGAACACATTTGTGTATGATGGTACAGGTGTTTCACTTTGAAATAGAATGCTGTAAATAACTATTCTCAATATTGTTGGTGGGATTGGTGTGAGAGGCCAGCGCTGGTGGTGGAGAGCAATCAGCGGTGGTGTTGGCGTGGTTGGGGCCGTGCAAGGAGGCTGTGAGTGGCGGCACGAAGGGTGTCTGGCGAAATATTGGTGTAATTTAGGAGTAGCTTTTGTTTTTGTGAAGAGGAAGAAAAAAAAAGCCTGTCTTTCGAACAGCAAAAATCCCTTGGTTCCTATCACAAGTAAGCTCCTGTCACTCTCTCTTTTTATTGTTTCGTTTTCATTTATAGAAATCAAATCTTCCAATTTGGTTTTCATTAAGCATGTAAATGGGTTCTTTAGATTTTTGTCTTGTACTAGTTTCTGGGTACTTCTCTGTCTGAGAGAAGGAAAGTTAAAACTGAAACATTGTGGAGCTTTAATTCTAGTCTTGTTTGTTGATTTTGTTATCAGATAACGAAACCCATTTTGGTGAATAAATAATCCAAGACTCTGACTTGAATGTGTGTTTTTATTTTCCTACAGTTTCTCAGCAGCCAAACTGGGTAGGATTGGAATTGAATAGATCTGTTGAACTCTGGGAGTGTTCTGGCCCTTTGTTTGGTACTGAGGAAATAATATTAATTTCCTTTCTTTTTCCTTTTTTTCTCTTGAAATTTGTATTTTTGTCTGTTTGCTTTCTCTGAGAAAACTAAGGAAAAGAAGAAGAAAAAAGAAGTAATTGACTTCGCTTTGTTTGGGGTTCCAATTTAAATTGCAAAATTTCGGGTCAAGTAAGATGAGAAGCTATATCAATCTGCTTGTGAGCAGAAATGATTCTGTTCTTTGATTCTTTTATTAGTTGTGATTATATCCATATACTGAGAGAACCGACCTTGCAAAGGAATTTGTTGCTAGCTTTTATAGTGGTACACATTAGATCTGATTGTTCTGTTATAAAGTTGATTAAAAGGGATATGTTTCACTGTAGATTCATTTGGTTAGATTTTGGATAAAATTCAGAAGTAATGAACATAACTTTTTTTTTTTAGGCGTAGCTAATAGAAGCAAGTAAATTTACAATTTTACTTTCTTCTCTTTTCCTATTGTTGTAAAGCAACCCCAAATAAAGACTTTGTGTGTTTCTGTGATTTGTTTGGTAGTCTTAAAAATCTGAATGTTCATATCCAACCATGCATTGAAATAAGGTTCATATTACTTCTATGTAAATAACATTCTTAGTATTGTGATTTTCTTTTGATAGAAATGAGCCGATTACAAGGGCCCTCATCCCAGAAGCGTAAACAACCAGAACCAAATTCAGCCTCTGGGTCTTTGACAGAACACGAACGCATCCTCTATAATCTGATTAAAAGCAAACAAAACATGGGAATTTGGACAAGGGACATGAAATGGGAAACAAAACTCCCTGACTATGTGGTTGTCAAATCCCTGAAGTCACTTAACGCTAAGAAACTGATAAAAGAGGTAGTAAACGTCCAAAATAAAGGCAGAAAACACTATATAGCGGCAGAGTTTGAACCATCAAAGGAAATCACTGGTGGGACTTGGTATGCTGGGGGAAACCTTGATACTGAATTTATAAACTTTCTGCAAAAGCACTGTGTAAAGATCATATATGAGCAGAAGGTTGCCACACTGGAGGGAATTTTGGACACGATCAGGAGGAGTAGAGCCTTCAATGTTGAGTTCACTCCACAGCAAATTGAAGAGATTGTGAATGCTTTGGTTTTGGACAATGAGATAACTGAGGTCGAAAGCAATGGAATGGGGGAGTTTGATTCTATTCCTGTTGGAACCGTTTGTTATATGTGCACGAGCAAAGGAGGCCGCAAGGGGGAACCAAAAATAGGGGCCATGGCTTCCATTCCATGCGGAGTTTGTCCACAGATAAGTTTATGTACACCAGATGGCATAATTTCCCCCCAGACCTGTGTGCACTTCACCAAATGGTTGGATTTCTAATTTGATTGTATTTACTGCGAAGTTTCTGATATGGTTTTATAGGGTTTCTTTTTTCCTTTTCCTTTCTCTGTTTGGTTGTTGGTGACTTGCAAAACAATGCAGCAATTCTTTCTCATTTTTCACATGTTTGACTGATCCTATATCCTTTTCTCTTTCTGAACATTTTGATATTGTAATTCGTCAAGCATATAAAAAATTGAACAAAACATCATTGAATTACTGGACCAGAACGAGGAAGAAAATCTAAGTGCTCTCCAATCTGATGAAAGTTACTCAGAAGATGAACTAAACTGCATTAGCAGCAGTACTATCAGTCATCACTGGGAACATATTTTGTTCGTAAGTCGTTGGTTACAACAAGCAACTTGAATTACTCCATTAGTCAGCGTTCTGAAAATGTTACCAGAAGTTGTTTCAACAAGGATTCCTCTGATCATTCAAACTTTTCTCCTGACTTTCTTTCTAAATATTCAAATGGGATAGAAGAATAAATAAATAGGAATTGAGGCATCGGTCTATATTAGAAAAAGAGAAATACTACTTGTGGTTGGAGCCCCGTTAGTTACTAAAAACATGCCAACAAGTTGTAAAAGAATTATTAGTCTAGCTTTTCTTTCTTTGTTTTTTCAGAAAAATAGTTGATAAACAGAAAAATGAAAAATAATCTTCTCTTTTTATTTTTTATTTTTTAAGCACAATCCATGTTCTCTAAAATTCAAAATCCATTGTGAACCAAATTTTGGAGCCTTTGCTGCCATCCTGGCAGCCTGTTTGGTGTTCTACATGCGGCTCAACAAAATTATTATGGAAGGTGATTCTTTTATTGTGATCTTCACTTTGCAACACCACCCCTAGTAGCCTCCCCTAAGATTGGAGAATCTCTATCACTATCTCATATACTCAGTGGCCTCCTCTTCTTGGAAGCCTGCGATATTAACATAAGTGCAAAATTTTGTCCTCACAATATGGCACATTGGGCTGCATCCCATTTTTATTGGGTAATTACATTTTTCTCTCATGAACTACTACCATTTGTAAGTACAGTCCCATGAACTTACACTCTCACCACCTGAATACCTTGAACTAACATTTACTTACCAGAGAACACAGAGGATAATGAGGACTCACTATTGTTGAGGCGGCTCTCAAATGAAGAAAACAAATCTCACAAAACAAATTTATGTAAAGGGACAAGAGAGAGAGACGAGAGAGCTCTCTGGAAGCTAAAAAGTCATTCCCACCATGTAGTAGAGTTACTAGAAAATGCTTAGAGCATCTCCAGCAGAGTTTGAAAATTAGCTTTTTAGTTAAATTTAGCTATTTTTATTTTTTTTTCTTACTCTAGCAGAGCTTGTAAAGTAAAGGTTTTCCCTATTAGTGTTACAGTGAACTTTCATTTTTGAAAGTTTACTATAGCACATTATAAGATTTGTTTATTATTTTTTCTCTCTCCTTGTGAGAAAGAAAGAGAGATGAAGACGAAAATGAAAAGTTAGAAAATAATAAAATAATATTTAATTAAAAGAGATGGTTAAAATAGATGTTTTGCTGGAGTATGTAGTGAAAAAGCAGTAGTTAAACTAGCAACCATTGCTGGAGATGCTTAGAGACTTCTTAGTTGTTAAGTGTTGATAATCAATTTTTGCTCTTAGTTTGCATAGCACAATTTTTATTTATTTATATTTTTATTACATGTCTACACAAGAAGAGGGAGGATGATTTGAATTAATGACCTCCGCTTCATTATGTGTTGTCTCAGTCGATTAAACTATCTTTTTGGGACAATTTCAATTTTCAACCATTAGGGAATGCCAGTTAGAGTGGAGTTGCGTGACCATCTCTCACTTTCTTTTAAGTATTTTTTTTCATATAAATAATTAGTTAACTTTTACATTTGAAAAATTAAGCACCCATTTTATCAAATATCTTGATGGAAGAAGTGTGAAAAGTTTTTTTTAAAAAAAAATATGTTGTGTTTTGTGTTTGAGGCGATTAAGTGGTTATCCTTTTCCAATGTGGCCACTCTTGTCCTATTGTGGTGGTTGTGTGACCACCTCTTTCTCTCTCTCAATCTTTTAATAAGTAATAAGTCGGGGAAAAATATAAAAAAACCCCTCAACTATCAGTGATTTACGATTTAACCCTCTCAAGTTTCAAAAGTGATAAAATGATCCCCCAAACTACCAAATAGTTGTATTTTGACCCACTTCGTTAGTTATTGCCGTGAAAGTGGATGAAAATATCAAAACTATGTCGTTTTGGAAATTACAAGTTACGAAAACGCCCTTTTGAATTTTTTTTTAAAAAAAATGCAAGGAAAACGGCGCCGTTTTGGTAAGTGTTAGGAATTTAAAAAAAAAAAAAAAAACCAAAAAGCCCAACCCACGAAGAAGCCCCAACCCAGCGCAACCCTTTCCGCCAGCATCGCGTTCTGATTGTTCTCCAACTTCCTCAGCACCGTCAACGAGTCGATCGGCGCGAACGGGACATGGGACTCGGTGGCTCGGTCTCTGGCTCGCGAGCCCGAACCGGTTCTAGGTCATGGGTGTGGGTGGGCAAGGCTGGTTTGGTGGTGGGTTTGATGAGGATGGGATTGGGCTTCAGGAGAGCGGGTGTGGGAATGAAGGGTCTGTCGTTGAATGTTGTTGATGGACGGCAGTCAGAGAGAGATCGATGGGGCACGACGGCTTGGAGAAGCCAAAAGGTCAATGGACTGCTACTAGAATTCCCCCCCCCCCAAAAAAAAAAAATTGTGCTAGGACTCCATGCGAGCTTGGGGCTGTTGATGGATGGCTTTGATTCAAGCTTGTTGGGAGTGGCTGGGCAGCCACCCCTAACCAAAGATTTTTATTTTTATTTTTAATTTTTTCTTCCCCTCAAAACGACGTTGTTTTGGGGGGCAAAAATCAAAATTGATTTTTTTCTTTCCAAAAGGGTATTTTTGTAACTTGTAATCTCTAAAACGACGTAGTTTTGATATTTCTATATACTTTCACGACAACAACTAACAAAGGGGGCCAAAATGCAACTGTTTGGTAGTTTGGAGGGCTGCTTAATTACTTTTGAAACTTCAGAGGGCTAAATCATAAATCGTTAGTAGTTGAGGAAGCTTTTTTATATTTTTCCTTAATAAGTCGGATAAATCTGAAAAATTAAGCACATTTTCACATATAGCTTTCCAAAAGATGTGTTGTGTTTTGTTTTTTTGGAAGACAATTTTGTGTTTCAAGCGACTATGTAAGTCACCATCTTTGGCCAGTTGGAGTGGCCACGCGTCTTCCTGATATTTCTCCAAACCCCTTATCCTCTCAAACACCCGCTAACCATTCTTGCCTCAAGGCCTTTAGGAGTACTTTCATTTTGAACATAATTATCTTTCCCTAACTTAACCCATAAAGGTTTATGAGAGGCAAAAATATGCGCCGATTGACTAATAGAAAGAAAATAAAAGTATCCTTACATTTCAACAAAAGACCTACATCCAAATTTCATAGTTTTGGGTCCACTCACTCCTATTTGGACAGAGTGGCCACTCCTATCTTATAAAAATGGCTGCACGGCCACCTCTTTTTATTTATTTAAGTTTTTTATACATAACAAGTCAACCTAATTTCCAAAAAAATTAAGCCATGTTTTCCCAAAATTTATATAAGAAAGTGTGAAAAATTTACCAAAAAATGTGTTTTGTTTTGTTTTTTTGTTTTTAAAAAAATATTTTGTATTGGACAAGTATTTTATGTTTTAAAAAGTAAACGGTTCTTTTAAAGATTTTGAGAGAAATTGTTATATATTTTTTGTTTTGAAAAGCTAAAAATATTTTGAAACAGTTAAGCAAACAAGGCCTTTAAAATTTCCACGGTCCCTTTCACAAAAAAAAAAAAAAAAAAAAAAATTTCCACGGTCCACCGGTGGCCCAACCAGTATTTCGAAAGCGCGGTCTGTGGACTTTCTGGTGTGATTTTTATTTCCTTTTTATCCCTAAAGGGTATGCTGCTTTTAACAATAGGTTAGCAGATTAACAAGAGGTCAATACGGTCAAATGAACCACTCCTTCAGTGAGTCACTTCCCTATATCAGCTCCTCGCCTGCATCCTTTCCCAATTCAACCTCTCTCTCTTTCTCTCTCTCTCTCTCTCTCTCTCTCCCCTAAACCCTAGATCCAGGGTCTCTTCCTTCTCTCTCTCTCTCTCCAAAATTTTTCATTTATTTTTGCTTTAATTTCACAGATACCTCAGTCACTCCCCAAAACCCTGAATCTCTCTGTATCTCTCCCAGAGCACAAAGGTTAGCAAAGACGAAATTTGATATTTTCTCTGAAAACATCTAACCTAACCCTAGAAATTCAATCTGATTTTGTCGTTATTTTGTTTTATAGGAAGATGGGTGAAGTGAAGGACAACGACTACGAGGAAGAGCTCGTCGACTTCGAAGACGATGACCCCAAGGCCCCCGACTCCGCCTCAGCTAGACCCCTCGCTGATACCGCCAAGAAGTTAGTCTCCTTTTTTTTTTTTTTTTTTTGTTTTGTTTTGTTTTGTTTTTTGTGTTTTTTAGTTTCGGATATGTATTCTGTTGTATCACGGGATAGAAAAACAAGAAAGAAAATACAAGACCCAGGTTTGGTTTTGTCTAAAATTGTATATAGAGGTTTGATTGTTATTATTATGATTGGTTTTGTGTGTTTTATGTTTATTACTGCTTAGTGCTTGCTTGTGCTACGTTTGGTTAAATGAGAAACTGAGGAAAGGAGGAGACATTTGAGACTTTGGCTCTGACGGGCTATTACTTGAAATGAAACTGAAATATTATTCCGTGGTTTATATTTTGTAGTCTTATTTTTTCTTACTTCTTAATGATGAAAAGCCACCTGGACTAAATCAAGTAGGGGAGTGAGCCTCGGTGACTGTTTTTTATTTATTTTTAATTTTAATGAAGAGTAAAAAATGAACAGTGAAGGTGTTAGGTGTGGTTAATGAAGATGGGATAGAGGTTTAGGGATTGATATTCTGTGGAAGAAACAAATGGTTTGCTATAATGGCATGTAAAGCAGGGTTTGTTGCTTGCATGGCGGCCAGTGGAAGATTCTTTTTCTGTAAATTCTGTCAAGGGTAACCACATTCTCGATGATTGATGTTTGTATGTGCCAACCTGGTGGTGATATGTTGTGTAATCTGCTTTTCTAGTTTTGGGAATCTTTTTGTGTTCCAAGTTTTGTGGTGAACTGGTTGCAATTGTTTAGAAGGTGGGATGTTGGAAGGGTGGTTTGGTGAGGGTTTGTTGCCACAATTGCCCAAGAAATGATTGAAAAAGTTTTAGTTGATGTTATCTTACTTCAATCTTGCATTTGGCATCAATTTGGTAATTATGTTTGAAAATCCATTTGACTATTGCAACTATTGCTAGGCTCCATATTTTACATGTGTGGATCGTGGTAAAACTTGTTGATTTCATGAAAATATTGTGCTGAATTGAATTTTCCAATTTTTCTGCTGGACCTCCTCTCACAGTTAGATCTTTTGTTAAATTTCCATATCTGTAGGCTTCTTCATGTTTTTCTAACCTATTAAACATATTTTCTCTTGTATAGGGGCTATGTGGGGATTCACAGTTCGGGATTCAGAGACTTCCTGTTGAAACCAGAGCTTCTCCGAGCCATTGTGGATTCAGGATTTGAACATCCATCAGAAGGCAAATTTCTAACTAATATTTTCATAATATCTGAGCATGTGTCATCAATATATCAATGCCAACATTGCAAAATGTTGCTGAACATCCCACTTTTTTCTTGGGAGAAATTGGAAGCTAGATGGGGGAGTTGAAAATGTTCATAATCTATTTTCGAAGTTGGTTTTGCCTTTCTAGCCTTGCACACATTCTACATGTCATTGCTGTCGACTTCCTACAGTTTTGGTCAGTTTGGCAAAATCAGCTGGGGTTAGATTGAGTCTTGTTCTATTTCCACTGTTTCTTTTCACCATGAGCTATTTTGATCCTTATTCTATTTTTGCCATATCTTGATCAAGAACTCTTAATTCATATTTATCTTTAGTACCTGTTGAAGTGCGAAAAACTCTCCTCTCCCCTCTTTTTACAATATTGGCAAAATCGCATGGGGTTAGTTTGACTCTTGTTCTATTTACACTGTTTCTTTCTGCCATGAGCTATTTGGATGGTTATTCTATTTTTGCCATATCTTGATCAAATTACACTTGATTCATTTTTATCTTTATTACCTGTTGAAGAGCCAAAACTCCCCCTCCCTTTATATAGCGAAAAAGGGTATGCTACAATATTGAGGTCTTTACTGGATGTACTTCCACAGGGCCAAACTATAATAGAACAGTTAATTAATCCAGTACCACATGTTGCATTCTAATGGAAACCCTAAATGCCCTCTATAATGCAATTGAACCTTGATGGTTTTGTTTCTTCCAATGAATGTTACTGTTGCCTTTAATTTATCTGTGAAATGTGATGATGGCGTCTGGGTTGTTATTTTATTGGTTGTGGAGATTGAGATTGGGACAGGTTGTCTGGCTTAGAAGTGACAAGTTCTGGCTACTTACATGCTTGTGTATTATCTCACATATTACTATTACTCATGCTGGCCTGAGCTGGAATTTTTTCTACTCTTTATCTTGTGCAGGTAACTACTACTTCCATATTCATGATTTGGGCAAGAAAACTGGTTTGATAAACCTTTCCATTAAAAGGATCTGGATGGTCATTTATACTTACTGAGGATTAGTCTGCTGCAATTTTGTTTGGTTCTTCAATAGTGCAACATGAGTGCATCCCCCAAGCTATCTTAGGAATGGATGTCATCTGTCAAGCAAAATCTGGGATGGGGAAAACTGCTGTCTTTGTTCTATCGACTCTTCAGCAGATTGAACCCGTGGCTGGTCAAGTTGCTGCTCTCATTCTTTGCCACACAAGAGAACTTGCTTACCAGGTATGTCAAATGATTGTGATAGTAGATTAATGACCTATGATGATGTTATAGCGACCAAAATGATTTTTTTGCAAGAGCATATATCTCAATGTTGGTATTTTTACTTGCATTTTCCATACTTCATTTCTGTTTCCTAATAATGTTCTTGTTTTTTTATTTTTATTTATTTTTTTGTAACTTCTACAGATCTGTCATGAATTTGAGAGGTTCAGTACCTATTTGCCCGACATCAGGGTTGCTGTCTTCTATGGTGGTGTCAGTATCAAGATTCACAAGGATATGCTAAAAAATGAATGCCCTCATGTTGTGGTTGGGACACCCGGAAGAATATTGGCCCTGGCAAGGGATAAAGATCTTGGATTAAAGAATGTGCGGCATTTTGTTCTTGATGAGTGTGATAAGATGCTAGAATCACTTGGTATAATCTTCTTTTGCAATAGTGTTGTTTTATTTACAGCATCTTTAATGTAGTTAAACATTTTAATTTTCTTATGTTGAGTTATTCATTTGCTCGTATCTTTTACAGACATGAGGAGAGATGTGCAGGAGATCTTCAAGATGACTCCTCATGACAAGCAAGTAATGATGTTTTCAGCAACTCTTAGTAAAGAGATCCGTCCTGTTTGCAAAAAGTTTATGCAAGAGGTAGTATTCTGTCACCTATTCTTTGGACAGGACAAGGAAATGAAGTTTTCATAACATTGTTGCTTTACGTGTTTTGTATCACTTGTGCAATTTTGTGGCTTAGTTTTCAATTTGACTTGCCATTGGCAAGGTCATAATGCCTGGTGCTTGTAGTACCTGCAGTGCTTGCACTTTCTTTGGGCTTACTGCCTAAACCATTTTGCTATGTTAATGATGGTCTTTCTCGGGCTGAGTGAGGTATTGGTTCAATTTAATATTTCAATGTAGTAGTTGGATTTTTATCATATGCAAGATTGCATTTAATATAAAAGGAAACACAAGGAGGGTTGGAGAAACCCAACAATCACCCTAGTGCGGTGGATAAAAAACACTGGGCCCAATGACTTCTTGGTATGCATGCCGCGAAAGGGGCTGTCAGAAATGATGGTTTTTGAGGTAGTCCTAAGAATGGGTTACTTGGAGAAACACCTTCTATGCCAGCAAGAAAACTTGGAAGCTACAACAGGGTAGACTGCACTGAGATTGATTGGACTGACACCATTGAAGTGGAGCTCTGCTTCATTGTCTGAACAAGGAGGTGCCCTATAGTTGATGCTCAGCGAATATAGGATTTGGATCCTGCAGAGAAGGCGGAGGTAGAGGATGTACTGGAAAGTCAAGAAACTGCTGCTTGAAATGTGCAACAGCGTGTGTGGCTCATGCCATGGCGGTGTGGGATACATGTGCTTGAGGAGGAGAGTGGCAAAGGTGATGGGGTGTCGCTTGGGTGAAAATAAAGGCGGATGGTTTGTAGATCTAGCATCCAAAACATGTGAGGAAAAGGAAAAAAGAAAAAAAAGAAAAAGAGGAGAGGATTTGAGCAGGGGAGTCTTGGGGGAGAGGAGGGAGGAGGCAGAGCCCTCCTTTTTGAGCATTCCCTACGGAGGGAGAGGTCTCTCACTTGGAGGGGGAACAACTCTCACACGTACTAGGGTAGAGGGGGAGCTTTTCTCTCTACAAGGTTAGAGAGAGAGGCGGGTCAGCTAGGTATATAGTAGTTGGATGTTGCAAGCATTTAATAGATGCACAAGTTCAATCTATAAATCTGAGTTCAGAACTATTGATTTATTGGGTTTCTGGTTTATCATTTTTGTTTATCTATCTTGTTGAGTTCTGCATGCTGAAGAATGGTATTTTGACACTGAGTATTACCATTGTTTTCAGCCGATGGAAATTTATGTTGATGATGAGACCAAGTTGACTCTGCATGGTCTTGTACAGGTATTACACATTGTTGCAATCTTATCGGTTCACTATTTGTGCTCATTCAACTAATGCACGTGTCTTCTTAATTCTCTCTGTGCAGCACTATATTTTACTGAAGGAGGGAGAGAAAAACCGCAAATTGAATGATCTTCTTGATGCGTTAGACTTCAATCAAGTTGTCATATTTGTCAAAAGTGTGAGTAGAGCAGCTGAGCTGAACAAGTTACTTGAGGAGTGTAACTTCCCCTCTATCTGCATCCATTCAGGAATGGCTCAGGAGGAAAGGTATGCATTCTGTTGCTTGGATTCACTTAGTGATGGAAAGAGTCGGTGCACTTGTGCGTTTGTTTTTAAACTATACGCTAAGTGATTGCTTCTATTTTTGTTCATCAGTTGAACTATTTTATGACATGGTTGGAAAATCTGGAGAAGCTTCTGTTTATGTTGGTGGTGGGATTGATTTTGGTTTTGCTACACGTTGGAGTCTTATAAGAACTTTCCTGCCAATTATTTATTTTGCATATTTTTGTTTGCAAATACATGTTTTTGGATGATTTAAGTTGGTCTCTAACAATGTTGTCAAAGGCAAAGGCAACCTTGTGGTGCCAAGTCCTTATATTGTCCAAGGTTTAAGGTGCAAAAAAGATGCTCAGTTTGGTGAAGTCAAACTATAAGTTTAGTTAGTGTATATATATCAGGAACTCAATCATATGTACTTGAAGCATTTTGAGTGGGACTCTATGAAAGTGAAAGGAGTTCGTCTTGCTAATGACACCTATTATTTATTTATTTATTTTTTGGCAATGAGCACTAAATACTTGCCTAAAGTGCTAAGAACTTTATGTAAGGTGCTTGCTTGAGCATGACCTGAACCCATTTATGCCAAACCCTAACTTTATAATTTCGTGTTGGGTTTGCGGGTCATGTCAAAAATTGCCAATGCTTATTGCACTAGGGGCTTTGGCTGGTACTATTGCTACTGTGAAAGGCAGTAGAACACTAGTGCTTAATACCCACTATACTTTTGGCACATTGGTAATATATATATTTTTTTGGTATAAAAGTTGGGGCACAAAATGACTGTTCTATTGGGAAATGAACTATTACTTTGAAGGGAATAGTTATTACTATCATTTGTTTGCTTGTAACCAGGAAGTCTTGTTGGTGGCTTGGCCTATACCTGCCTCCCCTGGTCACTAGTTGTAACATTGCCACTATTTGGTACAATGCAATATGCTTGCGAATAGAATCATATTATAATTAAATTTCTTAAAATACAAATTTACAACATATTTTTTTTGTTCAATCGTTCATTTCACACAATTTTTGCTAACTATTAGTTAAACATGATCTATGTATACATACTTCTTTTGCTTGAGATAAAAATGCACACTTAAAACACTTTTATGTCTTTTTATTTGTCCATTAGTTGTGGAAATGAATACGTGACCTTCACTTGAGGAGATGAAAAGATGATTTAAACTAGTGACTTCCACTTGAGGAGGCGTGGTCTCCAACTGATTGAGCTAATTAGTTGTGGAAGTGATGGAGTATGTGCAATTGAACAAAGCCTTAACACCATCACCAGTGCAGCCTCTCTGTCTCTCTCATGAATACATGACCTCTACTTGAGGAAGGGAAAAGATGATTCAAACTAGTGACCTTCACTTGAGGAGGCGTGGTCTTCAATTGATTGAGTTAATTAGTTGTGGAAGTGGAGTATGTGCAATTGAATAGAGCCTTAACACCATCACCAGTGCAGCCTCTCTCTCTCTCTCTCTCTTTGCTAATTTGTTGTGGAAGTGATGGAGTATGTGCAATTGAATAGAGCCTTAACACCATCACTAGTGCAGCCTCTCTCTCTCTCTCTCCATCAACATGATCAAAATATGCCTTCTCTCCCAACCATCACAGAAAAGTTAGAGAACAGAAATTACAAAAAAGCAAGGGAGAACAAATAGCAATGACTTCCCCATCCCCCCTTGGATGGCTGTCCTGTTGCTCTTTCTCTCTCTCTCCATCAACATGATCAAAATATGCCTTCTCTTCCAATCATCATAGAAACGTTAGAGAACAGAAATTACAAAAAAAGCAAGGGAGAACAAATAGCAATGACTTCCCCATCCCCCTTTGGATGGCTGTCCTGTTGATTAATTCATCTCTCTCTAAACACACAAATGGCAATGACTTTCCCATCACCCTTTGGCAGGCTGTCCTGTTGATCAATTCCACAGAAAAAGGAATAGTGATTCCTCTCATATTGAGAGAGGGAGGGAGCTTCCATAGTGTATTCCAGAAGTGGAGCAACGCTCTCGCTGGGTCCGTGTTACAGAACATTGGGTTTGATTTGGGTCGATGGGAAGGCTTTTGAATAAATTTAGGATTGATGTGCTATTTGCACATAAAAGGAATGACTATGGGATCTCATTTTGAGGAATGACTATTCATTTTGTATACTTGTATGCTTACCGGCGCCTTATGCTTTTTAATAATATTTGTCTATTAGCTATAAAAAAAATGGCTTTTACTTGATATAAAACTAACAAAACAACGGAATAGCCATTCCATTCAAGGGCCTATTCCACATACCAAGTGTACCTTTAATGTCCTTTAATGCTTTGTCTTCTGTATATTCTTTCCAGGGTTCACCTAATTTAAGCCTCTGTACCTGTTTTCTTTTCTTCTTCTTTATTTTTATTTTTATTTTCTTTTGCAAGCGTAAGTAACATGCTGAATGTCAGATTTTAGAATTCAAATAAATATCCTGGAGTTATATTAAATGGTTAATGAAATTAGTATCATTTCACTTGGAGGAGTGAGTAGTTCTTTTGATGGCTGATTCTGTATGGTTTTTCTTTCAGGTTGAAGCGTTACAAGAATTTCAAGGAGGGGCAATCAAGAATTCTTGTGGCAACAGATTTAGTTGGAAGGGGGATCGATATAGAGCGTGTTAACATTGTTATTAACTATGACATGCCAGATTCTGCTGATACATACCTGCACAGGGTACTTTCATATGAATACTTGTATATGATATGTATACGGTTAGTTATTATTGCCACTAGTTTGTAACTGAATTCACTCCCATTCTCGGCTTGGGTTGCCATACTCCACAGGTGGGCAGGGCTGGTAGGTTTGGGACCAAGGGGCTTGCAATTACATTTGTTTCATCTGCAGCCGACTCCGATGTTCTTAATCAGGTAATTTAGGCAGTTTGAATTAATACAGGTGCAGTTTATCCTTTATTTATTATTATTTGTAACGCTTACCTATTTATGTCATTTTGTATTTCAGGTTCAGTCAAGGTTTGAGGTGGACATAAAGGAGCTTCCTGAGCAAATTGATACTTCAACTTACAGTAAGATATCCTCTCTGTGCAAAAAGTTAATTTAGCAATGACCCAAAAATTGTTTTTTTTTTTTTTCCATTTCCTTTTAAAAGAAGGAAATTATTATGTCAAGTCTAGCTAGTTGCAGATTGGATGCATTTCAAGGACTTCTGTGACTATTACTTTGATTCCTTATGTTTGGTAACCGATCTTACACTTATCTTCAAAGCCTTATGATTTCTTATGTTGTATGCAGTGCCATCATGATGGATTGGTTTTTTGATGACGAACCTTTATGTTAATCAGAGACATTAGCTGGCAGAGTTGTGTTGTAGTCTTACTATTGTTTTTAATGTACAATATTGATATCTGTCTGATTATTACTCTCTTCTCCCTTTGTTTTGGAACTTGTAATTCTGGGCCTAGCTAAATTGCTGATGCGATATTATTATGTATCAATACTAATTTATTAGATGTTAAATTTTTGTTTCTTTCTATTTTAAAACATTTAAGGCATTTTAACAAAATTTATCCATCATTTGATCTCATGCAACTTCAGGTAAGCTTATTGGCTGTTATGCCATGCCATCAATACTAGCTGTTATATATATTTATATATTTTTTTTAGAAAAGCATTGTTGTGTAGACTTCTATAATTTGCTATATTAGCTTCGAGCATGTGATTGAGATTTTAGGTATACCTTTAATGTAGGCC
The DNA here is from genome assembly GCA_013348765.1 of Carpinus viminea. Lineage (NCBI taxonomy): Eukaryota > Viridiplantae > Streptophyta > Magnoliopsida > Fagales > Betulaceae > Carpinus > Carpinus viminea. Next base: position 39,040,235 of record CP054667.1, on the reverse strand, counting down.
ATTTACAAAAGGAATAAATGTATAATCAATCCCCGTGGTTGGCTTAAATTATAAAATTTTTTTTTGTGATATCAAAATCAATTCAAAGGTCTTTGGAGTATGCAAAAAAGAAAAAAAAAAACCGATTTAGTTCATGCAGTTAAATTCTATTAAAAAATTTAACAAATTTTATTAGTTATCATCTAGTACCAATGAAATGATGATGCATGTTCTTAGAAAAAAAATATAAATATATTAAATATATTATATATATATTTTTAAAAAAGAAAAAAGCAAAGGGGTGGTTGCCCAATCGGGAACCATCCTAGCCTTGCCACTGCCCTTACTTTGCTACTGCCCTTAGATTTGCTGATTGACCATGGCCCCATTTTTTAAGAACTTTGCAAGCAACAAAAAAATAGAACTCCTGCTTTTAGGAAAGAGGATATGGTTAGCACCATGCTTGCTAAGAGTAGAGATATTCGGTGGACTAGTTACATTTGACTTTAAGTCAATCCTTTCACCTAGACCCATTTTCTCATTTTTCCCAATTTTCTTTTTAATCATATTCTCCACCCCCAAAATTTCCCCTTGTGCGAAGATCACCACCATCGTTGGCCTTCCCCATCGTGCAACAACCTATTCTACCACGTTGGAGACCTTCACCAACCCAGTCTTCTTGTCTATTACGTTTTTTTCGTTCTCAATTTTTTCACGGGTTATTCTCTATTTCAAAAGGGTTGTTGGTATTTTCTTTAATGAAAGGAAGCTCCCTATCATATTTAAATTAATTATAGGTTTGCTGAAGAAGAAAAGAAGTTGCTTCAACTTTCTTAGAGCACTAGCAATAGACTCTCTATAAGGAGTTCTGTTCCTTTCATTTAGGGAAAATGTCAAAAAAATCACAAAAAACCCTTCATAGCAGAAGCCCTAAATTTGTGAAAACTTTCGGATCGCTATAGTGTTTCCCAATGCATTGGGAAACACTGTACCCATTCCCTTGATTATTTTGATAATAAAAAAAACTCTCATCTCTCCTCTCAGACTCATCTCTCCTCTCACACAGACCCTTCTACGCACAATAGTGGCTTCGAGGTGTGGGGTGCAAACTAGAGATGGTGGCTCTGGTGATTAGCGAACGACGGTGCAAATCAGCGATGTGGCATGGTTTGGGGCTTCGATGGTCACTAGAGTGCGAATCCATGAGCCATGGGTCTCTAGTAGCAGCGAATCTGCGAGCGATGTGCCGACGGTGAATGGTAGGTCCAGCGGTAACTGACGTGGGTTGATCGCTTGGGCTTTGCTGAGTATTTGAAGGAACAAGGCAAACGTGTGGGGGAGAGAGATGCGGGAGAGAGAAAAAAATTAGAGAAGAAACGTGTGGTGGGGAAGGAGAGAAAAAAAAGTAATTTTTTTTAAAAAAGTTAAAGTAAGAAATATTATTTTAATGATATAGAGAATGGTTAAGGGAATCTATTGTGGTGTGTATTTGTATAGGGAAACAAAAAGTAGTTTGGATCCCTAAACTTAAGGAAAATGATTAAGAAGCTGCTGCTAGTGCTCTTAACTCTTCTTATCCTTTAACCTTTGCGGAAGAAGAAAAGAAGTAGGTTTAGTTTGTGGTAATATATGAGAATGCGGTTATAGCTTGTTGTCAGAGATGTGGCTGGCTTGTCATCAGCGGTGCTTCGACGTTGTGGTCTTTGCTGCCGACCGTCAATGAGGGGAGAGAGAAGAGATGAAATGGGGGAAGATGAAAAGGGGGGGAGAGAACGATGAAATGGGAGAAGAGAGAACACTGTAGTTTTTTTTTTTTTTTTTTTAAAAACAAAAACTATGTTTTAGTTTTCTTTTTACTTATATATATATTATTAAGAGCAAATGTGTCACCATTTTATTAGTGCTGACGTAATAACTAACGGAATTGTCAAAAATTTTAATGGAATTTAACTATAGAGACTAAATCATTTTTTTGACATGCCCCATGGATCTTTGAATTCATTTTGGTACCACAGTGAACGTTTTGTAATTTAAGCTAACCACAGGGATTGATTATGCATTTATCCTTTTAAAAAGTTAATGTAGGTTAGTTGAACCGTGGCTTTTTCGAATTAGGAAATGAAGTGGAAAATATTTAGTTAGTTATAGTGGAGGGTATTTTTGTCATATGAAAAAAATGAAAAGATAAATACTCTCTTATTATAACTAATTGATATTCTCCAGTTCATTTGAATTGGATAGAATCATGTTCCGTCTTTTTCTAGGTATTTTTTGCTTGTTGATGACATATGATACAAAAAGTTTGCCACAACTTTCCAAGCTTAATTAAGAATGTTAAAAGGAATCTAAATAAAATAAATTGTATGGTGATCAATGATTCAATGTCCGCCATTGTTGCCTTAGTCGTCCACTTGGTAAGTGATGCTGTAATTCCCTTGTACAATGTATATTGTTCATGCTAATAATGCATTTCTTTGAAAATGATTGTCATCATTACTTGGAAGATTCTATTATAAAACTCGCTATCATGATCAACTAAGACTACTTTTGTAATTACCAAAATATGGCATAACAAATTTAATACATAATCAATTTCCTTTTATTCCAACCAAATCCATTGTCACCATATAAATAGCTGTCTCATAATGTGGACAGTGGATCGGACCACATTCGAAATCCATTGTCTGGCATGCATATTGATATTATGGTACATAGTTTATGCTAAATCATGGGTTGCCAGAAGCTCTACCAATCAGGAAAAAAAATTTGATAATTTATAGTTGTCATGCAGGAATCATTTGCTACGTGCCTACTTTCAGTGATGCTACTTTTTTGTATTGTTGCCAACGCAGCTCAAAATGAATTCAACGTTATGGATTATGGAGCAAAAGCTGATGGCTATACAGACGATTCCTTGGTAACACTTGATTTAATTAGTGTAATGATTTTCTACTCTCAATTTAATTTAAGTAGTTTCAGAATATTAACATGTGGTGGTTTTGGAAGGGTAGGCATTTCTTAAGGCATGGAATGACACGTGTAACATTGAGACAGGCGAACCTACCATGGTTATTCCAAGAAAAATGTTATTTTTCGTACGACCTGTAACCTTTGCCGGTCCTTGCAAGTCCCGAGTTAATTTTGTGGTAAGTCAAAAGAAATAAAAACTGAGATTTTAATTGGTTAAATATCTCAATTATATTAAAATTTTCTTCATTTTTATAGTTAAAGGGAGGTATAGTAGGACCTAAAGGTCCCATAGAATGGAAGAAGTACAACGATACTGTGAAATTGATAGAATTTGAGAGTGTGAGTGGCCTCAACATCAGCGGTCAAGGCTTCATTGATGCTCGTGGAAAAGGCTGGTGGGATATCTCTTGCAAACATCATCCCAGTCTTAAGGTATATCATATCATACACTCTTATTTATTTATTTATATTTTCATAATATTATGTAATAAATTCTAACGATGTTGTTTAATATTTCAACAGGATTGTGGCACAGTTGCACCTACGGTATGCTAAAAGCTGTTTTCATTATTAATACAAGTTTTACCATTATATATATATCTTAAAATAAAAAGAATAAAAAAATCGTATATGATATATATATGGTGTTGTATATTATATATATATGCATTGCAGACGATCAGATTCCATAAGAGTTATGATGTAAAAATGAGGGAGATTAGAGTAACAAATAGCCCCCAAACCCATATCCTTTTGTTGGGATGCAATGACATAGAGTTGGGATACTTACACTTGCAATCTCCTGATGTAAGCCCCAACACTGATGGTATACATATTCAAGCCACTAATAATGTTTCCATCTACAACTCATATATTGGCGTTGGTAACTCTCTCTTTTCCCTTTTTAGTTTGGGATGAAATGTTATTTAATAGACTGTTATACAATTTTTATATAACTAGGATGCCTGATGTAACCGTAAAAATCGGCCCTTAGTTTTTTTGCTATTTAGTGAACTATTATCCAACTGCCATACAACTTGATAATCTGACAGTAAAAATCAATCATTGGATCAATACTTATAAACACAATTTAAGTGTTGAGATTTGCTGTCATATTATCTCAATTGTATGACAATCATGCATATAATAGTCTACTAAATAACATTATTATTATTATTATTATTTTGGGTAACAATAATTTGATGTTATTGATATTAATGTTGGGAAATAGGTGATGATTGTGTCTCAATCGGAGATGGAATTACGAACGTAAGTGTCACTTACGTAACTTGTGGGCCTGGTCACGGTATAAGGTAATTAACATGTCATCGTCATCATCTTCTTCATTTTTCTTTTTAATTTTTTAATTTTTTTAAAATTTTAAAATTTTATTATTTTATGTCTAAGAATTATGTTTGCTCATCATCATCATCTTCTTCTTTGTCTTCTTATTAGGGATGTAAATTTGATCGGATATAATCGGCCACTAATTGGTCATTGGCTACCAACCAATAACCGATAATTGGCCAACCACTTTTAAAAGTTGTTTTTGCATTTATATATACCTGTTTATAACCGGTAAATGGGTTATATATATAGGGATTAAAATATACTTTTTTTTAAAAAAAAAAATTATAAATTTTTTAACAACTACAAGAAAACCTTGTTTATTGGGAAAAAGAAGTTATAATTGTTTTTAAAAAATGGCTAAATTAAGCTAAAAATGTAGGCCCAATACCCAAAATAGACAAAAAATACCCAATTCTTTTGAAAGACCCGGTTACTGGTCCGAATAACTAGCTACTAGCTGGTAACCAGTAGTTATTACATAACTGGTGGTTATTACATAACCAGGTAACTGGTAGTTGGTTCTGATTTTTAAAATTGACCAATTGGCTATCACAGTTTTGGTTAGCGATTTTAGCTGATAACCGTTAACCGAAACCGAGTTTACACCCCTACTTCTGATTTTTCATTTTTTTTGACAGCGTTGGAAGCTTAGGCAAAGATGGAAATGTGGTAAATGTGTCAAACATCCATGTGAGCCATGTCAACTTCAGTGGGACACAAAATGGTGCACGGATCAAGACATTTCCGGTACGATGTGGTCCGAGACTTAAACTTATCTATAGAAAATGTTTTTTATTTTTATTTTTATTTTGTTTTAATTTCTCAATGGATTGATAACATTATTAATTCAATCTTTTGTAGACGGGGAGAGGTGAAGTTCGTGATGTTGAGTTCTCAAATATAAATTTTACAGATGTCAGAAATCCAATCATTATTGACCAGTACTATTGTGGTTCCCGAGGCTGCACACCAACGGTATAACCAGCAACCTTTTAATTATTAACAATTTTAACATGACAGTCTCCACTAATTCTTAAATGTTCACTTAACGTGGTCGTTGCGTGCAATAATAGGATGTTGGAGTTCATATAAAGAATGTGAACTACACGGAGATGTACGGGACATCGAAGTCTGCAGTGGCAGTGAACTTCAATTGCAGTGCAAACGTTGCATGCACATGCATCAAATTGGAAAATATAAAGTTGACATCTTCTTCAACCCCAAGAACACAAGTTCGTGCTTTCTGCAACAATGCATTTGGAGAGGCTAAGGGAATTATGCAACCCAAGTCCTGTGTCGTAGGATCATAACAACTTGACAAATGTTATGGGAGAGGAAAATAAAAAAGTTTCTATTTTGATTTCTTTCTTGGGCTCAAAACTGTTCGGATGAATTCTATAAACCTCTATACTTACATAATACATATCTCAGGCTTATAAACCTTTATACGTACTACTCTTCCAGGTTTTTCTTTTATGCCTTTATGTATTTCTTTCATTAGTAATTAAGACTGCAATTATTGAATAAACTTGCTCTCAAATTGAATATTATTATTCTACCCATTTCACGCCTTGGAAAAATTCTAACCCAAACCATATATGCAGAAAAATAAATCAAAACAAAATAAAATTGGCTGGAAATAAATACAACGATCGACTATATATATTCATTGCGTGTTCTTGAATTCTAAAATCTAATAATAATTAAGAAAACAAATAAATATATAAATAAATCGGCTCAATCGGTTGGGATCACGCTAATGAAGCGGAGGTCACTAGTTCGAATCCCCTCTCCCATCTCTTGTGTGGACATGTAAAAAAAAAAAAGAAAACACATAAATATATAAATAAATGAAAACAAATAAATATGCACCTAGAGGACTTGCAGGGGGGAGGCTAGGAGTTTTTGGAGAGAGAATACGTATCGGAGAGGGCAGCTGAGAGAGTGACGGAGAAATGAGGGGGGTTGCAGCCAGGGGGTGACATGTGGCACTGTTTTTCTCGGAAAATATCACCATTTTGTAACGTTTTCAAAATTACACAGTTCACACACCACTAATATTGGGTTTTTGTTTGTAGTGATAGATATTTCAAAGACTATTATATGATTAGAACGATGTAGTAATGAAAATTAGCTCTCTTTTTCTTTTTCTTCTTCTTCTTCTTCTTCTTTCTTTCTTTCCTTTTTTTTTTTTTTTTAATTTCACATGTCCCTCTCAAACTATAATAGAATGTCAAGGTCCCCTCCAAAATTATGAAATGTGTCAATGTCATCTCAAACTACAGAAAATTATTAATATCCCTCCAATAACAAAAATAACCTTAATAGTCTGTCTTATTATTACTATTGTTTTTAATGTACAATATTGATATCTGTCTGATTATTACTCTCTTCTCCCTTTGTTTTGGAACTTGTAATTCTGGGCCTAGCTAAATTGCTGATGCGATATTATTATGTATCAATACTAATTTATTAGATGTTAAATTTTGTTTCTTTCTATTTTTAAAACATTAAGGCATTTTAACAAAATTTATCCATCATTTGATCTCATGCAACCTTAGGTAAGAATGCCATCAATACTAGCTGTTATATATATATATATTTATATATTTTTTAGAAAAGCATTGTTGTGTAGGCTTCTCTAATTTGCTATATTAACTTCGAGCATGTGATTGAGATTTTTTTTTTTTTTGACATGTTCACACAAGAGGGGGGAGGGGGATTCGAACTAGTGACCACCGCTTCATTAGGCATGGTCCTAACCGATTGAACTACCTCTTAGGGACTGTGATTGAGATTTTAGGTATACCTTTAATGTAGGCCATTTACAAAAGGGATAAATGTATAATTAGTCCTTGTGGTTGGTCTAAATTACAAAACTTATTTTGTGATATCAAAATGAACTCAAAGGTCCTTGAGGTATGCAAAAAAAGAAAATGAAAAAGAAAAAAAAAATGATTTAGTTCCTGTAGTTAAATTCTATTAAAAAATTTAACAAATTCTATTGGTTATCATGTTAGTACCAATGAAACGATGACACATGTTGCTGTTAGTTAAAAAATATAAATACATTAAATATTATATATATATATTTTAAAAGAGAATAACTTTTTTAAAAAAGAAAAAAACAAGGGGATGGTTGCCCAATCGGGAGCCATCCTAGCTTTGCCACCGCCCTTAGATTTGCTGATTGACCATGGCCCCATTTTTTCAGAACTTTGCAAGCAACAAAAAAATAAAACTCCTGCTTTTAGGAAGGAGGATGTGGTTAGCACCATGCTTGCTAAGAGTTGAGAGTCGACTAGTTACATCTGACTTAAAAAAACAAAAAAAATTTTCGTCAATCCTTTCCCCTAGACCCATTTTCTCATTTTTCCCAATTTTCTTTTTAATCATATTCTCCACCCCCAAAATTTCCTCTTGTGCGAAGACCACCACCATCGTCGGCCTTTCCCATTGTGCAACAACCTGTTCTACCACGCTGGGGACCTTCACCAACCCAGTCTTTTTGTCTATGACGTTTTTTTCGTTCTCAATTTTTTCATGGGTTATTCTCTATTTCAAATGGGTTGGTATTTTCTTTAATGAAAGGAAGCTCCTTATCATATTTGAATTAATTATGGGTTTGCTGAAGAAGAAAAGAAGTCGCTTCAACTTCCTTAGCTCTTCTTATCCTCTAACCTTTGCTGAAGAAGAAAATAAGCGGTTTAGTTTGTGGCAATATATGAGAATTGATGAGCTTCAGTCATCAGTGGTTATAGCTCGTCGTCAGAGATGTGGTTGGCTTGTCATCTGCGGTGCTTGGCATTGTAGTCTTTGCTGTCGGCCGTCGATGAGGGGAGAGAGAAGAGAGATGCAATGGGGGAAGAGATAGGGATGAAAAGGGGGGGAGAGAATGATGAAATGGGAGAAGAGAGAACACTGTAGTTTTTTTTTTAAACAAAAACAATTTTTTAGTTTTCTTTTTTACTTATATATATATTATTAAGAGCAAATGTACCGTCATTTCATTAGTGCTGACGTGGAAACTAATAGAATATGTCAAATTTTTCAACGGAATTTGACTACAGAGACTAAATCATTTTTTTGACATACCCCAAGGACCTTTGAATTCATTTTGGTATCATAGTGAGCGTTTTGTAATTTAAGCCAACCACATGGATTGATTATGCATTTATCCCTTTTAAAAAAGTTAATGTAGGTTAGTTGAACCGTGTCTTTTTCGAATTAGGAAATGAAATGGAGAATATCCAGTTAATTATAGTGGATGGGTATTTTTGTCATCTAAAAAAATGAAAAGATAAGTACTCTCCTACTGTAACTAATTGATATTCTCCAGTTCATTTGAATTGGATAGAATCATGTTCCGTCTTTTTCTGGGTATTTTTTGCTTGTTGATGACACAGCTATGATACAAAAAGTTTGCCACAACTTTCCAAGCTTAATTAAGAATGTTAAAAGGAATCTAAATAAAATAAATTGTATGGTGATCAATGTTTCAATGTCCGCCATTGTTGCCTTAGTCGTCCGCTTGGTAAGTGATACTGTAATTCCCTTGTACAATGTATATTGTTGATGCTAATAATGCGTTTCTTTGAAAATGATTGTCATCATTACTTGGAAGATTCTATTATAAAACTCGCGATCATGATCAACTAAGACTAGTTTTGTAATTACCAAAATATGGCATAACAAATTTAATACATAATCAATTTCCTTTTATTCCAACCAAATCCATTGTCACCATATAAATAGCTGTCTCACAATGTGGATCGGACGGTGGACCGGACCACATTTAAAATCCATTGTCTGACATGCATATTGATATTATGGTACATAGTTTATGCTAAATCATGGGTTGTCAGAAGCTCTACCAATCAGGAAAAAAAAATTGATAATTTATAATTGTCATGCAGGAATCATTTGCTACGTGCCTGCTTTCAGTGATGCTACTTTTTTGTATTGTTGCCAACGCGGCTCAAAATGAATTCAACGTTATGGATTATGGAGCAAAAGCTGATGGCTATACAGACGATTCCTTGGTAACACTTGATTTAATTAGTGTAATGATTTTCTACTCTCAAATTAATTTAAGTAGTTTCAGAATATTAACATGTGGTGGTTTTGGGAGGGTAGGCATTTCTTAAGGCGTGGAATGACACGTGTAACATTGAGATAGGTGAACCTACCATGATTATTCCAAGAAAAATGTTATTTTTTGTACGACCTGTAACCTTTGCCGGTCCTTGCAAGTCCCGAGTTAATTTTGTGGTAAGTCAAAAGAAATAAAAACTGAGATTTTAATTGGTTAAATATCTCAATTATATTAAAATTTTCTTCATTTTTACAGTTAAAGGGAGGTATAGTAGGACCTAAAGGTCCTATAGAATGGAAGAAGTACAACGATACTGTGAAATTGATAGAATTTGAGAGTGTGAGTGGCCTCAACATCAGCGGTCAGGGCTTCATTGATGCTCGTGGAAAAGGTGGTGGGATATCTCTTGCAAACATCATCCCAGTCTTAAGGTATATCATATCATACACTTTTATTTATTTATTTATATTTTCATAATATTATGTAATAAATTGTAACGAGGTCGTTTAATATTTCAACAGGATTGTGGCACAGTTGCACCTACGGTATGCTAAAAGCTGTTTTCATTATTAATACAAGATTTACCATTATATATATATCTTAAAAAAAAAGAATAAAAAAAATGGTATATTATATATATATATATATATGCTTTGCAGACGATCCGATTCCATAGGAGTTATGATGTAAAAATGAGGGAGATTAGAGTAACAAATAGCCCCCAAATCCATATCCATTTGTTGGGATGCAATGACATAGAGTTGGGATACTTACACTTGCAATCTCCTGATGTAAGCCCCAACACTGATGGAATCCATATTCAAGCCACTAATAATGTTTTCATCTACAACTCATATATTGGCGTTGGTAACTCTCTCTTTTCCTTTTTTAGTTTGAGATGAAATATTATTTAATAGATTGTTAATTATATCACTTTTGTATAACTAGGGTGCATGATGTGACTGTGAAAATCGGCTCTTAGTTTTTTTGCTATTTAATGAATTGTTATACAACTGCCATATAACTTGATAATCTGATAGTAAAAATCAGTCATTGGATCAATACTTATAAACACAATTTAAGTGTTGATTTTCGTTGTCATATTATCTCAATTATATGACAGTCATGCATATAATAGTCTACTAAATAACATTATTATTATTATTTTGGGTAACAATAATTTGATGTTATTGATATTAATGTTCGGAAATAGGTGATGATTGTGTCTCGATCGGAGATGGAATTACGAACGTAAGTGTCACTTACGTCACTTGTGGGCCTGGTCACGGTATAAGGTAATTAATATGTCATCATCATCATCTTCTTCATTTTTTAAAATTTTTTTTTTTAATGTCTAAGAATTATGTTTGCTCATCATCATCATCATCTTCTTATTAGGGATGTAAATTTGATCGGATATAACCGGCCACTAATTGGTTATTGGCTACCAACCAATAACCGATAATCGGCCAACCACTTTTAAAAGTTGTTTTTGCATTTATATATACCCGGTTATAACCGGTAAATGGGTTATATAAGGTTAACATATACTTTTTAAAAAAGTGTAACACAACATTTTTTTTTTCTTTAACAACTATAACAAAACCTAGTTTATTGGGCAAAAGAAGTTATAATTGTTTTTAAAAAATGGCTAAATTAAGCTAAAAAAGTAGGCCCAATACCCAAAATAGGTAAAAAATAGACCCGGTTACCGGTCCGGATAACCAGCTACCAGTGGTTATTACATAATCGGGTAACTGGTAGCTGGTTTTGGTTTTTAAAATTGACCAACTGGCTATCACAGTTTTGGTTAGCAATTTTAGCTAATAACTATTAACTGAAACCGAGTTTACACCCCTACTTTTGATTTTTCTTTTTTTTTTGACAGCGTTGGAAGCTTAGGCAAAGATGGAAATGTGGTAAATGTGTCAAACATCCATGTGAGCCATGTCAACTTCAATGGGACACAAAACGGTGCGCGGATCAAGACATATCAGGTACGATGTGGTCTGAGACTTAAACTTATTTGTAGAAAATGTTTTTTATTTTTTTATTTTGTTTTAATTTCTCAATGGATTGATAACATTATTAGTTCAATCTTTTGTAGACGGGGAGAGGTGAAGTTCGTGATGTTGAGTTCTCAAATATAAATTTTATAGACGTCAGAAATCCAATCATTATTGACCAGTACTATTGTTTGTCCCAAGGCTGTGCACCAACGGTATAACTAGCTACCTTTTATCATTAACAATTTTAACATGACAGTCTCAACTAATTCTTAAACGTTAACTTAATGTCATCGTTATGTGTAATATTAGGATGTTGGAGTTCATATAAAGAATGTGAACTACACGGAGATGTATGGGACATCGAAATCTGCAGTGGCAGTGAACTTCAATTGCAGTGCAAACGCTGCATGCACAGGCATCAAATTGGAAAATATAAAGTTGACATCTTCTTCAACCCCAAGAACACAAGTTCGTGCTTTCTGCTACAATGCTTTTGGAGAGGCTAAGGGAATTATGCAACCCAAGTCCTGTGTCGTAGGATCATAACAACTTAATTGACAAATGTTATGGGAGAGGAAAATAAAAAAGTTTCTGCTTTGATTTTTTTCTTGGGCTCAAAACTGTTCGGATGAATTCTACAAACCTCTATACTTACATAATACATATTCTTCAGGCTTATAAACCTCTATACGTACTACTCTTCCAGGTTTTTCTTTTATACGTCTCTGTATTTCTTTCATTAGTAATTAAGACTGCAATTATTGAATAAACTTGCTCACAAATTGAATATTATAGAACCCATTTCACGCCTTGGAAAAATTCTAACCCAAACCATATATGCAGAAAAATAAATCAAAACAAAATAAAATTGGCTGGAAATAAATACAAAGACTATATATATACATTGCATGTTCATGAATTCTAAAATCTAATAATAATTTTAAAAAACAAATAAATAAATATATAAATAAATGAAAACAAATAAATAAATATGCTCCTATAGGACTTGTAAGGGAGAGGCTAGGAGTCGCCAGAGAGAGGAGTACTTACCGGAGAGGGCAGCTGAGAGAGTGACGGAGAAGTGAGGGGGTACTACACGAGCGTACGTACCCCCAGGGGGTGACGTGTAGCATTGTTCACACGTCACCCCCAATACTGGCACATGACGTGTGAACAGTGTTCATACATCTCGCCATTGTTGGCACCATATCAACAGTGCCACATCATCAGACATTGATGATGTGGTACCATGTTGAAACGACGTCCCTTCTATGGGGGATGTCATTTTAATAGCAAAACGATACCCCTAGGGGTGTTGTCATTGTTCAAAATGACATTCTTTAGAGAGGTGCCATTTTACTCGGAAAAACATCACCATTTTGTGACGTTTTCAAAATTACTCTCTTCACACACCACCAATATTGGGTTTTTGTTTGTAGTGATAGATATTTCAAAGACTATCATATGATTAGAACGACATAGTAATGAAAATGAGCTCTTTCTTCTTCTTCTTTTTTATTTTTTATTTTTTTAATTATTAATTTCACATGTCTCTCTCAAACTATTACTAGATTGTCAAGGTCCCCTACAAAACTATAAAATGTGTTAATGTCATCTCAAACTACAAAAAATTATTAATATCCCTCCAATAACAAAAATAACCCCGATAAAAAAAAAAAAAAAATTGTGATAACATGGAGTGAAAGGCTGCAGTAGTAGTGTACTTATAAGAATGTTTGTTACATCATATATATTGAAGTACTATATATACAATATGAATGTATTATCTTCCTTGATTAATCCTATAAAGAATTTTGAATTTTCAAGATTGAATTATGAACTTCTGTTTCCTTGGATATAGAGACGACCGCCGCCGTTGCTAGTTTACAAAAGTGACGTGTCTATTTTTTTAATAACATGTGAGATGCACATAAATTTTTAATAAAATTTATTCTAACTTTGTCCTTGATTAAAACAATATGTATATTTCACAAGTTCAAAGGACACGTGTCACTTTTATAGACTAGGTTGAAGGAAATTCCTCTAACCCAGTTTGAAGGAAAACTTTGTCCCTTTGGATATGCCAAAAAAAAAAAAAAAAAACGATTTAGTCTCTGTAGTCAAATTTTGTTAAAATTTTTTATAGATTCTATTAGTTATCATGTTAGAACCAATAAAATGATGACACATGTTGCTCTTAGTAAAAAAATATAAAAAATATTCAATATATATTTTTTAAAAAAGAAAAAAGCAAAGGGGTGATTGCCCAACCAGGAGCCATCCTAGCTTTTCCGTTACCCTTAGAACTGTTGAGTGACCATGGCCCGAATTTTTCAGAACTTTGCAAGCAACAAAAAAATAAAACTTCTGCTTTTAGGAAGGAGGATGTGGTTAGCACTATGCTTGCTAAGAGTAGAGATATTCGGTAGACTAGCTACATCTGACTTAAAAAAAAAAGAAAAAAAGAAGAAGTTTGCGTCAATCCTTTCCCCTAGACCCATTTTCTCATTTTTCCCAATTTTCATTTTAATCATATTCTTTGTCCCCAAAATTTCCCCTTGTGTGATGACCACCTCCATCGTCAGCCTTTCCCATCCTGCGACAACCTATTCTACCATGCTAGAGACCTTCACCAACCCAGTCTTCTTGTTTATTACGTTTTTTTCGTTCCCAATTTTTTCATGGGTTATTCTCTGTTTCAAATGGGTCGTTAGTATTTTCTTTGAGGAAAGGAAGCTCCCTATCATATTTGAATTAATTATGGGTTTGCTGAAGAAGAAAAGAAGTTGCTTCAACTTCTTTAGCTCTTCTTATCCTCTCACCTTTGTTGAAGAAAAAAAATGATGTGATCCAATTGGTATAAAACACAAACAAAAGATATTCGACTACTTCGAGTGAGTTGGAACTCCCAATACATAAAATCTGTATAGCATATAAATTCAAGCATGCTTTTATTCAATAATAGTTCCTCCTTTTATAGAAGAACCTTACGTCAATTACAAGGAAAGAAAAGAATACAATTAGTACTCGGACTCCTCCTTATCACTTACTAGAACTTGACTAGGACTGACTTACTAATATGAATAGGAAAAGGATTCTGTTTCCTATGGGAAACTAGAAGAATCTGGAACTTGGGAAGCAAGTTCCTTATTGGACTTGGGCTGGGCTTGGAACTTAGTTCCTTATTGGACTCTAGTAAATCTCTAGGATTGACCCACCCACTAGTGTAGTCTCACGAACACATCATCCCTTCCCCCTTACCTTTTCCTTGTCCTCAAGGAAAAAATCAGGGAACCTCATGTGGATGGAATCATAATCCTCCCAAGTTGACTCCATTGGCGACAGCCCTTGCCAATGGATGAGTAGCTCATTTTTTTATTTTTTTATTTTTAACCCTCTTTCCTAGTATTGCTTGCGGCTTTGGAAACATATGGCCTTCTTCTATCATCTCAGGCAATTGGGGCAAGACAATTTGATCATCGCCGAACTTCCTCTTCAACAAACTTACACGGAAAATTGGATGAATCCGAGAATCCAGGGGCAATTCCAACTTGTAAGCAACAAGGCTCATTTTTTAAATGACTTTGAAAGGACGAAAAAACTGAGCTGATAATTTGGCATTCTTGCGCATGTGCACTGAAACCTGTCAATAAGGTTGGAGCTTTAAGAACACCCAATCCCTTCTTCAAATTCTTCCTCCCTATGTTTTCCATCATAAACCTCTTTCATCCGTTCTTGGGCTAGCTTGATATGCTCTTTCACTTCCTTCAAGAGGTAGTCTTTAGCCACTAATTCTTTCTCCACTACCTCCACCTTGGTTGTTCCTGGTAGATAGGTAAGCAAGGTTGGTGGGTCATGCCCATAAACCACCGAGAAGGGAGTGATTTTAATTGTAGAGTGCCAACTAGTATTATAGCTATACTCTGCCCAAGCCAACCATTTCCCCCATTCTTTTGGCTGCGAACTTGTGAAACATCTCAAGTACATTTCCAAAGTGCGATTCACTACTTCTGTTTGTCCATCCGTTTGGGGATGATAGGCTGAGCTGAAATTGAAGCTAGTCCCATGGAGACGAAATAACTTAGTCCAGAATTGACTCTTGAAGGTCGGGTCTTGATCACACACAATGGACTTGGGCATTCCATGTAGCTTAAATATATTTTCAAAAAATACTTAGCATACACTTTCCGCCGTATACGGATGGTTGATGGCTGTAAAATGCGCACACTTGGAGAGTCGATCTACTACTACAAAAATAGTAGATTTACCACGGGAGTTTGGCAATCCCTCAATAAAATCCATAGAGATATCTTCCCATATTTTCTCCGGAATGGGAAGTGGATGTAGCAATCCTTTAGGTGATAGACTTTCTACCATGTGGCATTGGCAGACTTCACATTCCTTGATAAATTCCTTGATTTGGCTCTGCATTCCCCTCCAATAATAATTTGCCCTTATTCTTTGAAAGGTTTTGTGATACCCTTCATGAAATCCCCCATGTATTTGGTCCATAATTGTTGGAATTAGTGAAGAACTTTTTGGTAAAAATATATTTTCCTTGTAGAATGTAAAGGTTTGAATATGCTGGAATGATTGCCTTACCAATTACTAGTTCAAGGCTTTGAATATATAGGCAAAACAGTTGTATAGAGATATGTATGAAATACAAATTGTGTTTTATGTAAACACTGCATGATAATAGAAAATCTATCTAATATTTAAACTTGAGTAGATTTTGAATTGGAGTTGATCTTGGACTCTTGGTGTATTATCCTTCTATCATTATTATCCTTGGCAGACGTGGTAGTTGGAGTATTTGAATTTGAATTGGGCTTATCATGGGAGATAAGATTTGTTGTGGAATTATCTCTAATACGCCCCTTCAAGCTAAACGGTATAGGCATAACGTTGAGCTTGTCTCGAAGAATACCAAACCGAGACAAGGAGAGTGGTTTGGTGAATATATCTGCTAGTTGATCTTTGCCGGATATAAACTTGACCAATAATTTATTGTCTGCAACCATGTCACGTACGAAGTGGAAGTCTATTTCTACGTGTTTAGTGCGGGCATGAAACACCGGATTCGAAGTCAAGTATGTGGCGTCGATGTTGTCGCACCAAAGTGTTGGAGGGCTGGAAAAAGTTAGACCAATTTCAGAACAGAGAGAATTGATCCATGAAAGTTCTGTAGTTGTGTTTGTAAGTGCTTTGTACTCAGCCTCTGTGCTTGACCTTGCGACAGTTTGTTGTTTTCAACAACTCCAAGAGATAAGATTATCACCAAGAAAAATACAATACCCTCCGGTTGAACGGCGATCATCCCGACTGCTTGCCCAATCTGCATATGAAAATGCTTGAATAGAATTGATGGAAGACTTTTGAAAATGAAGGCCATGCTGAATTGTGTGTTTGAGATAGCGTAAGAGATTCTTAACTGATTACCAATGAAGATTGGTTGGTTTGTGCATGAACTGCGAGAGTTTGTTGACATAAAATGATATGTCTGGACGAGTGATACACAAATATTGCAGGGCACCAACAGTACTACGATATAACGTAGGGTTGTCAAATACATCACCTTCAAATGCAGAGAGTTGAGTAGATGATGCCATAGGAGAAGAAACAGGCTTGGCATCGACCATCATTGTGCGTTTAAGAAGATCCAGAATGTATCTTTGCTGAGAAAGAATAACCCCCCGTGAATAAGGAACAACTTCAATTCCTAGGAAAAAATTAAGTGTCCCCAAGTCTTTTACAGCAAAGTCACGATGAAGGTCTGTAAGTAAATTGCGGATGGCACCATGATTGGAACATGTGATAAGAATATCGTCCACATAGATTAACACCAATAGTAAATAATTAGCACAATGATAGATAAATAAGGAACTACCAGATTGAGAGCCAATAAAGCCAAGTTCCAATAGTCGATTACTCAGACGTGAAAACCACGCTCTAGGGGCCTGTTTTAATCCATACAGGGCCTTTTAAAGTTTGCATACATGAGACGGATATTGAGGGTGAGCAAAGCCAGGGGGCTAAGTCATAAATACTTCCTCAGAGATATTCCCATAGAGGAACGCATTTTGTATGTCAATCTGATGTATTGGCTAGCCACGAAATCCCAAGAGATAGAACCATACATACCGTTGTAGGTTTGATAACCGGACTGTAGGTCTCACCATAGTCAATCCCTTCTTGCTCATGAAACCCTTTGGCGACGAGACGAGCTTTATACGGGTCAATGGACCCATCAGCTTTCCTCTTCAACTTAAAGACCCATTTGCACCCAATGACATTCGTGGCTGATGATGCAGGAACCAAAGTCCAAGTTTGATTCTTTAGAAGGGCATCAAACTCAACATTCATAGCGTTCCTCCAATTTGAGTCTTTGATGGCAGAGGAGTGACATGTTGGTTCCATCACATGTGGAGTGGATTCGGCAAGTAAGGCTTGAGGTAGTGGGTAGTGAACAGTACCATCTATATATGTTTTAAGCTTGACAACATTGTTTCTAGCATGGGTGACCATGGGGTGGATTGAAACAGATGACTCATGGGAAGGAAGGTTAGGTGTAGGTAAATCAGATATAGGAGAAATAGAAGAGGAAGTATGCTGTACCTAGGATTCGGAAGGATCCGTGAGACATGGGCTGGGCAGGTTTGATGGCTCATTTGATGGAGAAGTGCCCAAGGCCGTGGAAGGTGGTGTGAGTGGCCCACTTTGAGGAATGAATTGTACCTGCATGCTTGATAAGGACTGAGGGACAGGTGGTGAGGGTGTAGATTGAACATGAGAGAAAGGAAAGACAGACTCATCAAAAATTACATCTCTTGAAATATATAACTTGTCAGTATCAAGATTAAGACATTTGTACCCTTTATGGCGAGGACTATATCCTAAAAATACACATTAAGACGACTGAGGTTGAAATTTGTTTGCATTGTATGGACGTAAGTTTGGCCAACAGGCACACCCAAAAATGTGTAAAAACTTGTAACCAGGATTACATTTGAAGAGGACTTCATATGGAGATTTATTTTTGAGTGTTACGATAGGCATGCGATTAATTAAATAGCATGCAATAGAAAATGCATCGTCCCAGAAATGAAGGGGCATGTTGGCATGAGATAATAAAGCAAGTCCAGTTTCAACAATGTGGTGGTGTTTATGCTCAACTGCACCATTTTGTTGGTGCGTGTGTGGACAAGAGACACGATGTGAAATGCCATGAGATTGAAGAATTTTTGTGAAGGGGCGATACTCAACCCCCCAGTCAGATTGAATTGCTTTAATTTTGAGTCCAAAGAAGCATTCCACATAAGATTTGAAACGAATAAAAATACTTGTGACATCACTCTTATTATGAATTGGATACAACCACGTATATTTGCTAAATGAATCCAAAAAAGAAACATAATACTTCGAACCAAATTTAGCACAAACTGGGGTTGGTCCCCAAACATCTATAAAAACTAGTTCTAATAGGCACGTGGTTTGTGACTGAGAGGCAGCAAATGGAAGTTATTTGCTCTTGGAGGATAAACAAGCACAACAGAGTGGACCAACAGGACTGGAATTAAATGGAAGTTGAAAAGACGATAACACCTTGCGGACAACCTTGAAGGCCGGATGACCTAAACAGGAATGCCACTACGGGATGGAGACACGTTCACCAACTAAAACAGATGTCGATGATTTATTAGCATGTGGAAGAAAATGATACAACCCATCCTTATTCCGGCCTCTGAACAACACCTTCCCCGTAGCTCGGTCCTTCAAGAGAAAATAATAAGGATGAGATTCAAACAAAGTGTTAGTATCTTTGTTGAATTTATGAATGGATAGCAAATTTTTTGAAATCTGAGGTACATGCAAAACATCAAATAACTTGAAAGGAAGGTAGGGAGAAGAAATATGGGTGTGACCAATGTGATGTATGGGAAGGCCTTTACCGTTGCCTATTTTGACTTGAATAGATCCCATGTATGGCTCAACACGAAGGTTGAGGTTTTCCAGATCTAAGGTAACGTGATGTGTGGCATTGGAGTCAAGATACTAGTTCAGATCAGGTCCATTAGACGCAGAGGAGTAGTAGGCATTTATCGAGAGTCAGAGTCACGTGCAAACGCTGTATCAAACCTACGATAACAATCAAGAGCACCATTTCCTGGTTTTTGGCAAACCTGGCATATCAATCGAGAGGAGGAGCTACTGTGAGATCCATTAGAAGAGTGGCCACGAGAAATATGAGAAGATCCGCCACTATATTCTCCTTGCCCTTTTTATATTTGATAGAAAAATCAAATCCCATTAGCTTGTACAGCCACTTATGTTGGGCTATTGTTGACATTTTTATGACTACAAATACTTCAGACTATGTTGGTCGGATCTCACCACAAAACGTCGTCCAAGGAGGTAGGACGCCATTTTTGCACAGTAATGACTAGGGCTAGAATCTCCTTTTCGTAGGTAGATAAGAGTAATTGCTTCCCTTGTAGTGCTTGGCTAAAAAAAGCTATTGGTCTCTCTTGGTGTAGTATAACCCCTATGCCTACTCCTGAAGCATCGCACTCTACCACAAACTCCTTGGAAAAATCGAGCAAGGCGAGGATAGGTGCTTGGACCATAGCTTGTTTAAGATGCTCAAAAGCTATCTTAGATGTATGGGTCCATGTGAAATTATTCTTTTTTAGCATGCGATTTAACGGTGCGACAATTTTTCCATAATCTTGAATGAAACGCCTATAATACCCGGTGAGACCCAAAAATCCCCTCATAGCCTTAAGGTTCTCTGGTTTGGGCCATTGTTCCATAGCTTCCACCTTTTCGGGGTCAACTCCCACTCCCCTTAGTGATATCACATGGCCCATGTATTGGACCTCTTGCTGCCTAAAACTACATTTGCCTTTTTTTTTTTTTTTTTTTTTTTCAGATATAGTTGATGCCTCTCAAGAATGCTCAATATAGTGTTCACATGTCGCATATGTTGTGCCCAGTCTTTGCTATATACAAATATATTATCAAAAAATAGTAAGACACATTTATGAAGGTAAGTACAGAATACCTCATTCATAAGAGCTTGGAAAGTGGACGGCACTTGGTTAATCCAAATGGCATGACAAGGAATTCATAGTGCCCATGATGAGTTTGAAATGCTGTTTTCACCACATCTTCATCTGCTACACACACCTGGTGATATCCGGAACTTAAATCCAATTTTGTGAAAAATTTAGCTTCGTTGAGTTCATCTAGGAGCTCATTGATCACCGGTATCAGAAATTTATCTTTAACCGTAATTTTGTTAAGTTCCCGGTAGTCTATGCACATCCTCCACGTTCTGTCTCCCTTCTTGACTAGTAGCACTGGTGAGGAATATGGGATGTTGGAGGGGCGAATTACTCCTTTCTCAATCATGTCTTCCACCTGTTTTTCAATCTCAGTCTTTTGATGGAAAGGATACCTATATGGTTTGACACATATTGGGCATGTTCCATGTTGTAATATAATTCTATGGTTGTGGCTTTGTGGGGAGGGGGTAGCTCCTTAGGTTCAGCAAAGATAGACTTGTACCTATCCAATAGAGACTCCATGTTTCCACCTTCTTTGACCTCCATGTCTTCCCCTTGTCCAATATGGACGCTATTTGTTGCTGGCGTTGTGAGAAGACTTTCTATGTCTTTTTTTTTTTTTCATTAGCTTTTATGCCATGCAAGATGACATCCTTTCCTCCCCAATCAAATCTCATCCTTAATTTATCAAAATCCCACCATATTAGACCCAAAATATAGAGCCATTGTGTGCCAAGGACCACCACATATCCTTTTAGAGGAAGTATATAAAAATCAATCATAAAACTTACCCCTTGTAATCTTAAAGGGACTTGGAGACATTTCCCTGGACTTCGAATTTTCTCACCAGATGCTACTATCACCTCCATTCATCCTCCCTCTTATGGTTGTAAATTCAGTAGTTGGGCTAGAGCAAGACTCACAAAGTTGTGAGTGCTTCTAGAGTCGATAAGTGCCAACGATATGGTTCTATCAATCAAACCATAGACTTTCATGGTTTCGGGTGCCTCCTTACCTTGGATGGCGTGTAACGAGATTTCTGGGGGATTCTCATCTTCGTCCTCTTCATCTTCCATTACCACGTCTCCATCCCCATCCAAGCAAGCTTCAGTCATAAACAACTTTTTACATCGATTTCTGGTCCATATTTGTCATTACACTTGAAGCATAAACCCTTCTCTTGCCTTTCCTTTAATTCAGCCGGTGTCAATCTTTTGATGGCAAAAGGTGGATGATGGTTCGATGGTTGGTTGCTAGGTGGCTATTTTTTTACTTCCGATTGGGAAATTTTTTATAGTTAGATTTCGAGCTTCATATAGGCGTGCCAACCCAATGGCAAACGTGAGGGTGAGGGGTCTTGTTGCCATAACATCTGCTTTAATTACCTTATTTAATCCGTTTATGAAACAACTAATCTGTTGATCTTGGGATAAGGTCTTTGTTTTTGAAAGCAAGGATTCAAAACGTGTTTGATACTCCCTCACACTTCCTTCTTGCTGCAACTTAGTTAGATCTCCAAAGGGATCGTAAAATTGTGTAGGCCCGAAGTGGGCAAACAATCCTTTTGTAAATTCCTTCCAAGTTACATCTTGCCCTTCTCGTAACAAGATTTGAAACCATAATTCGGCTTCTCCTTCTAGGTGGAATGAGGCCAATGTTATCTTTTCTTCCTCCGGGGTACCTTGGTACCTAAATAATTGTTCTACTCGACACACCCAACTAGTGGGGTCTTCTTCTCTGTTGAACCTTGGAAAATCAAGCTTTTGTTGTAGAATGGTTGCTGTCGTTCCCCCTTGTGCGAACGTTCCCCTTCAATTTTCCGATCTTTTCTTCGTGAACTCTCCCCCTCTCCCAGTTTTGTTTTTGACAAGGTGGATACTAGATCAAACAATTCAACGAGGCGCACCCTGATCTCCAACTGCCCATCATCCAAGGACTTTACAGATTGTTCCATGTGGCCCATACATCCCTCTATAGCACCTTGCTGTTTCCCTTGTGTAACAAAACGTGTGACTGGCCGAGAATTCAACGAGAAATCTCGGTAGCTCCAATTCCTGTTCTTAGACTTGCCTATGTTGTCCTCCGTTACAATTTCTTGTAAATAAGAGGCAAGCCCGGCTCTGATACCACTTGATGTGATCCAATTTTTATAAAACACAAACAAAAGATATTCGACTACTTTGAGTGAGTCGGAACTCCCAATACAGAAAATCTGTATAGCATATAAATTCAAGCATGCTTTTATTCAATAATAGTTCCTCACTTTATAGAAGAACCTTACGTCAATTACAAGGAAAGAAAAGAATACAATTATTGTACTCGGACTCCTCCTTATCACTTATTAGAACTTGACTAAGACTGACTTACTAATACGAATAGGAAAAGGATTCTGATTCCTACGAAACTAGAAGAATCTGGAACTTGGGAAGCCAGTTCCTTATTGGACTTGGGCTAGGCTTGGAACTTAGTTCCTTATTGGACTCTAGTAAATCTCTAGGATTGACCCACCCCCTAGTGTAGTCTTACAAACACATTAGAAAGGAAGTGGGTTTAGTTCGTGGCAATATATGAGAATTGATGAGCTTTAGTCGCCAGCAGTTATAGCTCATCATTAGAGATGTGACAGACTTGTCGTTAGTAGTGCTCGACGTTGTGGTCTTTGCTGCTGGCCGTTGATGAGGGGAGAGAGAAGAGAGATGAAATGGGGGAAGAGATAGAGATGAAAAGGGGGAGGAGAGAATGATGAAATGGGAGAGGAGCGAACACTGTGCAGTTTTTTTTTTAAACAAAAATTATTTTTTAGTTTTCTTTTTTGCTTATATATATATATATATATTATTAAGAGCAAATGTGTCACCATTTCATTAGCGTTGATGTGAAAACTAACAGAATTTGTCAAATTTTTTTACAAAACTACAGAGACTAAATCATTTTTTTGACATACCCCAAGGGCCTTTGAGTTCATTTTGATACTATAGGGAGAGTTATGTAATTTAGGCCAACCACAGGGACTAATTATGCATTTATCCATTTTAAAAAGGTTAATGTAGGTTAGCTAAACAGTGTCTTTTTTGAATTAGGAAATGAATTGGAGAATATCCAATTAGTTATAGTGGAGGGGTATTTTTGTCATCTGAAAAAAATAAAAAGATAAGTACTCTCCTACTATAACTAATTGATATTCTCTGGTTTATTTGAATTGGAGATAATCATGTTCCGTCTTTTTTTTAGGTATCTTTTGCTTGTTGATGACACAGCTATCATACAAAAAAGTTTGCTACAACTTTCCAAGCTTAATTAAGAATGTTAAAAGGAATCTAACTAAAATAAATTGTAAAGTGATCAATGATTCAATGTCCGCAATTGTTGCCTTAGTCGTCGGCTTGGTAAATGAAGCTTTGATTCCCTTGTACAATATATATATTCTTCATGCTAATAATGCATTTCTTTGAAAATGATTGTCATCGTTACTTGGAAGATTCTCTAATTTATTTTATCTATC
This sequence comes from Carpinus viminea, assembly GCA_013348765.1. NCBI lineage: Eukaryota > Viridiplantae > Streptophyta > Magnoliopsida > Fagales > Betulaceae > Carpinus > Carpinus viminea. Next base: position 39,016,262 of record CP054667.1, on the reverse strand, counting down.
TTTTTTTCAAACTAATCATTGAATCTATAGAAGTCGTGATCATGATCTACTAAGACTACTTTTGTAATTACCAAAATATGGCATAACAAATTTAACTTTGTCTCACATAATCAATTTCCTTTTATTCCAACCAAATCCATTGTCACCATATAAATAGCTCTGTCTCACAATGTGGACGGTGGACCGAACCACATTTGAAATTCATCATTGACATGCATATTGATATTATGGTACATAGTTTTATGCTAAATCATGGGTTGCCAGAAGCTCTACCAATTAGAAAAAAAAATTGATAATTTATAACTATCATGCAGGAATCACTTGCTGCATGCTTGCTTTTAATGACGCTAATCTTTTGTATTGTTGTCAACGCGGCTCAAAATGAATTCAACGTTATGGATTATGGAGCAAAAGCTGATGGCTATACAGACGATTCCTTGGTAACACTAGATTTAATTAGTGTAATGATTTTCTACTCTCAAATTAATGGGGAAAATATGTTTTAGCCCCCTCAACTACCACCCAGTTACGTTTTAGCCCCATAAACTATCAAAAGTTGTTAAATGGCCCCCTTAACTACCAAACAGTTACGTTTTATCCCCCTCCGTTAGTCTTTGCCATGAAATTGGATGGAAACATTAAAACTACGTCGTTTTGAGATTGCAAGTTACCAAAATACCCTCAACTAAAGGAGGGGGCTAAAACACAACTGTTTGGTAGTTGGGGGGGGGGCCATTTGCAAGTTATCCATTGAATTTCAATTCCTCTGAAAACCTTCAATTCAATCCATAGCAGAATAGGTCAAGGAGAGAAGATGAGCTGCAAATCCAAAGACTAAAGCTTGCCAGGCCTTCAAAGATTCTCCTTACCTCTTTGATTGTCAACGCTGTTGCAGACATAGTAGGCTGCAGCGTGGATTCCATAGGTGTAAGAAATCACCAACAAATTCTCAAGCTCCATCGCCTTCACCCGAAAAGTCGAGACTTTGGTATTTGCAAAGCAAAGGCTTGTGTGGTCTACCGTCATCCAAAATTCAAGTCCATCATCACCTTTGATCCTCTGGCATTACCAAATCTTGGGTTGGCTAAGATATATGCAAATCAGAGGCTTCTCTTGAAAACCCCGGACAACCTATCTACAATAGCTCTCGCTTCCATCGACTTCAATGGCTTCGACTTGGCGCTAACGCAGCAGCGACTTTCTTGATCGACTTCGACATCGCTCTCTTCCATGCGAATTCCAACAACTTTGCCGGCATAATATCCCCAACATCTCCAACCTTCCATATCTCTACGAGCTCGACATAAGCAACAACAAATTCTCCGGTCCATTTCTACGGATTCTATTCATGAATAGCTTGACATTCTTGGATATTTGGTTCAATTTGTTATTTGGGTAAGTCCCCCTCAAATATTCACAAAAGAACCTTGAGCGTCCTCTTCATAGCGACAACAATTTTATGCAGGATGCTTCACGACAATCTGGCGTTCTCACATTCTATATCTCTCTCGCCAACAACAAATTCACGGTCCAATCCGGAAGCATTGCCAAAGCTCTGTCGTTTCTAAGAGGTACTCTTCGAATAACCAGACTAACAAGTTATGCGCCGTGCGAGATAGGATTTACGAAGGAGACCATAGTGTTTGATGCTAGCAATAACCAGTTAATTGGGCCTTTGCCATTCTTGTTGGGTTTCCTAGACAAGGCGGACAGAGAAGAACTTATCTTTGGTGGCAGAGCGACATGCAATCACAGAAACCATTTGAGCAGCAATTTGGACCTCACTTCAGGCATGATTTCCATCCCGAGGTCGCTGAGGTAAGCCCAGTAGCACAAAGCCATGGCTAGCCAAGCCAGGCAGAGAAAAACAAAAAGCAAAGGGGAAGAGAAAGTTGTTAAATGGCCCCCCCAACTACCAAACAGTTGTGTTTTAGCCCCCTCCTTTAGTTGAGGGTATTTTGGTAACTTGCAATCTCAAAACGACGTAGTTTTGATGTTTTCATCCAATTTCACGGCAAAGACTAACGGAGGGGGCTAAAACGTAATTGTTTGGTAGTTGAGGGGGCCATTTAACAACTTTTGATAATTTAGGGGGCTAAAACTTAACTGGGTGGTAGTTGAGGGGGCTAAAATGTATTTTCCCCCAAATTAATTCAAGTAGTTTTAGAATACTAACATGTGATGGTTTCGGAAGGGTAGGCATTTCTTAAGGCGTGGAATGACACGTGTAACGTTGAGATAGGCGAACTTACCATGGTTATTCCAAGAAAAATGTTATTTTTTTAACAACCTGTAACCTTTGCCGGTCTCTACAAGTCCCGAGTTAATTTTGTGGTAAGTCAAAAGAAATAAAAATCGAGATTTTAATTGGCTAAATATCTCAATTATATTAAAATTTTCTTCATTTTTACAGTTAAAGGGAGGTATTGTAGAACCTAAAGGTCCCATAGAATGGAAGAAGTACAACGATACTATGAAATTGATAGAATTTGAGAGTGTGAGTGGCCTCAACATCAACGTTCAGGGCTTCATTGATGCTCGTGGAAAAGGCTGGTGGGATATGTCTTGCAGACATCATCCCAGTCTTGAGGTATAACATATCATACACTTTTATTTATTTATTTATTTATGTTTTCATAATATTATGTAATAAATTGTAACGAGGCCATTTAATATTTCAACAGGATTGTGGCACAGTTGCACCTACGGTATGCTAAAAGCTGTTTTCATTATTAATACAAGTTTTACCATTATATATATACCTTAAAAAAAAAAAGAATAAAAAAATGGTATATATATATACCTTTGCTATTTCTGGGAAGGATTGTACCTTCCAATTGTTTGATAAAAAGTTTGTTGAAGCCTCCAAGGCTAAGAAATATAGATTTTTGCATATTGGATCTGTCCAAATTGCTGTTAAGCCTTTAACCAGGCTTGGCATTGATGCTTCTATTTTACTTTGTTTAAGAGATGCTAGATTTCTTAATTTTAGAGCTAGTACTCTTGGAATGATTCAATCTTCTGTTTATGCTGGACCTATACATTTTGATGTTTTCCCTAACATGTTTGTTTCTTTGGACGATATTCATGTTCTTAAATCTTTGACTTTGAATTTACAGACCAAAGGTTATGATATGGAAGAAGGTAGCAAGCCTCTTGCTATCATCTATTGTATTTACTACCGGTTGATGAAAACTAACTTGAATCCTCAAGCTATTTTCAAAGACCCTAATGGATGTACATTATTGATCCAAAGCTCCACTCAAAATGCTTCTATAAGCATTCCAAAAATGATTCAATGGGATAAACTGACTATTCCCAATGAATGGCTTTTGGAAAATGTTTCAAAACCTGCAAATATGGCCACAACTTCTTCCAATGTGGACATTATTGAGCAGTATTTGAATGTAGATGGTAAGATCAATTTTGTAGATCTTTATCCCATTGGCCGTATTCAAAGATCTCTTGCCAATGAAAACAGGAGGAATTCCTTTGCTGGTTCTGCAACCACTGAAGGAATTAGAAGAAGAGATAAATAAATTGATGATTTACTTGCAGCTGCCTCTAAGTTGAAATTAGAATTAGTTGCTAATGACTCTACTAATTCTCAAATCTCTCAAGCCTTTTATTCTACCAAATCCCATCCTCTCCCTAACAGAGATGATGAAGGTTCTGGTTCCATGTCTCCTACTGCTTCAGACATGAATGCTCCTCTTTCTAATCCCCCTCCTCCACCTCATCAACTACCCCATCAACTATCAGTACTTCATTCTGAGTCTGCAAAAGACTTCTTGTCTCAAATTGATTGGTCAACTTTACATAAAGATTTTTCTTCAAAAGAAAATCGAATTTTGCGTCATGCTTACTATGCCAAATTTTCTCAAAAAGAAAGAGATAAGATCAAAATTCAATGGACTGAAAAAATGATCGAATCTCAAAAACATATTTTGTTTTTTTATTAATTTGCAAAAATATTTTCCTCTTGATGACAATACGTTGAATGTTGTCAAAAAGAAATTTGTAAAAGAAGACAAGTCTATTGTCAATGCTTCTCATCCTTCCCTTGAAAATATTTTGATTGATGTTGAAGGAGTCTCTGTTAAAGCCTCTCCTTTTAAGAAACCTCTTGATGATTGTCTAGATGAATCCTGGATGATTATTGAACAAAATAATTTTGTTAACCAATCTCTTCATACTATTGGGCAACAGCTTGATTGTATTGAAGAAAAGTTTTCTTCTTCCCCTTCCAATGAAATTCCTTTGATTTCACTTCCTGAAGATAGGAAATCTCTTGAATTAAAGCTAAAATCTACAAAAACTCTTGAAAAAATCGAGAGTATGCTCTCTGATTTGAAGATCAACCAACCCCAATCTTCAAAAAGAATTACTCCTCTCACTTGTCAGATGACTGACTCTGATTCTTCTGCTTCTCATGATTCAACTGATTCTGATATCAGGTTGCTTGAAAAGAGTTTTGGAAAGGAAGATCTGGAACCGAAAGTTCAAAGGATTTATGACAAATCTAAATCTATTGGTTTTATAAAAAATTGGTTTTCCAGACCTGCTCCTCCAGATTTGCAGTTTGAAGAAAGATTCTTGCAAACTCAATTCTCTGTCTCTTCTGATAAGATTTATGAATGGAATATTGATGGTTTATCTGAACAGGAATTACTGAATAAGATGAATCATATGTTTATGGTTGTTAATGCTTATGACACTAACCAAAATTTATCTCAATATGAAATTGTTGATTTACTTGCTATTGGTTTTTCTGGTACCCTTCGTTCTTGGTGGGATAAACATCTCACTAAAGAAACTAGAGAAGGAATTAGGAAAGCAGTCAAAAAGGGTGACGATGGTTTCCCTATTTTTAATGAAAAGATTGGCATGGGCGAACCTGATTGTATGAATACTTTGATTTATACAATTATTAAACATTTTATTGGTACTCCTTCCAATATTACTGCTAGGATTTCTGATTATCTGAATAATCTTAGATGTCCTACTATGTCTGATTCCAATTGGTACCAAAATGTTTTCCATTCTCGAGTTATGCTTAAAATTGACAGTCAAAAACCTTATTGGAAGGAAAAGTTTATTGATGGATTACCTTCATTGTTTGCTCATAAGGTTAAAGACAAATTGATAAATCCTAATTCTGGGATGATTGACTATGAAAACCTCATGTATGGTGATCTGTTTTCTATAGTCAAGAAACTAGGTATTAGAATGTGTATTGATCAAAACTTGCTGAGGCAACAATTAAAAAATTCTAAAAAAGTTAAATCTGAAATGGGAAATTTCTGTGAATAGTTTGGATTGCCACCTGTTGCTCCTTCCAGAGCCAATAGGAAGAAATCTAAAAAACTTTCCAAAAGGAACCTGTCCCATATTATAATACTTATAAGAAAAGAAGATTTAATAAGCCTTCTACTTCAAAGAATTTTTCTAAAAAATTCAAGAAAAATACGAAGAAGAAGCCTGAATTTAAGTTTGAAAAATATTTTTCTAAAGGAAAATGTTTCAACTGTGGAGAAACAGGAGATTTTGCTGATAAATGTCCCAAAGCTCCCAAAAAGATTAAACAAGAGATAAATGCTTTAAATATTTCTGAAGATGAAAAACATAATATTTTTCAAATTCTTCAAAATAATGCTTTTTCTGATTTTTCTTCTGATGAAGACTTTATGACTTCTGATGATTTTGACTATCATTCAGCAAGTGAGTTTTTTGAAGATGTGAAAATTGGATGTTTTGACTCTTGCTGCAACAAGAAAGTTTTTGTTTTAACTAAAACTGACGATCATGAAAAAATGTTGTTGGATTTAATTTCAAGACTTGAGGATCTCGAGTTAAAAGAAGAATATCTTAAAAAACTTAGGAAACTCATATCTAAAAATGAGAAAACTCCTTCAACGTCAAGAATATCACTTGAAGAAACTTTGGAAAGGTTTTATAAACCTAAAACCAAAGAAATTACTATCTCTGATTTGTAGTATGAGATCAGTAATATCAAGAATGATATTGTTGAGTTAAAAAAGGAAGTAGAAGTTTTGAAAACTAATAATAAGACTTTGGAACAAGAAATCTTGCTTTCAAAACTTAATGGATGTTTTCCTAGAAACAAATCTGATAATGAAGATGCTAAATCTTAATCTTCTGAGCACTCTAATGAAGTATAATCTAACAATATGTTTCCTGATGACTTTAAGGTTATTAATTTGATTAATAAAGTCTATCCACCAAGGTGGTATGCTAAAGTTCATATTGTTGTTGCTAAAGATTATGCTTTTGATGCTATTGCTTTGTTTGATACTGGTGCTGATCTTAATTGTATCCAGGAAGGATTAGTCCCCAGTAAATATTTTGAAAAATCCACTGAAAAGCTTTCTTCAGCCAGTGAAATGCAAATTAATTTTGAATTGAATAATGCTCATGTGTGTCAACACAATGTCTGTTTTCATATTCCCTCTGTTCTTGTTAAAGTCATGTCTGAACAGGTTATTCTTGGAATACCTTTCATTACCTTGATTTTCCCTTTTACTGCTAACTTTAATGGTATATCTATTGTAAAAATGGGTATTCTCATTATTTTCCCTTTTGCTTCTAGGTTTGAAGTCGATGTTTGTCGTCGTTCCCTGAACATGATTTCTGTTAGGACAAAACATCTTAATTTTCTCAAACAAGAAGTTAAATACAAAAGGATTTCTGAGCAAATCTATGATAAACTGCTTCAATAAAAAATTTCTGCTTTTCAAAACGAAATTGTTGATACTGTTTGTTCTGATTTGCCCAATGCTTTTTGGCATAGAAAAAAACACATAGTTTCTCTCCCCTATGTCAAAGATTTCTCTGAAAGAAAGATTTCCACTAAAGCTCGTCCCATTCAAATGAATGCAGAGCTCTTAGAATTCTGCCAGAAAGAAATTTCTGATTTGCTTGCTAAGGGTATAATTCGTAAGAGTAAATCCCCTTGGTCATGTGCTGCTTTTTATGTTAGAAAAAATGTTGAGATTGAAAGAGGAGTCCCTAGGTTGGTGATCAATTATAAACCCCTCAATGATGTGCTTGAATGGATTAGGTATCCTATTCCCAATAGGAAGGACCTTGTTAGCCGTTTGAGTGATGCTTTAGTTTTTTCTAAGTTCGATATGAAATCTGGATTTTGGCAAATTTAGATATGTGAACAGGATAGGTATAAGACTGCTTTTACCACTCCCTTTGGACATTATGAGTGGAATGTTATGCCTTTTCACTACAAGAAATAAGGGTATTAGCGTCGACTAAAAGTCGACGCTAGACTCCAAAAGTTGACGCTAATAGTATTAGCGTCGACTTTTAGACGCTAATAGGGTCGACGCTATAAGTCCGACTCTAATAGTATTATCAGCGTCGACCTCAAGCGGACGCTAATATTCGACTATTAGTCGACGCTAAAAGTCCTTATATTTCAACGCTAAAACCTGAATGGACAGAGGCAGATGTCGACGCTGATAATGAGACTATCAGCGTCGACCCAAAGTTGACGCTAATAGTGCACTATTAGCGTCGACTTTGAGTCGACGCTAACAGTCTCAAAATTTATTAAAAAAATTATCAGCATCCAAACAAAGTGGACGTTGATAGTTAAAATTTTTTTAAAAATGGTCCTAATTTTTTTTTAAAAAAAATAAAACAATCCTAATAATTTTTTTTTTTTTTTTTTTTTTTTTTTTTTTAAAAAAAGAAATTTTAAAACATCAATATAAATGCACCTAGGCAATACACTTGTACGGACGCGTTAGGGACTCTCATAGTTGACGCTAATAGTCCACTATTAGCGTCCACATTCAGTGGACGCTAATAGTCCTTGGGTTTTATATGGTTATTTTTTGACAAGCTCATTAGCATCCACTGAAAGTGGACGCTAATGAGGGACTATCAGCGTCAACTCTCATAGTCGACGCTGATAGTCAATTATTAGCGTCCACCAATTGTGGACGCTAATACTCAACTATTAGCATCAACATTTGTCGACGCTAATAGTAGTTGAGTTGACGCTACTACTTTTCCCACTTGTGAGATAATTCCCGCTAGTGTATTAGCGTCGACTTTTTAGCGTCCACTCAAAAGTCGATGCTAATACTCATATTTTGGTACATCTATTAGCGTCAACCTAATTGTCGACGCTAATGCGTGTCTATTAGCGTCGACTTTTGGGTCGACGCTAAAGGGCTTATTTCTTGTAGTGTTTGGCTTGAAGAATGCCCCTAGTGAATTCCAAAACATCATGAATGATATCTTTAACCCATTTTCCCATTTCACTATTGTTTATATTGATGATGTTCTGATCTTCTCTAAAAGTATTGAAGAACATTGGAAACATCTGAATGCTTTTCTTGAAACCATCAAACACAATGAACTTATTGGGTCTGCTTCAAAAATCAAATTGTTCCAAACCAAGATTTGATTCCTTGGTTTTGATATTGTTGAAGGAAAAATACGACCTATTGATAGAGCCATCCAATTTGCTGATAAATTTCAAATGTCATCATAGAGAAAATCCAACTTCAAAGATTCCTTGGTTCTCTCAATTATATTGCTGATTTCTACAAAGATTTGTGAAAGTATTGCAAACCTTTGTTTGACAGATTGCGGAGCAATCCGCCTCCTTGGACTAATGAACATACTGCTATTGTTAAACAAATCAAAATCCATGTCAAGACTCTTCCTTGTCTTGGTATTCCTTCTGATCATGCTTTTAAAATTGTTGAAACTGATGCTTCTGAAATTGGATTCGGAGGTATTCTGAAACAACAAGTTTCACCAGGATCATCTGAACAAATTGTTCGCTTTCATTCTGGATCCTGGAATACCGCACAATCTAATTATAGTACTATTAAGAAAGAAATTCTTTCTGTTGTTTTATGCATTATTAAATTTCAATATGATCTACTCAATCAGAAGTTTTTGTTAAGAATTGACTGTAAATCTGCAAAATATATTTTGAAAAAAGATGTTGAAAATATTGCATCAAAACAGATTTTTGCTAGATGGCAAGCTATTTTGAGTGCTTTTGATTTTGATATTGAATATATAAAAGGTTCTGAGAATTCTATTCCTGATTTCCTTACTCTTGAATTCTTGTAGTCCCATGATGGCTCCGAAAAATGATAAAGGAAAATCTCAGGCTCTGGTCTTAACATCAGAGTCTAATGTTGCTCTTCTTCCTCTATCTCTGCTACTAAGTTAGCAAATAGGTTTGCTCCTTTAGGAACTGACTATCCCATTGCTTCTTACTCTAGCACATTGGTCACTCCTTTTGACCAATTTGCTGATGTTACTCAAAAGCCCAGGTTTGTTGGCACCTCTTTTAAAAAGCCTTCTGGCTATGTTTTGCTTCCCTATTCCCAATATCTGTTTTCTATAGAACCTGAACGTTCTAATGCCAAAACTGCTAGTGCTCTTGCTCTTTCTTATTTTCCTCGAGGTTTTCATTGGATTCCTGAACATCCTTTAAAAACCCTCACCTTTTATTCTAATATTTTGACTCAGACCAAATCTGTTGAGATTCGTCCTATCTATGACCAACTTGGTTCTACACCCAAGAAGGTCATCTATCACAGTGTCCGTTTTCTTAAAGTCATTTCTTAAAAGGAATAGGGTGATCATCCTAATTCCCTTAGAAGACTTGCCGGTGACTTTGGTGTTCATTTCAATTATTACGATTATGTCGATGCTTGGTCTAAATTCTTCCTTTACCAAACAAGTTTGATGGATCACTCTTGGTTTATTTCTTTTGACAAAGATCACACTTGTGGCATTCTCCCTGTTTGGTTTTCTTACTGGTGGTCTCACTTTGGTTTGATCCCAGATGTTCTTCCTTTAAATTTAATTGAAAGTTTTGAGTTATTCAAAACATGTTTTAAGGTTGATGCCTATGGTTCTAAATTCCCTCCTATTCTCCATTTTGCCAAAATGTATTGTCTCCCCTGGATCATTAAATGGCAATATGTTATTGTTGGTGATCGCCTTGAAAGGCATTGGTATGTTAAATGGTGGGATAAGTTTGCTACTAACATTATTATTGGTAAAGTCAAACTTTTGATCTAGGCTCCCAGAGCTCAAAGTGTGCCTTTACCAACTATTATCCCTCCTAAACTGGACATTGACAAAACCTCTGATAAGGCTTTGTCTGCTGTTGCTGCTTCTCCTACTTCCTCATTTGCCTCTATGATGAAGAAAGAGAAGAAGAAAGCTTTATTAAAAGCTATGATTGAATCTTACAAAGAAGAATATAGCTTCGATGAGGATACAACATCTTCTTTCTCTGTTAATATTCCTGACCCACAGAAGGACTACTTTGGGAATTCAGGTTTCGATGATGTTCCAGGACTTGAAAACCTTTTGTTAGTTTGAAGTATTGGCTAAGTTTCGTGATCAAAATGAAAAGAAAAGAGCCAAGCGTTCGGACGGGATTCATTGCCGTTCGGACGTGATGCAATCAAGGACTTCAGTACTAAAACACGAGAGCTTCGTTCGCAGGCCCGTTCGCATCGCGTTCGGACGCCTTCGAACGCGCCGCACCAAGATTGAAGAATGCGACGTAAGAAAGCGATGGAAACCTAGAAATTTCCACATCAGGAATAGTGACCGTCCGAACGCCCATCATGACCGTCCGAACGGCCACTGTTCACGAAGCCCATCATCCATGTATATTTAAGTGACCGTCCGAACGGCCAATCTTCCCGTCCGAACGCTACCTACCTGTAACAGTTTTATTTGGATTCTAACTGTGTCCTAGGTTTAGTTTTTGTGGGGCTATTATAAATACACCTCTATAGAATGTTAGAGGTACGGATTTTCACCCCCAGAGAGTTCGTGAGAGGCTGTACTTAAAGAGAGAAATATTGTGAGCCTTGTTGTTCCTCTTAGAGGATATTTGTTAGTTTGTTTGTGAGCGTAAATTGAGAAGTCTATCGGAAGGATCCGGTAAAGGAATCACGTTGAAGAAGATTGTGAGCAAGGAGACGAGTTGAGGTTTGTCGATCTTTGAGCCAAGGTCTTGCAAAGGGTTGTAAGTGTTCCTAGTGTCTGTAATCTCTGGATAATTTTCTGATAGTGATTTCCTGGGTTTGGCTGCCCCGGAGAGGTTTTACAATTAGATCGGTTTCTAATTGGTTTCTTCGCCACCAAAATCCTGTGTGTTTGATTGTTCTTATTTTGGTGATTGCTTGCTTAGATTAAATATCCGTTAATTCCGCATAAACCGTGATATTTTATCTGCTTAGGTTTTTCAATTGGTATCAAAGCGGGTTCACTTTGTTTGGATTAAATTCAAGTGTGATCCTTGTTTGTTTTCTAACATGTCTCAAACCCTTAATTGTGCCTAATTTTGATGGAACTAATTATGGCTATTGAAGTCCCGTATGAGATTTTTCTTAAAGTCAATAGACGTTATCGTTGTTGAATCTGGATTTCAAGCTCCGTATAAGCCGATAATGAATGGTCTATTGTAAAACAAATCGTGTGTAATGACAAAGCTATGAATGCACTGTTCTTAGCAATTTCACAAACTGAGCACTCTAGAATTTCAAATTGTGATAGTGCTAAAGATGCTTGGGAGATTCTAGAAACTACTTATGAAGGAACAAATCTTGTTAAAGCTACAAAACTTCAAATGTTAGTTTCTAAGTTTGAAAGAATTGAAATGTTAGAAGATGAGACCTTTGATGATTTCTTTGGTAAACTTAGTGAAATTAGAAACTCCATGATAAATCTAGGAAAGAAAGTTTACACTAAGATTGTGAGAAAGGTTATGAGATCACTCCCAGATAGATTCAAAATGAAGGTAACAGCCATTGAGTCATGCACTGATTTGGAGACCTTGAGGATAGAAGAGTTAGTTGGTGCCTTACAAACTTATGAGTTTTCTTTGTCTAAACCTAGGAATCATAAGGATCTTGCCCTTAGAACTCTTAGAAAGAACTCGATGAGTCATCCGATGAGGAACAGATGAGAAAATAGCATTGGCAGCTAAATTACCATAAGTATAGGCATCGATTTCCCAAGAGACTTGAAAAGCTAGAAGAGAGTTACAAGGATAGAAATGAAAGAGACCCACGTGGTCCAAAATGTTATGAGTGCTCTGGTTATGGGTCATTTGCTAAGGATTGTGCTAACCTCATGAGTAATAAACCAAAGGATAAAAAGGCTTTCAATATTACCATGAGTGACAACGATGAGGAGGTTCTGATGATTCCCCTAATTATGTAGCTTTTGGGATTTCCTATGATTACGATGATTCTAATCAATCGATGATAAGTCCGCTTCGATAATGAATCAAATAGGGTTAGTGACCTTCAAAACTCCTTTAACAATTTGCAGGAAAATTTTTCTACAATTAGAAATTCTAACCTAAAACTTGTTAAGGATGTCAAGAATCTTGAACTTGAAAGGGATAATTTTGAAAGAATTGAGTGATTCACATGCTGTTTGCAATTCTCAAAATCTGAAAATCATGTGTTAATTGCTAAGAATAAATCCTCCAAAATGATCTCGATTGAAACTAGAAATCACTTGAGTACTTTCTCTAGTGAAAAGCTTAATCAAATGTTGCATGCTCGAGCGCTAGTGACAGATCTGGTTTAGGATTTGATAAACTGCATCTTGTTCTTCTAACCATGCCTCGCTTCAAAGATTGTGTTTGTTAAACCATTGAAGTAGAAAAATCTTCGTGTGACGAAAAGCCAGTAGTTGTTCGACTCAAGAAGGTAAGAAAGGTAAGAAAACTCTCTTGTATCTCATGCATCTTACCCTAGGCCTAGAGTTGCTCAAAGATTTGTCCCTACATGCCATCATTGTGGAAAAGTGGGTCACATTCGACCTCACTGTTTTTAATTTGAAAACTCATGTGCGAAGAATAAAAATTCTGTATCTAGGATAGATTGTGAGGGTTTGGTCACAATGATGAAAGGAGTGCTATCTAGGTTAGACTTGTTTGAAAAATTCATAAACCTAGACCTAAGATCACTCAAGTGTGGGTTAGGAAGGATGATACCATTCACCCATTGAGGGGAGTGGTAATGAACTCACCTTATTTTAGGTGAGCCAATAACATGCCTAGGATTGTTTTTCCTGCTTATCCTTGAGATTCCTAGAGCATGTTATATCTTTTTTGTTTTTGTTTAATTTTTTTTGTGCATTTTTTTGTTGTAAATTTTCAAAAAGACAAAAATATGTTTAGTTAGTTTTTCTTTCTTCTTTTGTCTTATGCACCTAGATTGTCCATTAAATTCTCATGTTGCCTTTGTGGATTTAATTCCTTGCGTCTTGGAATGTTCTTAGTATGCATGAGATGAACTTTTGTTAAATGGACTTGTTATTGTGGTTACCTAAAGCTGAGTTTACCTAGTAATGCTTTTGCCTATGCTTAATTTTTGTGCACATTTAAGCTTATTTTTTTGGGTAACCATATGAGGTTTTTGACTAGTATTTGTTTCAAATTGACCATTTGCTAGTTGAACCTAGGGCTTAAAAATTTCCTGCTTTCGGTTGTGATAAGCACTACATGTTTAAGGACACTTTCTCATAGAGAAAAAGAAACAAAATAGTGAAACAAATGAATCAAAAGATCACATTCCAAAAGGAATTTATTTCACTGTGTCAAACTTGTGCAAATTGTTTTACAATGAGAAATGTATAGGATGAGAGTGGCTAGGCCCTAGTATGATAAGGTTTGACTTTTGATCGAGATACTTGTCAAAACCTCATGGTGGTGAAACTCCAAGTTTTTGATGGCTCACACACACACAAGCATGGGTTGGATGAAACATTTTTATTCGGCTTGAGTTAAACAATTTCAATGTCTGGTTGTCACTTCAAATCTCATGTATATTTTGTATATTTGGAGCATGCTTGGGTTATTCATTGCTGAATTTTCATGAGATTTTTATGGGTGTATCATGTGTGTTCATTTGACTTTTGAGGGGAGAAACATGGTTTGATTTCCAGTTTCTTGTTGATTTTTGAGTCACATATTGAGGGGAGTTTCTATTGTTCATGATTATGCATTATCTCTTTGCATTTTTATTCATGAGTTGAGTTTATTTTTGTTTGTTCCACATGTGCCTTGATCGTTTGTTAAGTGTTTCAGAAATATGTTACCTTTTGTCAATTTGTGACAAAAGGGGAGTTTATTGGGGAAATGATTTTGTTCAAATTGCCAAAGGGGAGTTTGTTAGTTTGAAGTATTGGCTAAGTTTCGTGATCAAAATGAAAAGAAAAGAGCCAAGTTGCTCGGACGAGATTCATTGCCGTCGGACGTGATGCAATCAAGGACTTCAAGATTAAAACGATCCTGCTCTCGACGCTTCAACGCCCGCACTAAGATTGAAGAATGCGACGTAAGAAAGCGATGGAAACCTAAAATTTCCACATCAGAATAGTGACCGTCCGAACGGCCAATCTTCCCGTCTGAACCTACCTACCGTAATGCTTTTATTTGGATTCTAACTGTGTCCTAGGTTTAGTTTTTGTGGGGCTATTATATAATACACCTCTATAGAATGTTAGAGGTACGGATTTTCACCCCAGAGAGTTCGTGAGAGGTCAGTCTTAAAGAGAGAAATATTGTGAGCCTTGTTGTTCCTCTTAGAGGATATTTGTTAGTTTGTTTGTGAGCGTAAATTGAGAAGTCTATCGGAAGGATCCGTAAAGGAATCACGTTGAAGAAGATTGTGAGCAAGGAGACGAAGTTGAGGTTTGTCGATCTGAGCCAAGGTCTTGCAAAGGGTTGTAAGTGTTCCTAGTGTCCGTAATCTCTGGATAATTTTCTCGATAGTGATTTCGGTTTGCCTTTTGAGAGGTTTTACAATTAGATCGGTTTCTAATTGGTTTCCTCTTCGTCACCAAAATCTGTGTGTTTGATTGTTCTTATTTTGGTGATTGCTTGCTTAGATTAAATATCCGTTAATTCCGCATAAACTGTGATATTTTATCTGTTTAGGGTTTTTCACCTTTGAAGAACTAAAGTCCTATGCTAAATGATGATGAGAACTAAGGTCTTATGACTAAGGACCTATGCTTGATGACTTATGAGGACTACAAGTCCTATGCTTCATGATGATGTTTGTAGGATTCCTATCCTATGCTTTGATCTCTTTGCACCGAAAGAAATTTTGTCGTTTCTACTGACAGAATTATGCTCCAACTGTTCTCCCGTGCTGGATACTCTTGCTGACACTACAGTATTTCTACTTTTACTATTTACTTTACTTTTGCAATGATGTAATGTTGTTTTATTCATGTAAACGAAGGGATGCCTTCGTCTATAAATGTAAGTCATTTTCTCCATTTTGGGGCAGAAGCTCTTAGAACTGTCTAAGCCTACTCCTCAAACTGAGTTTGTATCTTCTACTCTCTTGTACCCAGTCTTCCATTTTCCAAAGCTTGAATGCTTATGTTATATTGTAAGTTTTGATAAAACTTCAATATTATCTTTTGAATTATTTAGCTCATTTATCTTGTTCTTCATAACTGCTACCGCCTCCTTGGCTGGTTTTATACTGCTTCTTTTATATTATTTTTATTATATGCATTATTTTCTGCAAAAATGTGTTTGCGCTTCCGACCACTTGGTATATATATATTATATATATGGTGTTGTATATTATATATATATATGCTTTATAGACGATCAAATTCCATAAGAGTTATGATGTAAAAATGAGGGAGATTAGCGTAACAAATAGCCCCCAAATCCATATCCTTTTGTTAGGATGCAATGACATAGAGTTGGGATACTTACACTTGCAATCTCCTGATGATATAAGCCCCAACACAGATGGAATACATATTCAAGCCACTAATAACGTTTCCATCTACAACTCATATATTGGCATTAGTAACTCTCTCTTTTCCCTTTGTAGTTTGGGATGAAATGTTATTTAATAGACTGTTATACGACTTTTATATAACTAAGATGCGTGATGTGACTTTGAAAATCGGCCTTTAGTTTTTTTGCTATTTAGTGAACTATTATATAATTACCATACAACTTGATAATCTAACAGTAAAAATCATTAGATCAATACTTATAAACACAATTTACGTGTTGATTTTCGTTGTCATATTATCTCAATTGTATGATAGTCATGCATATAATAGTCTACTAAATAACAATATTATTATTATTATTATTTTGGGTAACAATAATTTGACGTTATTGATATTAATGTTGGGAAATAGGTGATGCATTGGAGATGGAATTGAGGTAATTAATATGTCATCGTCATCATCTTCTTCATTTTTTTAAAAAAATTTTATTACTTTATTTTTTTATGTCTAAGAATTATGTTTGCTCATCATCATCATCTTCTTCTTTGTCTTCTTATTAGGGATGTAAATTTGATCGGATATAATCGGCCACTAATTGGTTATTGGCTACCAACCAATAACCAATAATTAGCCAACCACTTTTAAAAGTTGTTTTTGCATTTATATATACCGGTTATAACTGGTAAATGGGTTATATATATAGGGTTTAAAATATACTTTTTTTTAAATGTAATACAACGGTTTTTTTTTTTTTAACAACTACAACAAAACCTAGTTTATTGGGCAAAAGAAGTTATAATTGTTTTTAAGAAATGGCTAAATTAAGCTAAAAAGGTCCAATACCCAAAATAGGCAAAAAATACCCAATTCTTCTGAAAGACCCGGTTACCGGTCCTGATAACCAGCTACTAGCCTGTAACTAGTGGTTATTATATAACCGAGTAACTGGTAGATTTTAAAATTGACCAACTAGCTATCTAGCGATTTTAACTAATAACCATTAACTGAAACCGAGTTTACACCCCTACTTCTGATTTTTTTTTTTTTTTTGACAGCGTTGGAAGCTTAGGCAAAGATGGAAATGTGGTAAATGTGTCAAACATCCATGTGAGCCATGTCAACTTCAATGGGACACAAAACGGTGCGCGGATCAAGACATTTCCGGTACGTTGTGGTCCAAGACTTAAACTTATTTGTAGAAAATGTTTATTTTTTATTTTTTATTTTTTTTATTCTGTTTTTAATTTCTCAATGAATTGATAACATTATTAGTTCAATCTTTTGTAGACGGGGAGAGGTGAAGTTCGTGACGTTAAATTCTCAAATATAAATTTCACAGACGTTAGAAATCCAATCAATATTATTGACCAGTACTATTGTGGCTCCCGAGGCTGTGCACCAATGGTATAACCAGCAACCTTTTCATCATTAACAATTTTAACATGACAATCTCAACTAATTCTTAAATGTTCACTTATTGTGGTCATTGTGTGTAATATTAGGATGTTGGAGTTCATATAAAGAATGTGAACTGCACGGAGATGTATGGGACATCGAAGTCTGCAGTGGCAGTGAACTTCAATTGCAGTGCAAACGCTGCATGCATAGGCATCAAATTGGAAAATAAAAAGTTGACATTTTCTTCAACCCCAAGAACACAAGTTCGTGCTTTCTGCAACAATGCTTTTGGAGAGGCTAAGGGAATTATGCAACCCAGGTCCTGTGTCATAGGATCATAACAACTTGACAAATGTTATGGGAGAGGAAAATAAAAAAGTTTCTGCTTTGATTTCTTTCTTGGGCTCAAAACTATTCGAATGAATTCTATAAACCTCTATACTTACATAATACATATTCTTCAGGCTTATAAACCTCTATACGTACTACTCTTCCAGGTTTTTCTTTTATGCTTATATGTATTTCTTTCATTAGTAATTAAGACTGCAATTATTGAATAAACTTGCTTTCAAATTGAATATTATTATTCTACCCATTTCACGCCTTGGAAAAATTCCAACCCAAACCATATATGCAGAAAAATAAATCAAAACAAAATAAAATTGGCTGGAAATAAATACAACGACTATATATATACATTGCATGTTCATGAATTCTAAAATCTAATAATAATTAAAAATATATATATAAATAAATGAAAACAAATAAATAAATATGCTTGCAGGGGAGAGGCTAGGAGTCACTGGAGAGAGGAGTACTTACCGGAGAGGGCAGCTGAGAGAGTGACGGAGAAGTGAAGGGGGTTGCAGGGGGTACTGCAAGTGCGTACGTACCCCTAGGAGGTGATGTGTGGCACTGTTCACATGTCACCCCAAGTGTGTTGTGGACCACCTGGCAAATGACGTGTGAACAATGTTCATACACCATGCCACTGTTGGCGCCAAGTCAACAGTGCCATGTCATCAAACATTGACGACATGGTACCATGTTGAAACGACGTCCCTTCTATGGGGGATATCATTTCAACAGTAAAACGATACCTCTATGGGTGGGTGTTGTCATTGTTCAAAATTACATTCTTTAGAGGGGTGTCATTTTACTCGGAAAACATCACCATTTTGTGACATTTTCAAAATTACACTGTTCACACACTACTAATATTGGGTTTTTGTTTATGGTGATAGATATTTCAAAGACTATTATATGATTAGAACGACATAGTAATGAAAATTAGCTCTCTCTTCTTCTTTCTTTCTTTCCTTTATTTATTTATTTTAATTATTAATTTCACATGTCCCTCTCAACGTGTAACTAGATTGTCAAGGCTAGGTCCCCTCCAAAACTATGAAATGTGTCAATGTCATCTCAAACTACAAAAAATTGTTAATATCCTTCCAATAACAAAAATAACCTTAATAATAAAAAAAAAATTGTGATAACATGGAGTGAAAGGCTGCAGTGGGAGTGTACTTATAAGAATGTTTGTTACATCATATATATTGAAGTACTATATATACAATATGAATATATTATCTTCCTTGATTAATCCTATCAAGAATTTTGAATTTTCTAGATCGAATTATGAACTTCTGATTCCTTGGATATAGAGACGACCGGCGCCGCCGCTAGTCTACAAAAGTGGCATGTGTCCATTTTTTTTAATAACATGTGAGATGTACATGAGTTTTTAATAAAATTTATTCTAACTTTATCCCTGGTATTTAAAAAAATATGTGCATTTCACATGTTCAAAGGACACGTGTCACTTTTATAGACTAGGTTGAAGGAAATTTTTCTAACCCGGTTTGGAGGAAAACTTTGTCCCTTAGGGTATGCAAAAAAAAAAAAAAACGATTTTGTTAAAATTTTTTACAGATTCTATTAGTTGTCATGTCAGCACCAATAAAATGATGACACATATTGCTCTTAGTAAAAAAAAATATAAAAATATTAAATATATAATTTTTTTGGGGAGAAATTACATTTTACCCCCTGAACTATTTATCCATTTTCACTTTTACCTTCAAAGTTTCAAATGTGATACTTAACCCCCCCCCAAACTTTCAAATTATGGCAATTTGACACTTTTAGCTTTTTTATTCCCAAAATGTCCCCAACACATTTTTTTTTTTTAAAAAAGAAAAAACCAGATGAGGTGGCCACCCCCAGTGTCTGGGGCGGCCGACTCCAGTGGCCTAGGAGGTGGTTCGGCTGTCCCTTGGGCCAATCGCTCAAATTTTCGTTTTTGGGCGTTAGGCCCAAGGGGCGGCCGAACCACCCCCTGGGCCATTAGAGGTGGTTCTTGCTCAGATCGCCCTGGGGTGTGAACCACCAGGCCAAACAGGTGGCGCCACCCCAAAGATATTTATATATTTTTTGGTTTTTTTATGATTTAAAAAAAAAAATGTGATGGGGGCATTTTGGGAATAAAAAGGCTAAATGTGTCAAATTGTCACAATTTGAAAGTTTGGGGGGAGGGGGGGAGGGGGGTTAAGTGTCACATTTGAAATTTTGAAGGTAAAAATGAAAATGGGTGGATAGTTTAGGGGGTAAAGTGTAATTTCTTTTTTTTTTTTTAAAGAAAATAACTTTTTAAAAAAGAAAAAAGCAAAGGGGTGGTTGCCCAACCGGAGCCATCTTGCTAGCTTTGCTGCCACCCTTAGATTTGTTGAGTGACCATGACCCGAATTTTTCAGAACTTTGCTTTCAACAAAAAAATAAAACTCCTACTTTTAGGAAGAAGGATGGGGTTAGCACTATGCTTGCTAATAGTAGAGATAGTCGATAGACTAGCTACATCTGACTTAAAAATAAAATAAAATAAAATTTGTGTCAATCCTTTCCCCTAGACCCATTTTCTCATTTTTCCCAATTTTCATTTTAATCATATTCTCCGTCCCCAAAATTTCCCCTTGTGCGATGACCACCACCATCATCGGCCTTTCCCATCGTGCAACAACCCAGTCTTCTTGTGCGATGACCACCACCATTGTCGACCTTCACCAACCCAGTCTTCTTGTCTATTACGTTTTTTTCGTTCTCAATTTTTTCATGAGTTATTCTGGCTTTGTTTGACAAACGCCTTCAAGGCGTGATTTTTCACTATGCATGATTTTTCCTCAAGTCAAGACTGCGTTGCAGTGATGCCTTGACTTGAATAAAGGAAAATCACGCATGGGAAAAATCACGCCTTGAAGGTTGTTGGTATTTTCTTTGTGGAAATGATGCTCCCTATCATATTTGAATTAATTATGGGTTTGTTGAAGGAGAAAAGAAGTTGCTTCAACTTCCTTAGCTCTTCTTATCCTCTCACCTTTGCTGAAGAAGAAAAGAAGTGGGTTTAGTTCATGGCAATATATGATAAATGATGAGCTTCAGTCGCCAACAGTTATAGCTCATCGTTAGAGATGTGGCTGCCTTGTCGTTAGCGGTGCTTGACATTGTGGTCTTTGATGCTGGCCATCGATAAGGGGAGAGAGAAGAGAGATGAAATGGGGGAAGAGATAGAGATGAAAAGGGGGAGGAGAGAACGATGAAATGTGAGAAGAAAGAACACTATGCAGATTTTTTTTTTTTAAACAAAAATTATGTTTTAGTTTTCTTATTTACTTATATATATATAATTAAGAGCAAATGTGTCACCATTTCATTAGTGTTAATGGTAACTAATGGAATCTGTCAAATTTTTTAACAGAACTACAAAGACTAAATTGTTTTTTTGACATACCCCAATGACCTTTAAGTTTATTTTGATACCATAAGGAGTATTTTGTAATTTAGGTCAACCTCAAGGGCTGATTATGCATTTATCTCTTTTAAAAAAGCTAATGTAGGTTAGTTGAATAGTGTCTTTTTTGAATTAGGAAATGAATTGGAGAATATCCAGTTAGTTATAATGGATGGGTATTTTTGTCATCTGAAAAAAATGAAAATATAAGCACTCTCTTACTATAACTAATTGATATTCTTCAATTTATTTGAATCGGAGAGAATCATGTTTTGTCTTTTTTTAGGTATCTTTTGCTTGTTGATGACACAGCTATGATACAAAAAGTTTGCCAGAACTTTCCAAGCTTAATTAAGAATGTTAAAAGGAATATAAATAAATTAAATTCTATGGTGATCAATGATTGAATGTCCGCCATTGTTGCTTTAGTCGTCCGCTTGGTAAATGATGCTGTAATTCCCTTGTACAATGTACATTGTTCATGCTACTAATGCATTTCTTTGAAAATGATTGTCACCATTACTTGGAAGATTCTCTAATTTATTTTATAGATTTTTTTTTTCAAACTAATCATTGAATCTATAGAAGTCGCGATCATGATCTACTAAGACTACTTTTGTAATTACGAAAATATGGCATAACAAATTTAATACATAATCAATTTCCTTTTATTCCAACCAAATCCATTGTCACCATATAAATAGCTCTGTCTCACAATGTGGACGGTGGACCGGACCACATTCGAAATCCATCGTCCGACATGCATATTGACATTATGGTACATAGTTTTATGCTAAATTATGGGTTGCCAGAAGCTCTACCAATCAGGAAAAAAAAAATTGATAATTTATAATTGTCATGCAGGAATCATTTGCTGAATGCACTTTCAGTGACGCTACTCTTTTATATTGTTGGCAACGCAGCTCAAAATGAATTCAATGTTATGGATTATGGAGCAAAAGCTGATGGCTATATAGACGATTCCTTGGTAACACTTGATTTAATTAGTGTAATGATTTTCTACTCTCAAATTAATTTAAGTAGTTTTAGAATACTAACATGTGGTGGTTTTGGAAGGGTAGGCATTTCTTAAAGCGTGGAATGATACGTGTAATGTTGAAACAGGCGAACCTACCATGGTTATTCCAAGAAAAATGTTATTTTTTGTGCAACCCGTAACCTTTGCCGGTCCATGCAAGTCCCGAGTTAATTTTGTGGTATGTCGAAAGAAATAAAAATTGAGATTTTAATTGCCTAAATATCTCAATTAAAATTTTCTTCATTTTTACAGTTAGAGGGAGGTATTGTAGGACCTAAAGGTCCTATAGAATGGATGAAATACAACGATACTGTGAAATTGATAGAATTTGAGAGTGTGAGTGGCCTCAACATCAACGGTCAGGGCTTCATTGATGCTCGTGGAAAAGGCTGGTGGGATATCTCTTGCAGATATCATCCCAGTCTTGAGGTATATCATATCATACACTTTTATTTATTTATTTATGTTTTCATAATATTATGTAATAAATTGTAACGAGGTCGTTTAATATTTCAACAGGATTGTGGCAGAGGTGCACCTACGGTATGCTAAAAGCTGTTGTCATTATTAATACAAGTTTTACCATTATATATATATATATATATATAATGGATATATATATATATATATGGTGTTGTATATTATATATATATGCTTTGTAGACGATCAGATTCCATAAGAGTTATGATGTGAAAATGAGGGAGATTAGAGTAACAAATAGCCCCCAAACCCATATCCTTTTGCTGGAATGCAATGACATAGAGTTGGGATACTTACACTTGCAATCTCTTGATGGAAGCCCCAATACTGATGGAATCCATATTCAAGCCACTAATAACGTTTCCATCTACAACTCATATATTGGCGTTGGTAACTCTCTTTTCCTTTTCTAATTTGGAATAAAATGTTATTTAATAAACTATTATACGAATTTAATAAAAGTTGGAATGCATGATGTGACCGTGAAAATCGGCCCTTATTGTTTTTGTTATTTCGTGAACTGTTATACAATGTGATGATCTGACAGTAAAAAATTATTATTTAATCAATACTTGTAAACACAATTTAAGTGTTGATTTTCAATGTCATATTATCTCAATTATATGACAAACTTGACAGTCATGTATATAACAGTTTACTTAATAACATTATTATTATTATTATTATTATTATTTTGGGTAACAATAATTTGATGTTAATGATATTAATGTTGGGAAATAGGTGATGATTGTGTCTCGATCGGAGATGGAATTTCGAACGTAAGTATCACTTACGTCACTTGTGGGCCTGGGCACGGTATAAGGTAATTAATATGTCATCATCGTCATTTTTTTTTTTAGTTTGAAGTTTATGTCTAAGAATTATGTTTCCTCATCATCATCATCTTCTTCTTCTTTGTCTTCTTATTTGGGTTGTAAATTATACTTTCTTTAAAATGTAAAACAACGTCGTTTATTTTAGAGGTTTTTTTTTTATCAATTTTTTTAATAACCACAATAAAGTCTAGTCTATTGGACCAAAAAAGTTGCTTAGAAAAAAAAAAAAATTGGACAAAAACAGTTATAATTGTTTAAAAAAAAAAATACTAAATTAAGCTCAAAAAGTAGGTCCAATACCCAAATAGGCAAAAAATACCAAATTCTTTTAAAAGACCTGGTTACCGATCCAAAAACTGGTTACCAACCGGTAACTAGTGGTTATTACATAACCAGGTAATCGGTAGCCGATTCTGGTTTTTAAAATTGACCAACTGGCTATCCCAGTTTCAGTTAGCGATTTTAGTCAATAATCGCTAACCGAAACCGAGTTTAGACCCCTACTTCTGAATTTGTTTTTTCTTTTTTTGACAGCATTGGAAGCTTAGGCAAAGATGGAAATGTGGTAAATGTGTCAAACATCCATGTGAGCCATGTCAACTTCAATGGGACACAAAATGGTGCACGGATCAAGACATATCCGGTAAGATGTGGTTCGAGATCCAAACTTATTTGTAGATTATTATTTTTTTGTTTTTTATAATTTCTCAAAGGATTGATAACATTATTAGTTCACTCTTTTATAGATGGGGAGAGGTGACGTTCGTGACGTTGAGTTCTCAAATATAAATTTCAAGATGTCAGAAATCCAATTATTATTGACCAGTACTATTGTGGCTCCCAAGGCTACGCACCAACGGTATAACCAACAACCTTTTTATTATTAACAATTTTAATATAACAGTCTCAACTAATCCTTAAACGTTCACTTAATGTGGCCATTGTGTGCAATTATAGGATGTTGGAGTTCATATAAAGAATGTGAACTACACGGAGATATATGGGACATCGAAGTCTGCTGAGTTTTTAATTGACTAAATATCTCAATTAAAATTTTCTTCATTTTTACAGTTAGAGGGAGGTATTGTAGGACTTAAAGGTCCCATAGAATGGAAGAAGTTCAACGATACTGTGAAATTGATAGAATTTGAGAGTGTGAGTGGCCTCAACATCAACGGTCGGGCTTCATTGATGCTCGTAGAAAAGGTTGGTGGGATATCTCTTGCAGATATCATCCTAGTCTTTAGGTATATCATATCATACACTTTTATTTATTTATTTATATTTTCATAATATTATGTAATAAATTGTAACGATCGAGGTCGTTTAATATTTCAACAGGATTGTGGCAGAGGTGCACCTACGGTATGCTAAAATTAAAGCTGTCGTCATTATTAATACAAGTTTTACCATTATATATATATATATAAAGAATAAAAAAATGGTATATAATATATATATATATATATATATATATATATGGTGTTGTATATTATATATATATGCTTTGCAGACGATCAGATTCCATAAGAGTTATGATGTAAAAATGAGGGAGATTAGAGTAACAAATAGCCCCTAAACCCAAATCCTTTTGCTGGAATGCAATGACATAGAGTTGGAATACCTAAACTTGCGATCTCCCGATGGAAGCCCCAACACGGATGGAATCCATATTCAAGCCACTAATAATGTTTCCATCTACAACTCATTTATTGGCGTTGGTAACTCCCTCTTTTCCTTTTTTTAGTTTGGAATGAAATATATTTTAATAGATTGTTATACAACTTTCATATAATTAGAATGCATGATGTGACCATGAAAATCGGGCCATAGTATTTTTTTTATTTAGTGAACTGTTACACAATTTGATGATTTGACAATAAAAGTTAATTATTGAATCACTTAATACTTGTAAACACAATTTAAGTGTTGATTTTCACTATCATATTATTTTAATGGGTAAAGTCCACTTAACCCTCTCAAACTACCACTCTAATGACAATCTACCCCCCAAACTATCAGTTGCGACAATTTACCCATCAAACTACCAAAACAATGATAATGAACCCCAAATTTTACAAAAATGACGAAATTACCCTTACTAAAATAAAAACAGAAATACTAAAATATAATTTTCTTTTCAAATCTTTAAGGGTATTTGGGTCTTATTGAAAATTTTATAGAGGTAATTTTGTCATTTTGCTAGCATTGGGGGGTACATTATCATTGTTTTGGTAGTTTGTGGGGTAAATTGTCGTAATTAATAGTTTGGGGGGTAGATTGTCATTGGGGTGGTAGTTTGAGGGGGTTAAGTGGACTTTACCCTATTTTAATTGTATGATAGACTTGACAGTCATGTATATAATAGTCTACTTAATAACATTCTTTTTTTTTTTTTTTTTAATAACCACAATAAAATAACATTCTTATTATTATTTTTTTGGGTAACAATAATTTGATGTTAATGATATTAATGATCGGAAATAGGTGATGATTGTGTCTAGATTGGAGATGGAATTTCGAACGTAAGTATCACTTACGTCACTTGTGGGCCTGGTCATGGTATAAGGTAATTAATATGTCATCGTCGTCATTTTTTTTTTGTTTGAAGTTTATGTCTAAGAATCATGTTTCCTCGTCATCATCATCTTCTTCTTCTTTGTCTTCTTATTTGGGTTGTAAATTATACTTTTTTTAAAATGTAAAACAATGCCGTTTATTTTAGTGGTGGTTTTTTTTTTTTTTAATAACCACAATAAAGTCTAGTCTATTGGACAAAAAAAGTTATAATTGTTTTAAAAAATATTAAATTAAGCTCAAAAAGTAGGCCAAATACCCAAAATAGGCAAAAAAAATACCAAATTCTTTTAAAAGACTCAGTTACTGGTTCAGATAATCGACTACCAACCGGTAACTAGTGGTTATTACATAACCAGGTAATCGGTAGCTGATTTGGTTTTAAAATTGACCAACTGGCTATCCCAATTTCGGTTAGCAATTTTAGCCAATAACCGCTAACCGAAACTGAGTTACACCCTTACTTTTGATTTTTTTTTTTTTTTTGACAGCATTGGAAGCTTAGGCAAAGATGGAAATGTGGTAAATTTGTCAAACATTGTCAACTTCAATGGGACACAAAATGGTGTGTAGATCAAGACATATCCAGTAAGATGTGGTTCGAGACCCAAAATTATTTGTAGATTTTTTTTTTTTTAATTTCTCAATTGATTGATAACATTATTAGTTCACTCTTTTGTAGGCGGGGAGAGGTGAAGTTCGTGATGTTGAGTTCTCAAATATAAATTTCCCAGACGTCGGAAATCCAATCATCATTGACCAGTACTATTGTGGCTCCCAAGGCTGTGCACCAACAATATAACTAACAACCTTTTTATTACTAACAATTTTAACATAACAGTCTCAACCAATCCTTAAACGTTCACTTAATGTGGTCGTTGTGTGCAATAATAGGATGTTGGAGTTCATATAAAGAATGTGAACTACACGGAGATATATGGGACATTAAAGTCTGCAGTGGCAGTGAACTTCAATTGTAGTGCAAACGCTGCATACATAGGCATCAAATTGGAAAATATAAAGTTGACATCTTCTTCAACTCTAGGAACACAAGTTCGTGCTACCTGCAACAATGCTTTTGGAGAGGCTAAGGGAATTATGCAGCCCAAGTCCTGTGTCGTAGGATCCTAACAACTTGACAATTGTTATGGGAGAGGCCAAGAAAATAAAAAAGTTTCTGTTTTGATTTCTTTCTTGGACTCAAAACTGTTCGTATGAATTCTATTTTTCTTATATTAATTTTTTTAATCTCATAAGATATATATTGGATAACTGCTGGAAACTTACATACATAATACATATCTTCAGGCTTATAAACCTTTATACGTACTACTCTTCCAGGTTTTTCTTTTATGCCTCTCTGTATTTCTTTCATTAGTAATTAAGACTGCAATTATTGAATAAACTTGCTCTCAAATTGAATATTATTATTCTACCCATTTCACGTCTTGGAAAAATTCTAACCCAAACCATATGTGCAGAAAAATAAATATCAAAACAAAATAAAATTTGCTGGAAATAAATACGACGACTATATATATAGCTAGCATTGCCTGTTCATGAATTCTAAAATCTAATAATAATTAAAATAAATAAATAAATATAGATAAATATATAAATAAATATGCACCTTGAGGACTTGCAGGGGAGAGGCTAGGAGTCGCCGGAGAGAGGAGTACCTACCGGAGAGGGCAGCTGAGAGAGTGATGGAGACGTGAGGGGGGTTGCAGGGGGTACTGCACATGCGTACCCCCATGCAACCCCAGGGGGTGACGTGTGTCACTGTTTACACATCACCCCTAGTGCGTCGTGGGCCACTTGTAGGGGTGAAATTTAAAACTGCCTAACCGCATCCACTAACCGCTAACCGCTAACCGCTTTGAAAGCGGTTAGTAAAAACCGCTAACCGCCTAGGCGGTTAGTGGTTAGTGGATTTTGAAAAACCGCCTAACCGCTAACCGTTAACCGCTAACCGCCTTTTTTTAAAATATAATATATATATTAATATTATATATATATTTTATATAATACATAACAATATGTTATTGTAGCCTAGTAGTTATTGTGCGCTTCTTTTACACAAGAGTCCCAATTTCGATTCCCCCTACCTTTGACTTTTGTTTGGGTTTTATATTTTTATTATTTATATAATATAGAAGTGCAAAATGACGTAGTTTTTCTATATATTCATTTATTCCTAACCCATTTTGTTGTAATTTTATTCGTATATTATATGTTGTAGAAAGTAACAAACAAGATTTTGGTATAATGGTCCAACATATAATATTTACTTTAAACCAACAATTTTTAATGCTAAAATGGCTATGAAAGAGGAAAAAAAAATGTTTAAAGTGAGCAAAACAAGGGTTTAAAGTGAGCCCAAAACTGGCAAAAAAAAAAAAAAACTCAATAAAAAGCGGTTAGTAGAAAAGCGGTTAACCGCATCCGGTTAACCGCTAACCGGGCGGTTAACCGCTAGCGGTTAGCAGATGCGGTTAGTAGATTCTACTAACCGCTTAGCGGTTAGCGGTTAGCGGTTTTAGCCACTAACCGCTAACCTAACCGCTATTTCACCCCTAGCCACTTGGTGCATGACGTGTGAATAGTGTTCATACGACGTGTCGCTGTTGGCACCATGTCAACAATGCCACGTTGTCAAACATTGACGTTGTACTATTGAAACGACATCCCCCATAGAAGGGACGTCGTTTCAACAATAAAACGATACCTCTAAGGGTGTCGTCACTACTGTTCAAAATGACACTCCTAAGAGGGGTGTTGTTTTACTGGGAAAACGTCACCATTTTGTGATGTTTTCAAAATTACATTGTTCACATGCCACAAATGTTGGGCTTTTTTTTAAAAAAAAATTTCACATGTCTCTCTCAAACTATAACCGGATTGTCAGTGTCCCCTCCCAAACTATGAAATGTGTCAATGTCATCTCAAATTACAAAAAAAAAATTATCAATGTCACCTTCAATAACAAAAATAACCTTTAATTAAAATTAAAAAAATAAAATAAAATAAAAAAGTGATAACATGGAGTGAAAGGCTGCAGTAGTAGTGTACTTACAAGAATGTTTGTTACATCAAATATATTGAAGTACTATATATACAATATGAATATATTATCTTCCTTGATTAATCCTATCAAGAATTTTGAATTTTCTAGATCGAATTATGAACTTCTGATTCCTTGGACATAGAGAGACCGCTGCTAGCTAGTTGTTGGTTGGTTACGTGAGAATTATGTATCCTTAACAAACATCCATAAAAAGATCATGTCTACATGCATTTACATGGGTATAGATAAATATTAAATAATGTCCCCAGGAAAGAAACAGTAGCAGATGAATTACGAACACATACATATGCATGCATCTGATATTCAAACATTTGAGGTGATCGATGGATACAACAATTAGATTGACAGAAGCATTCAACGTCTGATGGATGCTCTATAAAGGCAAACCATACGCCGTCCCACCCTTAAACAGCATGACACAGCAATATGCATACCTGCCAAATATATATCCGGTCGAAAAAAAAAAAAAAAAACAGAAGAAGAAGAAATATAAAGAAGGTTAGCTTAGGCTGGATAGCATTCATATAAAGAAGTGCTGCATGATACTTTCAACTACTTATCGTCTCAATGGTGATTTTCACTGTTATTTTGGAAAGTAAGCGCTTGGAATTATATCTGGAAAAACGGGTTAGTGGGTTGGAAACAGATTGATTCGCTTGATCCTTTAAGAGTAAACCTGAACATCAAATATATAATCGGTTTATGACTGAAACTCATTTATGTCAAATCCTAATTTTATAATTTTGTGTTGAGTTTTCAGGTTGTGTAAAAAATTGTTAGTCCTACTTGAAAGTAGATGCAAACATTTCGCTAGAAAGAAAAGGCAGAAATTAGTTTAATTACGTACCCAGCAATTAAGAGGAGTAAAGCTGTAATCCAGAAAAGGTACTGATACCACTTGTGCCTGGGAATACGCTTGATATCGTATCCAGGAGGAATGTATTTGCGGCTAACAAACCCAAATTGAGGACGGACTAAAAGAATGAAGCCAAGTAGAAATCCAGACACGAATCCTCCAATGTGAGCTGAATTGTCCACACGAGGAAGAAACCCCACGGCCAGATTTAAGGCAATTATCACTACCAGAGTTACAAGTGCTGCACACTGAACAATATTGTAATTACGTTTTAACACCTTTTATCACAAGCTAATATATATATATATATATAGTACTCAACAAACCAGAAAATGGTACCTTGTTTGCATAGATTGTCCAGTTAGTGAGAAGCTCAGAAAGCATGGCTCCCAATAGCCCGAAAAGTGCACCAGATGCACCCACTGATATTGATGATTTAGAATTAAGAGCAGATAACAAGCTTCCACCAAAACCAGAAAGCAGGTACAACACTCCGATTCTCACTGCCAAATAAGATGTAGACTGATGATCGATCATCATTAAACATAACCTGATCATATATATATATATATATATATATATTAAGTTCTTACCAAATCCAAATTCCTGCTCAAGCCGGATTCCTATGAACAGAAGGCTCAACATGTTAGCAACTAAATGGACAACTCCAACGTGAAGCCACATGCAAGACAAGAGGCGCCATCCTTCACCATTTTCCACCACTAACTTCTTTTCAAGCCCTCCTAGTTGTATCAACCTGTATAATCAAGTTGTAGACATATATGAATAATAATAATTAGTTTGATTAAGCTTTTCCGTTCAAGTAATTAATTAGGAAGACATTCACCTTCCACCACCCCAAAGTTTAGCTAATTAAAATTAAAGGGTTTCCCCAATTTCATCTATAATTGTCAAATAGCACGAAATAATTAAGGAAACCCAGAAATGAACAAGTATTATAAAAGAAACCCATTTACAAATTCTCAAGATATAAAACAAATGAATGAAAACCCATATAAGAAAAATCTAAAATCTAGAATAAAAAAAGAAAAAAAAAAAGAAAAAAAAAAAAATGTGGATGAAATTAACTTCTTACGTGGTGGTGGAAGGGCCAAGGAGCGCGTTCTCTCTGAAGGGTTGGAAAGAAAATCTGCCCAAGTATGTGCCCAACAGACACTTGTCCTTTCCGGCATGGCCTGGGCAATCATTCACGTACATGGTGTACGCGAAGATGGTGAAATTAGCCGCAAAAATGAGGGGTACGAGCCAGGAGAACCATGGCTCAGGGGCTGGAGGGTGAAAATATGGTGCCGGCGGTGGGGGTGGCCGAGCTTTGAGGGGTCCACACTCAATGTCACACGGCGGTGGAGGCCGCTTCCCCATAGGTATCAATGGGGGAGGAGAGCAGAGCTAGTGAACACTGCACCGACGCCAATTCGTGGCGGTGATCAGAGATGCGTTATTAATGCGCACCAATTGTTTGAGAGAGACAAATAGGGTATGGAATGGCAAAGGAGCGGGTCTTGCTGGGTTGACAGTTATGTTAGGTACTTTTCCCGCTAATAAAAGTAGTGAAGTTTACATACATTAATTACCTTTATTCAGTTACTTTCTTTCTTTCTTTCTTTCGTTTTATTTTTTTATTTATTTTTATTGAGCGTGCGAGGCGAGGCATATGTGCCTTATTGAAATTAAATAAGGCTTGTTTAAAATATATTTTTAAAAAAAAAAATATTTTCTCTATTTATGAGTGTTTGGTGTCGCTTAAAAGATTAGTCAAACTTAAAAATATTTTCAATTGAAGGTCATTCTCTTCCTCATACTCATTATCAAATGAATTTTGCATGTCAAGAAAGGTATAATTATCAGCTTATGAGAACTTTCATATTAGGAGTCAGTAAAGGCCTAGAAATTGACCCCCTCTTTAAGAGCCTCTTTGGGTTCATCTTGGTCAAACTCATTACTTTGAGTAGCATTGAATGCTTTACCTTCAGATATCTTTAAATTGACACATTCAGCTCAAATGTGACCATAGCCCGAACAATCATGGCACTTGGGAGTTAGGGCGTCAAAAATTCTTGTCCTTTTTACCAGTCTCATTCTTTCCTTAGGTGGCCGGTTTTTCTTCTATAGTTTCCTTTCTAAGGTTTGAAAAAGTGTCTAAACCTCCTAACAAACATAACAAGCTCCTCATCATCTATTGGTTCCTCATAAGAGGAGTGATTGGTCTCTTCCTTAACAGCCTTAGGAGCAATAGATTTGCAAAGTATGTTCATAAATCTGAAGAGAACCAACAAGTTCTTCAACTTTCATGGTGTCAAGATATTTGCTTTTTTTTAGTAGTAGTCACCTTAGATTTGAATTATTCAGGAAGAAATATCACAATTTTTCTCACCATTTTAGCATCATAAACTTTCTTGCCTAGATTAATAGTGGAATTACAAAGGGTACTGAATTTGTTATAAAATTCATCAAATGTTTTATCCTCTTGCATCCTAACCTACTCAAATTTAGAAATGAGCATTTGGAGTTTGAACATTTGACACTTTTTGTTCCTTCATGCATGACTTCCAAAATATTCTACGCTTACTTGGCAATTTCACACCAAGATATTCACGTGAATTCCTCAGGCGTGAGTGCTAGAAGGTGGAATTTATTGCCTTATCATTCCCATTATAAGCGCTCTTTTCATTCCTAGTCCTTTTTTTAGCCATCGGCCTGTCTAGCTAGGGCATTTCCATTCAGACTCAACGATAGTCCAAACATCTATTGATTTAATATATGCTCTCATATGGATCTTTCAAAAGGCATAATTAGATTCGTTGAAGGAGGGAAGAGAATTAGGAGCTATAGAATGATACATTTGATGTGGAGTCAATGATCACACTTAGGAGATTAATCTTTCATAGAGTGAACTTTACTATGATGCCAATTATTGGATTAGGCCCTTAACCATCTTATTTAAAAATTAATTGGTGTATAGTAAAAGAAGTCAAAGTCATTTATAGCTTTTGAAAATCACACCTTACAAGACATGTTCTAAGAGCCGTCTACGTGAACTGCGCGGCATTGTTGCATCTTAACAAAGTTAATTAGACAACTTGTAGCTTTATTTTGTAATTGTGTTTTAGTGAATAAAATTTCTAGAGACATGTTTCTCTTCTTCTTTTAACTTTTGGGTTTTCTTTTAAATCTACCAATTATTGATGCCATTACTCTTGATATCCTGAGTGAATCAACAAGCCCAAAGAAGGATTCTGCTTATAATATTTGTGTGCAAATCAATGTATTCAGTGTAAAATATTTAATTGAAATGCAAAGCTAATGATAGAAACAAGAGTTATCATTTATTTCAAAAGCTTAAACTAATAAAAAATCATTTAACCATAGTCAAAAAGATTTGTATTACAACTCAAATGCATGTCACATGTAGTTTCTGTAGCTGTTGACGACTAACCTTCTAACAAGGGTCGTGATGAACTTTGCCATACTTGGACCTTTTAATAAATATACACAAAAAACTCTTGAAGTGTATATATATATATATAACAAAGTTCCAAAATATATATATAAAACAAAACTCCAAAAAACTCAGAGAAATTTGAACAGACGAGCTATTAAGCACTATTATCCATGTATAAAAAGATTTGAACAACATCTTCTTCAATTTGAACATATCGATTTCACAATCTTCAAAGTTCCTTGCGCTCCTTTCTCTCCAAATACACCACTTTAAATACAGCGGTGGAGAAAAGTAGAGACCAAGTGTGGCAGTTTGAACATCAAAGTTGGGGAGAAAGGAGGAAAAGCACCTCCCCCTACCCAGGACTCTCAAAGCAGAGAGGGAGATTAGTGCTTTCACTAAAAGATAGGAAGCTCGCAGGATTTCATTGGGGAGAGGGAAAGGAATTTGCCCAAATCTTTAAAACCTTGCGAGTATCTTGTCGAAGTAGATTTGGCAATTTATACAAACGCAAACAGAAATAATTGACAAAGAAAACCGTTTTAGCATGAGAGAGATGCATACTATAAGAAATGAGGTTCTAGCAGGGGCTCAAATGGAGCAGGGGCTCTGCTATTTGAGCCCCTGCTAGAATATTGTCTTAAATAAATTATAGGCTTACAACTATTTGAGATGAAAATTGTCGTCATATCGTTTATTTATTCCTTCTCTTCTGGCTAGCAACACAAATCAAGAAATTTGAAAAGAAAAGCCACATAATATACAGAGACAGTTCAATTGATAAACATGATTACATCTTCATTCTTGTCTCACAAAACATATAATAGTTCATCAGACGGAGGAACCTTATTTTTGGACTTTTATGATATATAGAACATATGCTAAGTACAACGATGAGTAAAGATGTTTATATCTCACATGATTCTGAGCGGCCAAAAATTGTGTAACGATTGTTTGCCACATTATCATATGCAAAATCCCTTATGAACCTGCAGTGATCCATGGCAATGGATAAATAATATAGCATCTCCAGCTGCTTCGATTAGATTCAAATCTGAAGTGACAAAGAAAACGTAACAGAAACTGGAAAGGTAGTACTTACAGAGGTACAAACTGTAGAAAAAATGCTAACTGGGGGAAGGGTAAGTCTATGTATTCCATTATCTTCAGCACAGCTTCTGACTTGATGTATGCCCTGAAATCCACCATGGTTTCTCAATTTTCTTCACAAAATATATCTTTAGGTCTATCTCCTATGTTATAAATTATAACCTCTTTTTTACTAGAAAAAACTCTGCAGCAATCCATTTGATGGATGATAAGAGGCAGGAACACTGAAGGAAATTTGGTTTATCACTTGGTTAAGAATCCTCATAGTTTAGAAACTATTCTTTCCTTCCTATGCATTGCCTTCATATCAAATGAACTACGATGGAATATTTTATGATTGGTAACTGAATTATGGCAGCTATGCTCAGAAACTTGATTTTGATTTATCAAATTTAAAGACATGTTGAACATGTCATATACAAACCTATCCTTTTCAACAAGTACAACACTGGAGATATCATCAGGAGCTCTTCCTGACCTCCTAAGTAAATTCTTGCCTGCTTCACTTTGGAGAGCTTCAAACCTAATATTCCTGCCAATATTGAGATATACAGCAAATGAACAGTTTTTGAGTGGTAAAACTAAGCCTAAAAATGTAGCAAGGAAACCATATTCATAAAAATTATGAAAGTGAATTATCTTTTCTTTCCTTGTGGAGAAATCATTCTCTATCTATCTTTTCAGTATTGCTCATACTTTATTAGAATCTTTAGTAAGAATTTACTTCAAAATGGTTGAAATGGCAAATACTTTAATGAAACTAAGGTTTTCAAATCAACAATTAAATCCAAAGTGCAATAATAAGTCATGGTAATTTGTTATGCATCAGACTTCCTTCGTCTCATTAATTTGTTGGTCAAGACTCAAGACCACCAGTAGTGTATATTCGTATCATATGTGGAGTCGAGAATTTTTTCAACTTTCATCAATTTACCAGCAGCTCCACAAAGCTAGGAAATATTGTGTGCAGCACATAATTATCATACCTAGAGAAGCTCTGCTTATTGAAGTGATTTTTATGATATCAATGTTCTTGCTGATGTCCATATCATACTTTCCTTCAGGATGAAACTTAACCAAGATATTCAGGATGAGCTTTACTTGGTGCAAGATGCAGAACAAATCTCATAACAAGGTACATGTCCAGTGCTAAAAACTATCATGATATGATGATTTTGAACCATTCAGCCTGAAGAATTCCTTCATTCTTTTAAATGTTCATCTTCTAGCAAACATCATAAGTAAAATGGGGCAAACTTCACCAATTCTATCACATATAAATCCATTTATCAAAAGTAGAATCCATTATTTACCCCCCAAATATTAAATCTTTATGCGCCACAAGACCAAATTTCAGGTGTTAATGATGTTGAGAAACATTTGAGAAGCATTATAATTAGAATTTAAAAGAGGAGGAAAAGAAACACCAACCCATTTCGATCATTTCCGAGCACAAACCTCACACCCCCATTACATAGGTTGCATACACCTGTCAAACCAAATTTAGCAGACACGTTTACTTGATAAAAAAAAAGGGGAAAACTTGGCAGAATTACTTTTAGAATCTGGCAGCCATTGCTCCTATAACAAAATCTGTTAGGGGTAAGAAAAAGAAAAGCATATATATAATATATATGTATACACACACACACACACACAATCCCAGGTAGATAATGTTATATAAACTGAGCCTTACCATCAAATAACATGATGGGCCTCGTGTCTTGTTCGAAAAAGCTCGATGTTGCTTCAACCCAGTCGCCGGCATGGCCTCGAGGCGGAGATAGAGTGGCAAACGTAGCGCCTCTTTGTCTAACGTGTGCAGGGCGTGGCACGCATATCCTTGCACACCCACCAGGAGCCAGCAGCGCCATGAAAAAGGGTCTGTGACAGTGAGTGAGCTTCAGGCTTCAGCGATTGAAATTACGAATTCGAGTAATTGCCTGAATTTTGTAGACAATCAGCCTTGAAGTTCTTCATAATTACAAAT
Source organism: Carpinus viminea (assembly GCA_013348765.1). Lineage (NCBI taxonomy): Eukaryota > Viridiplantae > Streptophyta > Magnoliopsida > Fagales > Betulaceae > Carpinus > Carpinus viminea. The sequence continues at coordinate 38,979,822 of CP054667.1, read as the reverse complement.
TATCCCTTCATCCTAAAGAATCAGCCTATGTGAAGTGTATTGAATGGAATTACGGGAATGGCTTTCTTAGTAATAGTGGGTGAAGTTTTAGGGTGATTAATCAAGGGCTGATTAGTCAACCAATTACTGAGCTGACGTGGCTTCATAAATTTGGTGCCACATGGCAATTTAAACGCCACTGGAACTCCAATGCCAGGGCATAGACCAAAAACACATCCGGACTATTAGAGATTCTCCGATTCATTATCTTGGCCATCCATTTTCATCAAACAGCCCATATCATGTCATATGTCTCATTAAAAATAAATAATAAAATATTAATTATTTTTTTAAAATAAAAAGTAAAATAATTTTTTAAAAAATTTGAGGTGGCCAACCATCCCGATTGAGCCATGGGGGTGGCTTGAAGCCCCTCCAAGGGCGGCCCTAAGGGGTGGCTTCGACCACCCCCAACCGGCCCTTGGGGTGGATTGATTGGTCTTTGGGGTGGCCGAAGCTACCCCCTAAAGCCTAGGGGTGGTTTAGCCACCCCAATCGGTCTTTAGGAGTGGTCGAAGCCACCCCTAAAGTCCAAGGGTGGTTCAGCCACCCCTTAAGGCCTTGGGGGTAGGGGTGGCAAAATGGATACCCATACACGATCCGATTACGATCCATGATAGATTCTGACGATTAAATTTATATCTATTACGACCCGTTTAGTAAGCAGGGTAATCGGGTTGACACGATTACGATCTGAAAATAAACTTAAAACACTTTTTTTTTCTTTATTTCTTTTTAAAAATGTAGTAATAATACCAAAAACATTGTTAATTTAATTGTTAACAAATTATTAGCTTTCAAATATCTTGTATATATATACAAAATATATTACAAAAAATAGTTATATATATTTAAATCCATATAATAGTAATTAAATAATATATGTTATATGGGTTATGTTTAATTCAATAACATTATATTATATGCATATTAAATAATATAATTATAAATATATAAGATCAATACTTAATTATAGTATTTGTGTACAATGATAATGACATTCGTATAATATCAAATTAAGTAATTAACATTTGATTCAACAATGTGTTACTTATAACCACAATTAAAGTATTAATGTATTGTTATTGGAATTTATATGATTATATTACATGATCAATTGATCATTAAATCTTATGATTATCTAATAAAAAATTATACATATATAATATGATATAAGTATACAAATTGATACTAATACAATAATTAACTAGAAACTTCATTCTCACTTCTAATGTATGTTATAAGTATAAATATATTGAATAATACAAATGTATAAGATTAATACTTAATCATATGATTTAATGATAATTTAAATACTTAAGCATAATATTCATGTACAATGATAATGTCATTCGTATAATATCAAATTAAGTAATTAACATTGGATTCAACAATGTGTTACTTTTAACCACAATTAAATTATTAATGTATTATTATTGAAATTTATACGATTATATCACATGATTAATTAATCATTAAATCATATGATTGTCTAATAATAATTATATAATGGAATTTATAAATTAAGCCAACCAAATTGACCAATTTTACATTTATTCCTAAATTATAATTATACATGTATAATAAAAATTTTACACTAGGCTTAGGGTTAGTTTAGTTTAGGAATTTTTTTTTACTTTTTTATGTTAAAAAAAAAAATATATATATATATATATGGTTAACATGGTCTTCTTGTACCGTTGGGTCGACCCAGTAATAGTAATACCGGATCGGGTACGCTAGATCCGCCATTAGCCGGGTCTAACGGTAGACGCACGCAGTGCCATGAACCACGAAAATTAGCGGGTCTTAAGCAGGTGAACCGATTAAGACCGAACCCGATTAGCCAAACCCATTATTATTAGTGGTGTTCCAGCCCTACTTGGGGGTGGCTTCATGGCTCAGTTGGGGTGGCATCTCATATTTAAAAAAAAAATTATTTTACTTTTTTATTTTTATTGTTTTAAATGAAGTTAATTAATATTTTATTATTTATTTTTAGTGGGACACTAGGCACGGTATGGGCTGTTGGATGAAAATGAATGGCGAGGATTATCAATTGGAGAATCTCCAATTGACCCTCCAATTGAAGGGGATCTAGATCCGATGTAGGGCTTGCTCTGTTTTTCTACCCTCATTATTATTATTATTTTGAGCAATCAAGTTGACTATAATAATATCTATTTGTTGATAATTAATAACAAGTGAGACTTAGATAATAAGGACATTTCCTCAAATTCAGTTGAGCCTGATCCTGCCTCATAGGACATTTTATATTAATTAGATATAAAAAAATTTCATTGAAAAAATGGAAATCATACCCTAATATTTACCTAAAAATAAAAAAAATTAAGAGCACAATTTTAATTTTCTTCTTTCATCTCTTTCTTTCTTTCTTTTTTGGGTAAACAAACCATATATAGAAACCAAACCAGTAGCCCACAAACAGAACTCATGGAACAGACAGAGGAGGTGGATCCTTTCCACTACAAATAGGAATGGAGCTAGGGGGAGAGACTAAGTAGGGAATGCAATATGGGAAAACCCTTGGCGCGGCCCTATATGCCGCATAATGGGCGCAGAAGTTAGCACTTATGTTGATTTTTCTAGCCTCCCACAAGGAAGGGGCTGAAAAACTAGAGATAGTATCCTTAATAATAAAATTAATCTGCCAATCCATAACACAAGAAGGATTTTGTAAAGTTGAGATCACTAAAGAGGAGTCCTTTAAGAATGACTTGATAAAGCTGCAATGAGTTTGCCAACTCACTTGCTAGCTGAGCAGCAAGTGCTTCACCAATGGTTAGACTGCAAGAAGGCCTGATTTGGGAGAGAATTTTGAGGATCACTCCATTTGAATCCCTGCAAACAGTTGCTTGACCTGAGAAATCTTCCCGGATGGTTGTATCAAAGTTCACCTTGCAAAACCCTGGTTAAGGCTTGGACCAAATGTGACGTCCCACCTGATTGGCAAATCAATTAACTAGTAATTGATCTCACGGTGCATCACCCTAGCCATGTCTCTCTAGGACATTACTTCCGAGAAATCACTTTACAACCTCTAGGCAATGTAACAATGCTAAACTAACAAAAATGCTAACCCAAACAAGATTCAAAGTGTAACTAAGCTAGCAACTACAACTAACATAAAATGAGCAGCATAACGACATAATTAAAAAGCAAAGAGTCGAATGTTATCTCCTTGAAACAAAACCACAAGAGTTCCACCTAACGAACGTTTCGAAACACGCAAACATCTCACACACGCTCACAAAACACACTCAAAACACTTTAGAAACACTCTAGGAACACTCTGGTAGCCTAGGGGCGTTTAAAACTTGTGCAAAACATGAAAAGGGTATAGGGTATTTATAGGCCCAAAAAGTAGTAGACATTCGGCCAAGGGCGTACGTCCGGTGGTTCTTGCCCAGCAATCCAAAGGCTGCCTTGCACGTCCAAGTATTAACCAGAGGATATTCTAAATAGTAGCGTACGTCCAGTGGTCCCACGTACATCCACTTGTACGGTTTGTAGAGCATACGTCTGGTGGTCCCCCTATATGTCTGCACTACAGACAGTAGCGTATGTCCACCTAAAAGTCCAAATTACCCCTCTAGTGTCCTTAGTGACCCAAAGCTCAAATTAACTTCCCAAACTAAGCCACTTACGCTAAGTTAATAATTTTGGTCACTACACCAAATCTCCTTTACAGACTTCTTTTTTGAGGACCAAGTAGCATAGTGTTCCGAAGAGACTCTTTTGATGTTGGCAGCAAGCTTTAAAGCATTAGGGATCACTCCTTTATGGATAGCTTGATTTTTGGAAAACTATAGCAGATCACATAGAATAGCTGCAAAAATTTGAAACAAGTGTAAGTCTACCAAAGGAATACCAAATGAGATATTTAGGGTTAGAATGCCTTTAATCCAATTTGAAAGGCTAAGAGAGGACCATTTCATAGAATCAAGAGGCTAGTAAGATGATCTCCAAGCTATTCTAGCAAAAAACAATTGAAGAAGAGGTGAGAAAGGGAGTCCTTTTCTACATTGCATAAGGGGCACACTAAGTTAGGAGGAGGGACGGGGAAAACAACATTTAACCTTCTCTTGGAGGGGACAATGTCCCAAGCAATTTTCCAAAGAAAGTGTTTTAATCTATCATTTAAGTTCATTTTCCAAAAAAGCTTCCATTGACAAGGAGAAAGAGGAAAATCAGTGGGGACAATTCTCTGACTACTTATGAGCTTATAAGTAGATTTTGTTGAAAACAAATCATTAGCAGCAAAGGTCCAGATGAGCTTATCCTCTGAGAGAGAGGAGAAGTTAATCTTAAGAATCTCTCTAATGCTAGCTGGGTCAAAAAGAGTGTTTAACAGAGGCATATTCCAAGAAGCAGCTGACATAGAAGGATCAAAATTGAACAAGTAAGAGATTATCATATTGGGGAAAGGCTGCAGAAGTGAAGGGGAAGGGGTGGGGAAAAGGAATTTAATGGTAGGAATCCAAGGGGAGCTCCAAATAGGGAGAGAAGAAGAGCAATGGATCCGGTTGCAGGCACCTTTGGAAATGAAGGAGTGGGATTTCAAAATGTCTTTCCATAGCCATGAGAAAGAAGAAGAAAACGAAGGGGGGGGGGAGAGAAAGAAGTTTGAATGGAGATACTTACCTTGCAGTTGAGTCACCCACAGGAGTCTGATTTAGTGAGAATTTTCCAGCCAAGCTTTGAGATGTGAGCCAAATTAACCTCTCTCATTTTTCAGATACCTAAGCCCCCTAAAGCCTTTGGAATGCAAATTGAATCCCAAGCCTTTAAAGTGAGGTTTCTGGTTTTTTGTTTTTTATTTTTTATGGGAACCCCTGCCAAAAGTTTTTAAAGATCTTGTCTAGCTCATGACAACAACTGATAGGTAGCAAGAAAGAACTCATGGCATAAGAGGGGAGAGTAGCTACAACTGACTTGATCAAAACCAGCCCGCCTGCTTGAGAGAGAGTTTTAGCTCTCCAGTCTTCAATCCTACTAAGAAATTTATCAATGATGCTTTGAAAAGCTCTTTTTTTTTTTTTAATTCCCCATGAGAATTGGCAGGCCAAGATAGAGAGATTTGGAATGGTTAGTGGAGTAAGGAAAAAGATTGAGGATGGATTCAGAAGTGGCAGGATTGGTGTTTTTGCTAAAATGGATGGAGGATTTGGATGCACTAATAGATTGACTAGACTAGGTGCAGTACTTATCCAAGCAAGACTTAAAGCTGGCAGCTTCACTCAAAGAAGCTTTCCTAAACAGAAGCAAGTCATCAGCAAACAACAGGTGATGAATGGCTGGGCAATTTTTGGAAATCCTAAGACCATTGATGCAACCTTTCCTTTCTTCTTTGAACAACAGTCTAGAGAAGACTTCAAAGCCTAGAATAAAAAGAAAAAGAGACAGGGGGTCTCCTTGTCTCAATCCTTTCTTAGGGAAAAAAAGACCAAAAGGGCTTCCATTCAGTAGAATGGAGAAGGAGACAGATGAGATGTAGGTTTTGATCCAAAAGATCCAGAGGGGACTGAAACCAAGTTTATCCGAGATGGCCAGAAGAAAGGACCACTCCATTCTATCAAAAGCCTTTTCCATATTCATTTTAAGAAATATAAAACCACCGCCTCTTTTGGATTTGAATGAGTGAAGGAGTTCATGAACCAAAATCGTATTGTCTTGGATGTTTTTGCTAGGCACAAAAGCTAATTGCAGTGGAGAAATAATCTTATGAAGATGAACTTTCACTCTATTGGCCAGTATTTTTGAAATGATCTTTTAGACAATATTGCATAAGCTTATTGGCCTAAATTGGTTGGCAGTGTGAGAACCACTGAGTTTGGGAACCAAAGCTATGAAAGAGTGATTTTGATCCTTAGGCAGAGAGCTGTTTTGGAAAAAATTCCAAATGCATTGCAATACCTCTTTCTTGACAAAATCCTAGTATTTTCTGTAGAACAAAGTTGTAATGCCATCAGGCTCGGAAGCTTTAGTAGTACCAAGACTGGCAAGAGCTTCTAACACTTCCTCTTCAGTTGGAATGGAGCTTAAGATGGCATTCTCCTCATCAGAAATGATAGGGGAGAAAAGGTCCAACATTTTAGATTCAATAGGAGGTTTTGAAAAGGCAAAGATGTTTGTGAAGTGAGAGGAGAAATTTCCACCAATTTCTGCTTTAGAAGACACCCAATCTCTTAAATCCAACTTGAGGAAGTACACTGCATTTGACCTCCTTCTGATGATGGTTGAGGTGTGGAAGTATTTAGTATTGAGGTCTTTGCATGTTAGCCAAGTTTCTTTGGATTTAAACCTCCAGAGAATCTCCCCCTTAACAAGGAGGTTTTCCAGATCCAATTTCAAACTGATTTCCAGTTCAAAGGTGGTTTGAGAAGGTGGTTTGTTGGACAATGTTTATGAGGTTGAGGGTTTCCTTAATCTTTTTGTGGATGTTACCAAAGTGCAAAGAGTTCCATTTTAGCAAAGCAACCTTGGTATTTTCAAGATTTTTTGGAAGGCAAAAATTTGGATTAGGAGGCACAAACTCCTGCCAAGCAAATTCAATAACCCTACCACAAGAAGAGTCTTTGGTCCAAAATTCCTCAAACTTGAAAGGTCTAGGAAGAAAACAGGAGGAGGAATTGGTGTTTAAGGAGATAGGGTTATGATTTGAGTTGAGGGCAGGGAGGTGGATCAAAGAGAACTCAAGATGCAGATGAACCCAAGAAGGGGATGCCAGACCCCTATCCAACCTTTCTTTGATATTTTCCAACCCTTTTATGTTATTACTCCATGTGAAAGGATTTCCAAATCCTAAGTCAATCATTCCAAAATGATTTATGAATTTTCTGAAAGGGCAATGAGAAGAACTAGCTACAGGTCTACCACTTTGTTTTTCAGACTAAACCAGAATGGAGTTAAAAATCCCTAATGCACAGCCAAGAGGCTTCAAAGCTATCTCCAATAGCAGCAAAGAGTCCCAGAAAGCTTGTCTTTCACTCCTGTTAAGGGTACCATATACATAGGAGAGAATCTAAGGGGATTGGGGATGATATGAGAAACACCATGCATAAATGTTATTCTTGTTTGTGACAAAACATTCAAGGTCTTTTCTAGGTCTCCAAGAGAGAACCAGACCACCATTAGAACCAATTGCAACAACATGAGTCATAAGAAAGAAGCCAAGTCTATTCAAAGTAACAGAGACTTGGGGGGGAGGATTTAGTTTCAGAGATGAAGAGGATATCTGGGGACTTATCCTTGATTAGCCTCCTTAGGGTACAAACCGGCAGGCCTGGATAGCCCCCTGCAGTTCATGAGAGAAGTTTCATTGATGTTAGGGAGTCTTGACAAAGCACCCCTCTATTTTAGTTTCAAAAGCAGTAGCTGCAATAGTTGAAACAAGCTTTTTTTGTTTTTTTTCCCTTTCCTTGCAACTTTGAACAAAGCTCTAGCAGTAGTTTTTTCAGAGTGTCCAGGGGTGAATGTGGGTATGATGGAAGAGGTTTCCTCAAGAGGGTCATCACTCACTTGGGAAGCAGCAGGCCCTTTTTTAGGAGGGGGCCATTTCAGCAAGGCTTGGTTGTTTTCCTAAGATCTGAGAAGGGGGTGTAGTAGAGGAGATTGTATTTGGGGAAAGATTTTCTTCTGGTGTAGGTAAGGAAGGCTTTTTTGGAGGTCTTGTGCTGTAGGGGGATTTTCTGGTTTGCTTTATATTTGAGTTGCTAGCTTTGGCGGGAGCAGGGGAGGGGTTTGAGTAGTTTATAGCCGTTGGTTTTGAAATATCACAAGTTAGGTATATGCCTTGAGAGTTATGAGTGATCCTGTTAGTGGAGGGGTCCACAAAGTTAGAAAGCAATGGGTGTGGCAAGTTGGTTGCAGGGGATTTTGTAGCATAAAATATTTGGATAGGCTTTTGGAATGGAGAAAGGGCATTTAATGTTGTCTCAATTGGAAGGTCCAACTTTTTGGCTGAGGGTGAGGCAGAACTTGAGTTTGCTTGTGGTATGGTATTTTCAGACCTAAGGTTATGTGAACAGGAGGCGGTGGTGTTTGGTGTCAGGGGATTGAGTTATGTGAGGGGGATGTTCATCTAGTTTGCATGGGATTGTGTAATACCCTGAGAATTAATTAATTAGTAATTAATTCAATGGTTCGTGTAATGCCCCGACTTTACTTAATGAAAGGTAAAAGTGAACATTTTTAATTTCTACAAAGCACTACTATCTTTTCCTTAATATCATCAAAGATTATAAATCTTGTAACGGAATAACTATTTTTTATATATATATATAAAATCCTCATAGAACACACCAGAGCTGAGAACAAGACTTACATATTAAACAGATCAGTACATTGTACTTTACACAATAATAAAACACACTAATCACAAGTGCCACTGACGACACATAGGTAGATATACATCAAAAGTACTTAGAACATGTCTAATTATAGATACATTTCAAAAGATAGACATATTCAACACTAGAATACTAGAAAACCATGTTCATAATAACCTAGACAAACATTTGGATCATCTTCACCTCCTCTGTACCTACATCAATATCTATGTAAATGTGATATAATCGTGGGGTTACCACATTGACATAGGCGGATTCATGAGTCCACGGTCTCAATAAGTATAAGAATTACTAACCTTTTTAATATGAGCCATATTTTTCAAAAGTATCTTTAACATGATGATTATAATAACAGCTACGTTAAATTTTCCAAACATAATTATTTTTTTATAATTCATAGGTGATAAAATAAGTATCAAAGAATTGTTTATGATAAAATTCATTTATCTTTCCTAGACAACTTTATATTTATACATATATGCATTTTACTTGCATCTCATAAAATGAATATGCATACAAATACAAAGAAGTAAAACAATTAAATCATAAATCACCTTATTCAATGTATGCAATGCAATCTCTAGTCTCTCCGGCTTTCTAAAGGACTTGAATATTTCGTTTACGGCTATCAGGAGACACCTTTGGCTCCTTTTCAGCTTTCTAAAGGACTTGAATCTTTCGTTTACGATTTTCAGGAGACACTTTTGGCTCCTCGATTAGTACTAGGCTTCTTATTTTAACCTGTAATGCTCATTCGGCTTACACCATTAATATAAGAATACCTCAACATTTTACATTCAACTTTATGAAGACAAAATGCTTCTTATTTAACCTGAGAGGCTCTTTCGATTCCCACCGTTAACATAGGAAAATCTTATTGCTTCATATTTAATTAATCTTTTATTCTCAATGTTCAACAGTATGCAATAACATGTCTCTTAAAATTATTCTTTTATTCTCATAATCTTCACATTTCATTTCTCAACTCATAAAAATAATTGAAAGCATATAATCATGTTACTCATAAAATATTCAGGCTCATATAATAATCACATTTCAAAAGCTTTATATAATAGTATCAATCTCAATAAGCAGTTGTACACACTAAAATAATATCATACTCAGTAAGTAATTATACTTACTTGTCACCGTAGACCGTTATATTATATTCCCTTTCTAATCCTTGATTCTAAATTCACTGCATTTAGTGCGCTTGCGCACGATCATGTATTAGTCTAAAATTATAATTAAAAGGCTAAAATAATGACCTCTTAATTTCTCCCTATGCTCTATCCAAAATCAGGTAGTATAACGACATCTATCTAAAATATTATAATGTCACTTGGGCATCAAAACGACTATGTAGCGTTACCACATATTTTTATATGGGCATTACTACGGTATTAATATAATAATTATCTAAAATGTCTAATATTACTTGAGCATTATAACGGCGCTATTGTAAAATACCTAATAAAATTTAGGCAGCACAAACGATGCATTTGTAATATTTAAAAGGATGATTGAATATAATATCTGTCCTGAAATATTCAATCACACATTCTCATGCAATTTAGGCATTATAACGACGTAATTTAAATTCTAATGAATAAAATTGATATAATTTAAATTCTAACAACTAGAATTGACATAAACTAAGGATAAAAGAATTATATCTAGCACTCCCACTTGAAGTAGCTCCAAAGCTTATTACTAAAAATATATATTTCTTACTATTTTCTCTTTCTCTCTTTTTCTTTCTTCTCTTCTTTTTCTTTCCTCATTGTGCGAGATGGAAAGAGCTTGTGAAAAATAACAATGTTGTTGAGCCTATTTATAGGGAAAACTTTGGGGATATAATGGGTATAATTCAAAAGAGCTTAACTCAGACAAACTTGCAAAGTAGGCGCCGAACTCCATTTCTTGCAGGCGCCAAATATCTGGCCATTCTCCCTTATTGCATTATTTCTATTCACGTGGGTAAGAGGCTTTCATAAAAGCTCCTGAAGAGATAATTCTCCATCATTGCATAGATATATATATATATATATATATCTAATAAAAGAAAACTTCATCATGAAGTTCTCCAGTGTCCTATCCCATCAATATATATATCTTTATAATATATATTAACTACATATTATATATTCATATATATATATATATATATATATATATATCTTTAATATGAAACTTAATCAAACTAATCAAACAATTATTTTAATACACTAATATCCCCATTACTACTAACACTTAGGCATTTAACTAGGTAAATCTTAAATGCCAAATAATACATAATATGAATCAAAGCTACCTCTAACTATCTACTTCTCAATTCCAACTGAGAATATTAAATTAGACATTAAATATATTTTCCTAATATATTTGATTTAACTTAAGATCACAATTTAGACTAAAACATTTTAAGTCATCCTAATAAACTTCTCGGGTGTTACAGTTCGTTTCCCAACCTTGTTCCACTCCGAACAAGACCTCCGGGACCTCTACTCATCAAAAACAGAGGATACTAAGCAGCGAAAGTAATAAAGTCCTATAAACATTAATCATTATAAACAGAGCATCTAACCAAAGATCATCAAAGTAGCGAAAATCATATTATATACATAACATCATTACAAGGGATCTATGTTAATCCTCAAGATGCAAGCATACATCAAGCCTTAAGTCTATAGCATAACTCCAAAGTGCTAGTTACCATGAGTACCTGTTTAAGCTTCCAATAAGTCCTTAAGCATCTCCTGGATCGAATTCTCTACAAGATCGAATGCTTCATGGTATCTACTATCTATAACAGTATAATCGTACATATGGAGAAAAAGGAAAATAATACAAAGGTAAGTCCGACGACTTAGTGAGTAGAAATTCACATGATGTACCCATCATTAATTTGTGAATTCTTTTATTTATAAAACACATGCAACATTATGTAATAACAGTTATCATGCAGGTGATATATATAATATAATATAATATATGCATATGATATATAAACTAACAGTCATAGTTCAACAATATGGTATACCCGAGATATTACCAATTCTTAGTAGGGTTGATGCTGTCCCAAAGGACCTGTAGTACAATGTTGGTGCCCCAGCCATTACACATCATACCGTATATAACACTAGCGGCACAACTGAGTCCAACCTTGGGTGGCCCACACCGCTAATGACGTCCGTCCTATAATGACCATCCATTGGAATGGTTGCATCATTGGTCATAAAACCATTGGATCCAAAGCCCCCACACACGCACACATTGATCATAAAGATAACACGTATAGTAAGCTCATGGCCATTATACCGTACATACCGGTGTACCATGTCATATGATGCAATTAGTCTTATCAGTTTTTTATATGCACAGTTTTACAAGTCTCATTATTATCTTATAAATCGACACATTTTCACAAAAGAGAGTTCCCAATAGTTCTAAAATGTATTTCATGAGAGTTACAAAATATGCATGTTTGATATATACAAAATAGACATGCAATGCAAGAAAAGTAACAACAAAGTATCCATGTGAGTTTGTACTCACTCGAGCCGTAAAGCTCCTCCATGTAATTCCTTTGAGGTTCCATAACCTCGAATACTGAGAAAAGACCTATCATCAATTCTATTTATACTAAAGTACAATTCTACAGCGAGGAAACAAAAGCTATGGGACGGTTGGTGAAAATAGGGTTTTCGTGTAACACTCTGGCTATACGTCCAGGCTCGAGGCCGTACGTCCACTACGTCATGACGGACCATACATCCGGTTACGAGACCATACGTCCACTCTGACGTCTTTCAAGGAGAACCTCATTTTCTCTCCATTGTCCACCTATTTTCTAACTCCTAAGGCCAATAAAGGTTTTCTAGAACTTCTTGATTAGTGTCAAATATTGTATATTTGACCCTCCTTAACTTATGTTTGTTAAGATCTTAACTTTGTTATTTTCTAATATTTAGTTTATATTTAATATTTTATTGTACTGCAGGTCGTTGGCGTCGAAATGTGGTTTAAAGAATGGAATTGGCCAAAATGCACATCTTGTCCCTGCCAGTGCCCTCGAGTGCACTAGGTGCGATCGAGCGCACTGTGCTCGAGCCCAATAGACCGAGAGCGAGCGTGCCTGCATCGAGGGGGCAAAGCCAGTATTCAAGCACAACTGCGCTCGAGCGCAAAATATGCGATCGAACACACTCCACGTCAGCCTGTTACTCCTAGCCCATTGCTAACTTGCTTGCGCCGTGGGAGCTTTGGAGCGGTTAGGTGTGATTGAGCACATACATGCGTGATTGAGCGGATACATGTGTGATCGAGCGCATGGAGGCCTGCGCTCGAGTGCACTACACGTGATTGAGCGCACTCACGTGACAGACAGCACATTAAAATTGTCTACAAATAGAACCTCTTTATTTATTTGTAAACCTACGTTTTTGAGGCGCCCTTGAGGCCAAAAACCTCTATGTTCTTCACTATAAAGCCTCTAAATCATCATTTATTTATTTAATGCTTTTATTTGTTTGTCGATTTGTCTCTTTTAGTATGAGAGGTTAAATCTTCAACTAAGGTTGAAGATGAAGCCTCACCATTTAATTATCTTCATGTTTTTATAGTTAGTTTGTACTTTAATCCGTCTTTTAACGTCATGAATGTTCGTTTCAATTCAATTTCGTGAGAAGATTGTGATTGATTGTGTCGTAGTTGGATATTCATAGTGTTTTGTCCGATGGATACATTTCATCTTTTGATTTAAGTTTATTTATCTTTTGTTTATTGTGTTAGCCACATTCACATTTGATCCTATGAACTAAATTGGATATGTTTTGTCTTTTGTCAAATGGACGAATGTTTTGAATATTTCAATAGGCACAATAGGACGTTCATAGGGCTTAAGGGTGCATAAACTAGTGTGACACTAGAACATGCATTGTTTTTGGTCGATAGACGGATATATAAATTAATCATGTTAATATGTTTATTAATGTGGTGAGGTGGGTTCTAGACCTTAGTATTTTTATCTATTTGATTTTAAGCATTTAGGTTTGTTTACATTTATTGCACGCCATATGTTCGATATTTGGAACTAGGTTAAGATAGAGTTAGTTTAGATAATTTAAATTAGTTTTTGACAAACGCGATTCCATATGGGTTCTACCTCGCACTTGTACATTGTTACACTACAAAACGACTCTTGCTATTGTGAGTACATTAAATTTGTACATCACCTCTCAACACAAATTGAAACCTCCAAGCAAAGCAACAACACTGAGCTAACGTAACGCTAGCCTAAGCAAGATTAAAGCATAACTAAGCTAACAACTACAACTAGCAACATAGAATTATAATCGAGCAGCATAATAACGTAACTAAAAAGATAGGCAATCGAGCATTACCTCTTTAAAGAGAAACTGCAAGATTTCCCTCCTCCGGTAGCACCGAAACACTCACAAACGACCAACAAGTAGCCTAAGGGCGAAGAAGGGTGGTTAAGGGGCGGATTTGGTGTGAAATGGGCAAAGGGTATTTATAAGGCCAGAAAGTAGTGTACGTCTGACCTAAAGGGTGTACATTTGGTACTATTACACAGCGGTCCAAAGGCTATCTCATACGTCTAGGTATTACTTGATGGTCAATCCAAAAAGTAGCATACGTCCGGTACTTTTGAGTGTACGTCTGTGTACTATTAAAAAGAGTATGGCATACTATTTGTCAGCGTATGTCAAGTGGTCTCCCTATATACGTCCACAAAAAAAGTAGCGTATGTCCACATTAAAAGACAAGAGTGTACATTCACCAAAAAGTAGCGTACGTTCGATCCAGAAGTCAAATTCCCAAAATACCCTTTTGGCAGATCCTAGTGACCCAAAGTCCAAATTAACCCTCTAACTAAGCTACTTACGCCTATTTAAATATTTGGGTCACTACATTCTCCCCTCCTTATAAAAATTTTGTTCTTGAAATTTCGTAACCCCAAAACACATGAAGAAATAGTAACATCACTTTAACGTTCGTAGTTTTACAAGGTTCGTGCTTAGCCCCATCCTTAGAAAAATCTTATCTTGTCTGTCCTTAAAGCATTGACCTTCTTCATCCAATATAAAGTGATTCATGTCGGCATCCTCACAAGTTATAGCAAATCCATTTGCAAGTCACCAAGGGCGTTATAGTCGATATTACCCACACTCTATCAATCATCGCTAAGCATACAACCCCTAAATACACCAACACAAGTCAAGCATGTGGGTATCTTTGACATGATTCCATACGTCCTAGACAGAAGCAACTTTACCTTAATTGACTACTCTTGGAGAATCCAAATATAACGGTTATCCAAAACCGTAACAGATAGGCACACAACACAAAAGAAATTAGCCATATAAATAAAATCCTTGAACCTCAATGTACCAACATCATACCTAGTGTTCCCTACATTATACTAGTCCTTACCAATCTCATCACCCAAGTCGAGTAATTGTAACATCCCACCCCAATAACACACAATATTGTCCGCTTTTAGCTTCCCTGAATTAGACTTCGAGGAGGTGCACCATCACGGTACTACTCGAAACAGGCTTAAGCAATGCGAAGTTTTGATGGGATCATTACCACGGCTTTAAAGCGTGTTTATTGTCATTGAAGGTGGAAGTATACATATAAGCACATCTCCATACCCAGGCAATGTGGGACGTCACAATCACCCTCTCTTAGGACCCAGCGTCCCCGCTGGCGGCGTTCATGGGCTTGTGCACACTCCCTCACATCTCAAGCTGGGCAATGGCTCTGATACCATTTTCTGTGACGACCCGCTTAAATAAAAGATGACTATATATATATATTATATTTATTTATAAAAACAATAACCCACAACAAGCGGATTGTCAGGGCATGGCTATACCAAGAAGATACCATTTAACCTCATTAACCTCGATTGACATTATCATGAGCCTCACAGAGCTATATGCATCAATCATGATTAATCAGAGTTTATATCTTTGCAACGGAATATAAATAACATTAAACATACCTAATACATCAGAGCTGATTAGTACGTTTAAATGTTTAAAGCTTACATACAAAGTAATGGCTATACAAAATAATTATATACGTATGTCACATGCACACTAGCTATATACAAAATAACTCACCTAAGCATATACATGAGTGTTCTACCAAAAGGGCTAACAACTAGCCTAGCAAAATAAGCGCCCATATATCTAGGCATGAGACATGAACACCCAGATACATAGCCACCGGGTTATTATCTATAGTCCCGTACTCGCATCATCATCATGCATTGCCTCGTATCCCGAAAACCCAAGATACTGTGGAATTATGAGCCCACCGTCTCTATAAAAATAGAGACCTCGAAGATGGAACTCACTAGGCTCTTTTAAAATAGTCATTCAACTTTGTCCACATTTACATATCATAACTCAACCATAAAACATATTAGATGCCATCATGCAATGTCTAGCCATGACAATATACATATGTGTTCATTCCCATACCACCACATATACATACAAACGTCTAGTGTAAAATCATACAACAATCATCATCATCATACGATCATATGCTATGCATGCTCATGCTCGCCATCTTGTGTCATTCTCATTGTGAGGCCAATAGTGAGACCATACTCAATCACCACCGGGAGTCATCACCCCGTTTCCATTATACATGAAGCCAACACCATAGTAGTGAGACCACACTCAATCACTACCAGGTTATTCATACGGCCAACTCCAAAGTAGTGAGACTAAACTCAATCACTACCCGAGTCATACATGGGATCGACTTCACGGTAGTGAGACTAAACTCCATCACCACCGGAGTCATACATGGGACCAACTACACGGAAGTGAGACTAAACTCAATCACCACCAGAGTTACACATGTGGCCAGCTCCACAGTAGTGAGACTAAACTCAATCACCACCGGAGTAATACATGAGGCCCGCTCAACGGTAGTGAGACCATACTCAATCACCACCGGAGCCATACATGAGGTCCGCTCAATAATAGTGAGACCATACTCAATCACCACCGAGCCAATGTCCCATTTTCATTATGCATGGCTACCTTGACAGAGTGAGACCATACTCAATCACCACCTAAGCTAACCTGCTTTTTGTTTCATTACTCATGCCATGCTCGTGATCATGTTAGCAAACTTGAACTATTATATACTAACATAACTCATATCATAACATCATAGATTCATGCCATAAACCATGTAGACCAACCAATGCTCATAACAACATTTCATCATCATTCTTCCCACTCATTTTATAAAACATCATTACTTAAGCATATTATCATCAAAGCACATTATATCATCCCATTCATCCACACATTATTACTTATTCATAATACACCAAAGCACATTATATCATCGCATTCATCCAAACATCATTACATGTTCATAATATCACCCAAGCACATTACATCACTCATTCATACAAACATCTTTTATACTTTAAAAATAGTATATTTTTGCCCAGTAAGTAAAATACTTACTTGATCCGCTTGGGTCCTCTTAGCAATTTGACCTACTTGCGAATACCTATGTATTTGCATGATAAATACATAGTTAGACTCTATACAAAGCCTTAACAACTCAAATTTCTCCATGATACATGGATCCTACAAACTTCTCTTACAACAAGGGAACCCATAGAGTTCTAGGGTTTTCATTTAATATAATTTTCGTTTATAACACTAAGCCATAAAGAATCTAGATGATTAGATCCTACAAAATACCTAAGTCAACACTTAAACAAAACTAGGGTTTTGGGTCTTACCTTGGTCTTTGGTGAAGTTTGGAGTTCCAAGCCACACAACTCCAACCCAACCCTCAATGAAGGTTTAGAAGTCCACTAAACACAAGAACCCCAAAGAAATTTGAAAGATTAAGCAAAACCCCCAAAAATCTAAGTTAAATCAAGAAAACCAAGGGTTTATGGATTTACCTTAAACCAATCGGTAGAAACGACGATTTAACCTCAAGGAACACGCTCACGGGTTGGATTTGCCTTAGAAGCTTTAATAATCAATACCTAAGGTTTGGGTGCAAACCCTAGGTGAGAGAATGGAGAAATAACGGAAGGGAGAGAGGGTGGAGAAATGAGCGAAATCGCGTTCATTTTTTTAACCCGATGTCCGGACACGTTAGTGGGATGTCCGGACACCCAAGAAAGACTAAGATCCCTGCCATGCGTGTCTGCAGGGATGTCCAGACGAGGGACAGGCAGCTTCAGCCTCGCTGTCCGGACACCTAATCTCCATGTCCGGACAGCCAAAAGACTGAAACTCCCAAAACGGAGCTACTGTTCACGCGCTATAAATGAATGCAGATTGCTCCAAATCCGATCTCCACCGTTCACAATGGAGATTCACATGTTGTGAACCTCCTACAAAATTTCAGCTCGATCGGACCACGGATGATTGTTGATCGGAGCTGTTGATGCCGATTGACGGAGCTTTCCAGAAACCCGCGATTTCCCTTCCTCTTCTTGAAAAGACAGCTCTCTCTCTCTCGCTCACGCTTCTGCTCTGTCACGTTCTCCCTATTATTAAAACTACTACATAAATATATCATTAGATATTATTATTATTATTATTATTCTCAGACATATTCCAATTATGATAAAATCATTATTATTATATCTATTATTCTAAATCATCACATATGCTATTTATCCTATTAATTAATTTAAATTACTATGAGATTATTAACAATAAATTTAATTATTTTCTTGGGTCTTACAACCTCCCCTCCTTATTAAATTTCGTCCTCGAAATTTATATCATACATCACTAACATGTTCACAACCAAGGCATACTTTGACAAAGCATTTATATAGCATTGTAAATATGCACATACCTAGTTCACGTGAACAAGTGAGGATATCGCTCACACGTATCCCGCTTGAGCTCCCACGACGCTTCCTCAACATCATGGGTTCGCCACAACACCTACATTGGTTCTCAACTATTGCTCTATGTAGTCTAGAATCCGAACCAAAACCTCTACAAATACTACTACCTTATAGGTAAAGTCCTCCCTCCTAAGAGAAAAGGACAATTTCCCAACATTTATTGCATGTGACTACACTAACAATGGGATCGTATAAGCTCATGTTTTACCCTAGTGGTTTCGCACTCAAAATTACATAGCTTGACATGCGTGGATGAAATGATTAAATGAGTAGCACCCGGGTCAAACAATACACAAGCAAGGCTACCATATAAAGAAATGGTACCTGTGACGACGTTGGCATTGTTCTCCTCAGTTGCAACATTTTCTGGAGTGAGACAGTAGACACGTGCCTGAGCAGGTTGCTTAGGTTGATAACCAATGGCTAGTGGTTTCTGACCCTCAGTAGTACGCATAGGACAGTCTCTGGCATAATGGCCTGCCTTGCCACACTGAAAACAATTGTTAGGACCACCCCTATATGCTCCGTAATGAAGCTTGCCATGTGTGCTATTAGGGTGATTCTTTAGATTTTCATGGCTATGCGGAACACTTCCCTTCATAGGCTCTCCAGAACTACTACAATCCACAACTTGCCTTTTGGGTGAAAACGCAACTTCTGGCAATGACCTCTTCTTTTGCGCATACTCGGCTGCTGTTTCCTTAATAGCTTGCTCAGCTATCATGGCAGTGTGCACAGCCTTTGAATATTCTTTGATTTCAAGAATAGAGATCCTCTCCTTGATGCGTGCCGATAAACCATCTATGAACTTTTCGGCTTTGGCTTGATCGTTAGGGATAAGAGTAGGTGCATACCTCGACAACTCAATGAACTTGGTGGAATATTGGGCGACAGTCATGTTGCCCTGAGTGAGGGTGAGAAATTCCTTGGCCCATAATTGTTGCTGGACACGAGGGACATATTGCTCATAAAATTTCCCTTTAAAGTGTGCCCAAGTGACAGGGACATCCCGCCCTAACTCAGCTTCTAAGCCGACCTTTGTGGAATCCCACCACTTGGATGCTTCACCCATAAGTTTCAAGCCCCCATATCTTACCATCTCTGCATCCGTACAGTTTAAGGCTAGCATCAACTTCTGAGTTGCCTCAAACCAGGAATCAGCTTCTCTAGGGCCTTCATGTCCTGTAAACACTGGCGAGCTGTGCTTAAAGAAGGACCCAGAAGAACACCCCTCCCTTCTCTCGTTGTGTTCTTGGCGTTGGTTGTTGGCCATAATCTTAGCCAAATACCGTGCTGCTTCCAAGCGAGTGTGCCACTTCAGGAACACCCGGCGGTGGAGGAGGTGGAGGAGGAGGTGGAGGTGGTAACCTATCACCACGATCCAGCACATTCCTCGGCCTCCCACGACGACGTGGTTGTCGTCTCGGTGGCATCACTCGCAAGATTGTGCAGGTCAGTGCAGAAGAAACCACATAGACAACATATCGCAAATAAGCACATAAAGCAAATCTACGATACACCCACTCAACAAAACAATCATGGTATCACTAAGCTTTGTCTTATTAGATCTTCTTGAAGCTTTTAAGATTCCTATAGCTCTGGTGTTATCCCTAACCTAATGCTAGACTTAACTCTATGAACCTAGCTGCTCATGATATAATAGTTGCAATGGTAGCAAGTTCCCTAAAGAACTTGGTACCATTTGCTCTGATACCATTTGTAACATCCCATCCCAATGACACACAATATTGTCCGCTTTTGGCTCCCTTGAATCAGACTTCTCAGGAGGTCACCTATCCTGGTACTACTCAACACGCGCAGTAATCTGATGGGATCATTACCATCACGGCTTTAAAACGCGTTGTTGTCATTGAAGGTGGAAGAATACATATAAGCACATCTCCATACCCAGGCAATGTGGGACGTCATAGTAATTCTACATACAGTTCGGGTCAATGGGTATCCAAGCCATAACCCTATAGAGGAAAACAAACTCTTTTATACACAACTATCCCTTCAACCAAAATAGGGATATGTATACTGTCTAAGTATAATCTTGAGAAAAGAGTTATCAGGTCTGAGGGTAAGGCAACCTTGTATGCCAACCTCCCTTTTCCTCCTCAAATCGCATCACTCCTCTCGTTGATGATATCCTAAGGAACACACTATCTCCTACTTCGTACTCTGAAGGTCATCCCTAGTTATCGGCATAACTCTTCTGCCGACCCTTGGATGCACTCATCCTTCATCTGATGGTAAGCACTTCAATCATTTCAGGTCCCAACGTTGTCTCCTTCCAATGTTGTCTCAATAAAAGGATGACTAACACTTAACTCCATAAAGTGCTTCGTAAGGCGGCATTCCAAAAGTCGCCTGTAACGAACTTGATGAAAGGTAGGTACTAAAATCCAGTCCTAACCTCTCCTCGTCCTTGTACATCTTGGTACTTCAGGATGTGCAGTATAAAGAGAATGATGAGTCTTGCTCAAGATCTCATTTCTTAGTCCTTCATCCTCTGATACACTCTTCTGAAATGAGTGAGCAACCCATTATCCTTAAAGCAAAATCCTTATGCCTTAACAACTGCCTGATCTTGGTGCACTCAGGGTCCTCCAACCGAGTGACAAGCAATCCTAACCCAACCACCAAGTTAGACAAGCATGCAACGCACCCTCATCTACAACTTCTACTCCTATCCTAGCGAATTCCATAACCAACTAGGGTTGAAAAATTCCAAGAGTGATAAGCTATTGGATTAAGGCCATCACCTTTCTACTTAAGGTATCAACTACTACGCCAGCTTGATCATAACCCTTAGATCAGCTCTAGCCACCTCCTTTGTCTCCTCAAACAACTGTATTCGAGAAGTCCTTAGTCTATTTAGGTACAAAAGATTCTCTAGTATATCTTAGCTCTTAAGTAACCCAAAATCATGTAGTCTAATACAAGATCAATGGGTACAAGATTCACTAATAGCCCTTAACCAGAATCCAAGTCCAAGAATATAATGCCTTAACATACTTTTAACGAGCAATTAATAAAATCAGGAATCTTATTATCACACATCAACAAAGCATAACAAGCATTATGCATTAACAAAACTCTTAGTTAATGTTATACTTTTAGGTCCAAAACCCCAAAGCAAGTGCAAGTACAAAACAAAGACAACTAGTTGATGTATGAACAAATATCCAGTAACCCAGCCCTTAACTACAAAATAAGACAAACCCACATGCCTTAAACAACTCTATTGGTTACGCTTATCCCTTGTCCTACCATCATTTCCTTCCAGGTGGACGAGTACCATTTCTTTTGGTCTTGTTGCAGTTCCAAATGAAGTGTCACACCTTGCCACATTCGTAGCACAAATTCTTCCTTGATCTGCATTTTTCAAAATGCAGTCTGTCACACCTATAGTACCAACGACTCTTTTCTTTCTTGGAATGCAACTCTTGAGGTGTATTCTTCCTTAAGCTCCATGAGTATTCCCGATAAAACTCTTCCTTGAATTGAGTCCATGGAATGGCCTCCTCACTTTCTAATTCCATTACCAGTGAGTTCCTCTTAGTGTACCACTATCACCTTGCTTCTCCAAAGAACATGTATGCTGTGTACTCGACTCTTTGCTCCTCAATGCAGTCCATAACTTGTAGCAGCTCTTCCAACCTCATAAGCCAAACCCTCACTTCTCCAGAGTTTAGGTTCCCCATAAACATAGGGAAAGGATGCTCATAGAACTTTTTGAAAGAGCAACCCTTTCCTCCACTTGGAGTTCCTTCTCCTCGTATGTTGACCAATGCCTCCACAAGACGACTTGCCACAGCTTCCAATGCTTGGGTAGCGTTTAGAATGTTCCTCATCTTTTAATCGGGTTGGGATACTCTCCTATCATCATTGCTTCTAATGACGTCGTGTTGTGGTTGTGGTGACATCTCTGTAGTCACAATGATCATCAACCCCTTACTTTGAAGCGCTATGCCGAGCCTTGCTTAAAACGTCAAACCTAATCGCAAACTTATCCATACTAAGTGCCTAAACTACTACCACCTTATCCAAAGACCTAATGCAAATCTAAGCTTAAGACCTTATCTAACTATCTTAGTGCAGATCAAACCTAATCTCCAAGGTTTCATCATCAAAGTGTCCTAGTCTTGACTTCAACACCATATCAAATCCTAAAATCCTCAAGTCCAACATCCTCAAGATCATAGGTATTGAAATTCTGTATCCCTTGCATACATATAATCTATCCTATGCTCTGGTAGATCATCTCCTAACACCTAATAAATCATGTCCTATACTCCGCTGAGCAAAAAGCTCTAATGAATCCAAATCTAACTCTTAATAGATTCATTCCTATGGTCCAAAGAGCAACAGCTCTAATACCAACTGTAACACCCTGAGAATTAATTAACTAGTAATTAATTTCATAGTTCGTCTCCCAACCTTGTTCCACTCTGAACAAGACCTTCGAGACCTCTACTCCTAAAAAACAGAGGATACTAAGCAGAAAGTAATAAAGTCCTATAAACATTAATCATTATAAACAGAGCGTCTAACCAAAGATCATCAAAGTAGCGGAAATAATACTATATATATAACATCATTACAAGGGATTTATGCTAATCCTCAATATGCAAGCATGCATCAAGTCCTAATTCTACAACATAACTCCAAAGTACTAGTTACCATGAGTACCCGCTTAAGCTAGCAATAAGTCATCAAGCATCTCTTGGATCGAATCCTCCACAAGACTGGATGCTTGACGGTATGTACTATTTATAACAGTATAATTGTACATATGGAGAAAAAAGGAAAATAATACAAAGTTAAGTCCGACAACTTAGTGAGTAGAAATCCATATGACGTACCTATCATTTATTTGTGGATTCTTTTATTTATAAAACACATGCAACATTATGTGATGACAATTATCATGCAGGGGATATATATATAATATAATACATGCATATGATATATAAAGTAACAGTTATAGTTCAACAATATAGTCTACTCGAGATATTATCCATTCTCAGCAGGGTTGATGCTATCCCAAGAGACCTGTAGTATAATGCCGGTGCCCTAGCCATTGCACACCACCATACATAACACTAACGGCATGATTGAGTTCGACCTCGAGTGGCCCACACTGCTAATGATGTCCGTCTTATAGTGACCATCCATTGGGAATGGTTACATCATTGGTCACGAAACCATTGGATCTAAAGCCCCCACACATGCACACATTGACCATAAAGCTAACCCATATAGTAAGTATATGGCCATTATACCATACATATCGGTGTATCATGTCATATAATGCAATTAGTCTTATCAGTATTTTACATGAACAGTTTTGCTAGTCTCATTATTATCTTATTAACTAATACACATTTTCACAAAAGAGAGTTCCCAGCAATTCCAAAATGTATTTCATGAGAGTTGCAAAATATGCATGTTTGATATATACAAAATACACGTGCAATGCACGAAAAGTAACAACAAAGCAGCCATATGAATTTGTACTCACCCAGGCCGTAAAGATCCTTCACGTAATTTCCTTGAGGATCTATAACCTCGAATATTGAGAAAAGACCTATCATCAGTTTTATTTCTACTAAAGCACAACTCTATGGCAAGGAAATAGGAACTATGAGATGATTGATGAAAATAGGGTTTCCCTATAACATTCTGGACGTATGTTCATTGCGTCACGATAGGCCATACATCCAGTCACGAGATCGTACGTTTGCTCTGACGTCTTTCAGGAAGAACCTTATTTTCTCTCCACTGTCCACCTATTCTTCGACTCCTAAGGCCAATAAAGTCTTCCTAGAACCTCCTAACACAGATTGAAACCTCTAAGAAAAGTAACAATACTAAGCTAACGTAATGCTAGCCTAAGAAAGATTAAAGCATAAATAAGATAACAACTACAGCATAGGGGAGAAGAGTGGGGGTTGAGGGGGAGATTTTTGTGTGAAATGGGCGAGGGGGTATTTATTGGGCCAAAAAGTAGTGGACGTTTGGCCTAAGGGATGTACGTCGGTACTATTACACAGTGGTTCAAAGGCTATCTCGTACATCTAGGTATTACCCTGCGGTCAATACAAAAAGTAGCATATGTCAGGTACTTTTGAGCATACGTTTGTGTGCTATTACATAGAGTACGGTGTACTATTTGTCAACGTATGTCAAGTGGTCCCCCTGCGTACGTCTACACTAAAAGACAAGAGCATACATCTATGAAAAAGTAGTGTACGTTTGGTCTAGGAGACTAATTCTCCAAAATTCCCTTCTAGCAGATCCCAGTGACCTAAATTCCAAATTAACCTTTTAACTAAGCTACTTATGCCTAGTTAAATATTTGGGTCACAGATTGAGAGCTTTCCATTAGTGGTATACTAGGTATGTTCTTGAGGGTTGAAGATGGAGGTTTCAGAATTTTTGGTTGTGGTGTGTTTGAGGAGGGGGCAGCATATTTGAGAAGATAGTAACTTTTAAAGAAATCAAATACCTGGATGGGAACCTTTCTACTTGCTGGGCTAGGCACGATTGTTGCTTATGGCCTATCCTTCCACAATCAGTGCAGTACACATCCAATCTCTCATATTTCAAGTTGATCCAAGTTTCTGAGCCATCAAGCCGAGTGAAGGTGAAACCAGGTTTCAATGGTTTGTTAACATCAATGTTCACAAGCAGCCTAAGGAAACTCCTGAAAATTGCTTTTGCTCCATTGTGATCTTTAATCTTAACTAGATTACCAAGACCTTTCCCAGTGGAGATGGCATTTTTAACCGACATGTTTTGCAGTGGAAGACCATGAACTTGAATCCAAAAGGGAACTTCTTTGAGAGAAAGTTCACCTAGTGTCACAGTTGGGGACCAAGTTTGAATAGCCAAGAGAAACCATTCACATTCCAAACTTGTTTGAGAATTCTAGAGATGTGGTCTTTATCAGTGAATTTGAACAGGAAGCTGTTTGGACCAAGGACAGAAAAGAAGAATGGGATGTCAAAAAACCAGGCTTTAGTCAAGGCCGCATTAACATATTGGTTATTTTGTGTTTTTTGGGAAATAACTTGGCTTACCAAAGGCAGAAGGTCTGGTTTGACAAGTTCTTTAGGGAGTATTTCTAACTGAGAGGATGGATCCTCCCAAGTCAGTGCTGCTTGAGATATAAGTGAATCAATATCAAGTGGAGAGACTGCCATGAGGAAAAGGCTAAGGAAGCAGGCTGAGAAAACCAGAAGGGATAGGGAGGGAAAGAAACAAGTTGAAAAGAAAAGAACAACTAAAGAGAAAAATATGAGAACACTAAGAAAGTAGAGATGTTCGGTAGGAGTTCAGAGGAAAGAACAAAAGATGAGCACGCTAGGTTCAGAAGAACAATTCAGAAGCAGGCTGGTAGCAGAAGAACAATGCAGTAGCTGAATAGTAAAGAAAAAGAAGAAGAAAATATTCTTAGGAGGAGTTCTTTCTAGTAGAGAGAACTATGCTTTTTTTTCCTTCTTTCATCTTCTTCAATAGGAAAGAAGTGTTCTAAGGTAGTAGGGATAGTTAACAAAACATATATATATATATATATATATATATATATATGAAAAAATATTCTATTTATCCCATAAATTTTTATTTAATATGGATTTGGTACCTATATCTCATTTGACCCATAAAGTATATCTTCACTCTCATTACTTTTTATAGCCTTTTCCATAATATATATATATATATATATATATATATATATATATATATATGAGATATGCTAGGGGTCAATAAATTTTTCATATTTGGTCCATAAAAGCTTAAAATTATCCAAAGACTAAGGTGTCATAGCATTTGGGGCACAAAAATTAGTTTTTTGGACGGGACTATACTACATATAGACTTTTAGACAATGAGGGTATGCTTGGATGTGCGTTTGAGAGGTCTAAAAATGCGTTTAACACTAAAAAAATCCGTTTAAAGAAAAAAAACCAGTTTTATAAAAAAATTGAAAGCTCCTTTAAGGGTCTAAGAAGCACAAAAAAAAAAATAATAATAATAATAATAATAAAAACCCACTTTTGACAAAAACTCAATTTAAGCTTTTGCCAAAAAGCGCTTTTTGAATTAAAACTTTATTTCTCAAAATACAATCCTAAACATGCTCTAGGCTCCGTTTACTTCAACATAAAATGGTTTTTAGAAAATGATTCACATTTTACGGTGTTTACTATAACGTAAAATAATGGTCAACAGAAAATAATTTCCTTTTGACAAAAAATTATTCTTTAATTTTCAAAAAATGGTTTAACTGTAATCCATTTTTCAACTTTGAGCATTTCATTATCAAATCCACTGACCTTGCCTAGACCTGGCCAGGACCTTACCGGGACTTGCTCGGGATCCGCTTGGGATTTGACCGAGACCTTGCCGAAACTTCACTAGGACTAGACCGAGCTCAGGGGTAGCCGAAACCACCCCAAAAGACTACTTCTTGAATTATCTTCCTTGCCTAAGTCTAAGTCTTATGCCTTAACTGGACATATTAGGTCTTAAAGGCAAATTAAAGCATATTTACTGGAGCCCATTGTCCTCGTTGCTTGCGCTTTTTGACTTAAAACTTTATTTCTCAAAATACAATCCTAAACATGCTCTAGGCTCCGTTTACTTCAACATAAAATGGTTTTTAGAAAATGATTCACATTTTACGGTGTTTACTATAACGTAAAATAATGGTCAACGAAAAATAATTTCCTTTTGACCAAAAATTATTCTTTAATTTTCAGAAAATGGTTTAACTATAATCCATTTTTCGACTTTGAGCATTTCATTATCAAATCCACTGACCTTGCCTAGACCTGGCCAGGACCTTACCGAGACTTGCTCGGGATCCGCTTGGGATTTGACCGAGACCCTGCCAAAACTTCACTAGGACTGGACCGAGCTCAGGGGTAGCCGAAACCACCCCAAAAGACTGCTTCTTGAATTATCTTCCTTGCCTAAGTCTAAGTCTTATGCCTTAACTGGACATATTAGGTCTTAAAGGCAAATTAAAGCATATTTACTGGAGCCCATTGTCCTCGTTGCTTGCAAATAGGGAATGCATTCTTCTTCTCCCCCTCCCTTCGCCAAATGTTCACAACTAAGAACACCACTATTCAAAGACCAACTTATCCAACAACGTTCAACACACATAGTGTCTTTCTCCATGTACATTCCTTCGATATGCGGCACTCACATTCAAACAATCATTGTCTCGAGTCCAAGGTCATCTTGGAGAGGAGATTGTTTTATAACTATATTGCGTAGCCCGCTTTTCAATTGAATCAACATCAAGGGGGTTGTTTTAGCCACCCCCAAAATTTTTAATTTATGGAAAAAAATATTTTTAAAAAATCAAAAAAATTAATTATAGGACACGTGGCGCAATGTGATTGGTGCTGACGTTACATTCCGTTAAGTTTTGGATGAAATTTTAATGGAGGTACTATTTTCATTTTGTGAAAATCACAAATACTTCCTGTGATAGAAACAAAAACTTAGAAGGCAAAAAATAAAGATTTCAAACCCTAGAGTGTTTTTAGTATTTAACTAAAAAAAAAAAGTTAATTTTATGTGCACGCGGTAAATGCCGTAAAATGTTTTCAACATAAAATATTTTCAGGAAAAATGACTTCCTATCCCTTTTCAAGCCTTATTCAAATTTGAATTCTTCTCTTCTTCTCCATAATTTCGCTATTTGCCAGCTATTGAATCTTTAAGTTATTAAAATTCTTCCATAGTTGATAGCGAATAAAAAAAGTTAGTTACCAAAAACTCAATCAATCACTTTCATTATTATTTTTTATTTGATTTTTGAAAATATTTTTACAATTGAGAACAACAAAAACATTTTTGGTTTTTTATTTAATTTTAAGAAATTAAAATCACTAGACAATGATAGTTTGCAAAACAAATGTCTTAATCTAAAATGATTCCTAAAATATGATATCTATTATGATATTGATGGTTTAGATTTATTTTCATATTTAAAGTTTTTAAAAAAATTTTACAAATAGAAGAAAGTGCTCCAATTAACATTAAATTAAATAATAAGACTTGATTTTTTCTAAATGCATATATTGGTTATAGATTTTTATTGACAATATCTATTATAGTTTTTTTTTTTGTGAAAAAGGATTTCTTCATTGCAATCAAAGATCAAAAAACAGATCACAGAGGGGGACAGTCCCTTCCCTCCTGATAATACCACAGATTCCTGGTGGAGTCACCTGCGCCCAGGTTGTATCTATGACATGGGTTGTAGCTAACTTTGCAAGTACATGAGCTTTACCATTTGCCTTCCTAGCTACACAATTAAAAATTCCCTTTCCCATTGTTTGCAGTTCAGCTTGAATTCCTTTCACAAAGTGACCAAAACACCTCTGAAGTGTTATTGTCCTTAATGGCTTGAACAACCTGCATAGCGTCGCCTTCAAAAATAATCTGTATGTATCCTCTTTCCTTTCCAAAGATCACAGCACAGACAGCAACTAAAGCTTCAGCAGTCGTGGGATTGACAATACATTCTTTCGTAAGGCTACATCCTGCTAGAAAAACACCCTCTGAATTTCGACAATACAACTACTTTTGTAGAAAGAAATTTTTCAAAATTAAAATTGACAATCAACAATATTGTCACAAGAGGGATTAAATGGATTAGTCATACTATCAATTGAAAAGAGGATGATAGAAATATTCAATATAAAAACTTAATCAATAATTTTGCATCCAAAAAAGCAATAAAAATTATTTTTAAATACAATTATAATAATATTAAAAAAAAATATTATTTAATTAAAAAAAATAAGACTTCCCTTAAAAGTTTTGTGCAAGACCCAAAATATATTGAACCGGACATGGTTGAGATGAGAAATCCTTGACTGGATTCTTGTGAAGAATTTTTTGGAATATCTGTGGACTATTTGTGCATCCACTATGATTTTGTGGAATATTCCACGAGATGCGCCAATAGAAAGCAAGGATGACTAAATTTATCTATTATATATGTAAAAAGGAAGAATTAGTGTTTGCTTTATCTATTATATATGTAAAAGTGATGAACTAGAGTATCTATAGAAAGAAAAAGAAAAAGAAAAAAGATGACTTACTTTATCTATAAAAAAAAAAAAAAAAAGGATAAATTCAAAATTGATCCTTATAGTTGGCCTAAATTACAAATCACTCCCTGTAGTATAAAAAATAATTTATAGGTCCCTATACTTAGCCTAAATTACAAATAACTCTTTGTGATATAAAAAATAGTTTATAGGTCCTTAAATAATTTATGCAAAAACAACAGTTTACTCACTGAAATCAAATTTCATTAAGTAAATTAACAAAATCTATCACTTTGTCCTATTATATCAAAAAAAAAAAAAATGTGACACATATTACTATGAATTTTTTACTTTCAAAAATAACAATTAGGATTTCTCATATCATTTTACGATGCCAGCTAAGATTACACATCATCTCTTAGTCTATGTCATATTGTTATAGTAAATTAACCTAATGTCTTATATCCCCAAAATTTTATCCCATAAGTAACTCTCCCTCATCTTCATCTTCCTTAGCCTCCCAAATCGTGGCTAAGAAGATGAAACTAAGAGAGAGTTATGCACATAGTAAAACTTTGGGGATAGAAGAAATTAAGTTAATTTACTGCAGTAGTATGATGTGACAAAGAAATGGATTTTATTAAGTCACTTAACGTAAATTAATTTTAGGGAGTAAACTGTTATTTTAGCCTACCCTGGGGACCTATAAATTATTTTTTATATCACAGGGAATGATTTGTAATTTAGGCCAACTACAGGAGTTTATAAATTATTTTTTATACCACATGGAGTAATTTGTAATTTAGGTCAATCAGAAGGACCAATTTTGCATTTATCCCTACAAAAAACGAAAACAATGACTTACATTAGAAATGAGAAGCTAAATTAAAGGCCACTTTCCTTTTGTGCATGTGATATACATAGGGGTAGGTATTGGTTTGATACATGTTAATAGGGGTATTTTTCTTTATCGATTCGTGAAGGTTGGTTAAGTTATTAATTAACCAACTTCATACCGAAGACTTTTTCTTTTTGAAAAATATGGAACTTTTATTAATGAAATTTTATGAGCATAAAGCTCTTACATTACGTACAACTCTTGAAATTCTTATTGGTATTGTCTAGAAGAAAAGAGAGATAAATTCTAGAGAGAATGTAGAGCCTATCTCTCTATTAGCTTTTGCTTCTATTAAGTGAGCTACAACTATAATTTTGACTTTTTTCTATTAGTCGGTTAAGTGTCCGTTACAACTTTTTATATTAAGATTTATCAACTTCCTTACTATATAATCATTAAAGTATATGCTTTATAAATAAAAGGATTAATAACTTTTTTGGTACTTGGGTTTTAATGTTTTTATTTTTTCCTCTCTAGGTTTTAAAAAAGACAAAACTAGTACCTCAGATTTTGGAAAAATACCGAATCACCACCTCCATTTGGAAAAATTCTATGGGGGTGGCTCAGCCACCCCCATAGCCAGTCTCGAGTTGGCCGAGCCACCCCCAAGGCCCCCCTGGGGGTGGTTTGGCTACCCTCATAGAATTTTTTAAACTAGAGGTGGTGATTCAATATTTTTCAAAACTCCGAGGTACTAGTTTTGTTATGTTTTAAAATTTAGGGTGAAAAAAATAAAAACATTAAAACCCAAATACCACAAAATTTATTAACCCTAAATTAAAAGAAAAAGTTAATTCATGGAATGTGAACTAGGGGTGAAATAGCGGTTGCGGTTAATGGTTAGTGACTAAAACCACTAACTGCTCCACTAATTGGGTAGTGGTAAACCGCCCGGTTAGCGGTTAACCGCTTTTCTATTAACCGTTTTTTATTGGGTTTTTTTTTTGGCCGGTTTTGGGCTCACTTTAAATCCTTTTTTTGCTCACTTTAAATATTTTTTCCCCTTTAATGGCCATTTTAGCATTAAAAATTGTTGGTTTAAAGTAAGTATTATATGTTGGACTCTTATACCAAAATTTTGTTGGTCACATTCTATAAATTTATACAACATATAACATACGAATAAAATTTTGTTAGCGGTTAGCGGATGCGTTAGACAGTTTTAAATTTCACCCCTAATGTGAACCAAAATGACCATCATAAATTAGCTGGATAAACACAGTAAAAAAACCTACTAGATAAAATTCAAAATTTACTTGAAGTCTTGAATAATTGGTTAATTGTTAATTACCTGGCAAATTTTTTTTTTTTCCTAATGGAATCGATATCAAAATGACAGTTTTCACCAATCAAGGCTCATACAATGAAAATTATCTTTTTATCTTTGTGCAAATTAAATAGTCAATGTAATACCAAATACCAACTCATCAATAAAGTAGAGAAATAAATCAAATAACCCATAAGCAAGACACCACTACATGTTTTTCATGCAAAACCTTTCGATGTGAAAGAACAAATCACGGACATAGTCTAGTTAAATATGTCATCATCAATAATAGTAAGTTTACAAGTGTCTTCTCAATAGCAATATAATAGTGGGTTTGGGGGTGGTGTCGGTCTCTTTTTGAAAAATAAAACTTGCACATTAACCAATAAACTTAAAAGAAAGAACACATTTTTCTCTCCTTTCACATTTATATTTAGTTTTTTTTTTTAATTATATATATATATATTATATTCCTTCGCGTATTCTTTTAGTTGCCTTGTTTGTGGGGTCGTAGGTTTTCAGGAATGCTAGACTTATGTAGGGAGTTTTACAACAAAGTTTACATACTAACATGGTGATGTAGACCGAAAAGCTAAGGATTCCAGAAAGAAGAGCGATGATTAGGGAAAAACTCACACTTGATGAGTTCTACCAAAAAGGCCATATATAGAGTTTTAGACCTTGGATTGGAACAATATTTATGGCTTTGGAAAGCTAATTCAAAAATCTACAAAATCATATTTCACGAGAGTTGTCTAATTCTGATCGTTTGAATGGCTATGAGGCCTGTTAGAACGCATAGGTTTTTTCTAAGTAATCCAAGAGGTCAAAAGGCTTCGTTCGAAGTCTGTTCAAATGTTTATGTTAATTTTCATATTTTTAAGTTCTAGTTCAGTCCCCTTCCGAATGGTGGTTTGTCCCCTTCGAACAGTAGCTTTTTTTTTTGTTAAGAATCGACTTTATTTTGTGTTTTATTAGGTTTAAGATTTTGGGGGTCTATAAATATATGTTTATGGCCTCCATAAATGCAGCTTTTGATATTATTTCAATTTTCATCGATAAGAAGTCTCAGAGTTGAGTTTTCTTTATATTTTCCTTTAAACCATAGATAGATTCTATAGTTTTGAGAAGAATTCTTAGATCTTTGATAGACTCAAGATCTAGAATTAATTATCTTTCTTTTTGTTACTATTTTCTTTGCATCCCACCAAGTTAAGTTGTGTCAGTTGGTATCAGAGCCCAAGTTATTTTCCATGAATGGGGAGGAGCGACTGTTTGGAAAACATGAATGAGGTGCATGTGCGCATAGAGGAAGCACATAAGGAGCAACCGATGATTTGTTTACCTCATATGGGTTGTAGGCCAAACGGTTGTCATCACCAACCAAGATCGTGATATGCAGAGGCGGAAGGCAAATTTATTATTAAACGTTGGCAACACATTTAGGATCGATTTGAGGCTATGAGGGATCAAATTGAAATACTCACTGCCCGATTATCCAACATGGGCGGTCACAATGGGAGTGGATTTGGAAACCCTTTTGTAAAGCACTGAACACACAAACATTACCACCATGCACAAGCTTATGCCAATCTGTGGGTAAATGGGTTCAAACTCAATATACCGAATTTCAAGGTTACTTGCAACTTGAAGATTTCCATGTGAAAGAAAAAAAAATAGAAAATTTTCACAAAAAGAAGTACCTAGGAAGATGGCGGAGATGATGCCTAAAAAGGGGGTGGAGATCAAGTGTCATTTGGTGTCCCAATACATGGGAAGTACGTGCCAACGATTTCATACTACATGCACCATGGGAGGCAAGGTGGCCAAGCTTGTCATCGATCAAAGGAGTTGTATGAATGTAGTCTTGAAAGAAGCGGCTCGGAAGCTAAGGCTTGAGACCAAGAGGCATTTTACTCCCTATCAATTGGAGTGGCTCACAAAGAGAAATGAGGTAAGAGTATCTAAACATTGCCAAGTACTGTCTTTTTCTATTGGAGCTAATTATGTGGATCATGTGTGGTGTGACGTGGTTGACATAGATACGTGTCACCTATTGCTAGGAAAGCCATGGAAACATGAGAAGGTTGCTATCCAAGATGAAACAAAGAACATGTACAGTTTCATGGTTGACAAGGTCAAGTTAACGTTACTACCTAGCCAAGATGCGGGGAAAAAACCTTTATAAGGGGATGGTCAACCACTAGTAGCAGGGCCAAAGCTGACTAACATAGAAAGGGCCATCAAGAGGGTAGTATTGGAAGTTGATGAGGACGGCATGGCTTCTATTGTAAGGTGATATCCCAACGAGAGGAAGTACGACTAGATGATTGGGGTCTGCGATGCGAGACCTTAGCCATTATTCACAAACCTCAACCCCACCTATCCAATCCGTATTACGTAGACGAGGAATTCCAAGAAGATGGATTCATTGATGAAGAATTCGAGCGACAAGAAGATGTTGAAGAGCCTTCGCAGGGATTCACGGATTGGGATCCCCCACCAACATGTGATCCCAACCAGGAGGGTGAAGATCCTAAGAAAACACCCTTGCCATTCGACTAAGAGGGAGAATATGTAGTAGATTGGTTTACTACCATGTTTGGCAGCCTCTAACCCAAAGAAGATGACCCATTGAAAGAGGAAGGAACCAAGGATGGTATTGCAAATTCTGATGCGGCTTCCGAACCTCATGAGGGTGATGAAGACCCTCTAGGTGACATGCCTAATTATAATGGTGAAGAGGGTGATTATGTTGATTTCCTTAGTGTTGAAAGTATTTTAAATTCCCCTAATAATGATTGTGGTGAGTTCTATGCAGTTGAAGAGAATTATTTATTCACAAGGGAAACCACGACTAATCCATTATTGAGTATCTTCATGGCATGTGGAAGAGAAAAGGCACGAGAGAAGCTCGACAAGCCCGAAGTATGGCAAGGTGGCATGTGGGGTCTTCAAAATAATCATCATAGTCAATTGATGATGAAGAGCATCACATTTATAGTGGTGTGTTGCCTTGTTGTGATTTTGAGAATTGGAAAATGGAATGAGCTCACAAGGCACCTGAAGGATTGTAGAAAGAACTAGCCGAATTTGAGGATGGATTCTCTCCAATAGGGGGAGAGTGATGTAGGGTTGAAATTAACCCCTATGAGCTTCAATAATGAGGATGCAAATTCGAGGGTGAATTTCCTCCAACCTAGGGAGGATGATGTAGATCAGAAAGATAAGGATTCCATAAAGAAAAGCAATGATTAAGGAGAAACTCGCACCTGCCGAGTTCCACTGAAGAAGCCATATTTAGAGTTTTAGACCTCGGATTGGAGTAATCTTTGCAATATTAAAAAGCTAACTCAAATATCTACAAAGTCATATTTCACGAGAGTTGGCTAATTCCGATCGTTCGAATGGCTATGAGGCCCGTTCAAACGCGTAGCTTAATTTAAGTAATCCGGAGAGGTCAGAAGGCTTCGTTCGAATGCTTATGTTAATTTTCATATTTTGAAGTTCTAGTTCAGTCCCCGTTCAAATGGTGGTTTGTCCCCTTCAAACGCGTAGCTTTGTTTTGTTAAGCACCAACTTTATTTCGTGTTTTATTAGGTTTAGGATTTTGGGAGTTTATAAATATATGCTTATAGCCTCTACAAACGCAGCTTTTGATATTATTTTACTTTTCATCAATAAGAAGTCTTAGAGTTGAATTTTCTTTATATTTTCCTTCAAACCATAGATACTATATAGTTTTGAGAATAAATCTTAAATCTTTGATAAACTCAAAATTTAAAATTAATTATCTTTCTTAATGTTACTTTCTTTTTCTTTCTTTTTTGCATCCTACCAAGTTAGGCTGCATCACATGGCAGATAAAAAAAAAAACAAAACAAAAACAAAAAATGGAGAAAAAAAAATTTGATCCATGTTGGAAAGGAATATTGTCAAACAGAGCTTTGAGGAACGCAGCAAGGAAATTCTCGTGTGAAGAAATTACTCTCTACCGCCATTCTGCAATTCCGCCGACCTTTCTACAACAAGAGAGAGTAGATCAGAGAGAGTTTGGGCCTATGGCGGTTGAAGGTCGTGGCGCCGCTTCATTGCTACACCGGCCACGATTTTTTGTGGGTGTTTATTCTTAGTAGTGTTGATGACCAATTGAGGTTGAGCTTGATTTTAGGTTATTTTGGTTGATGTTGCTGGGCTGTGTTTTGTCAAAATATATATATATATATATATTATAGCTGCCATGTTGGAGTGGATTTGTTTGAAAATATTACTATTGACCTCATCAAGCAAAGATAAATTGTTCATCTCCCGCCCAAATAGCTCCATTCTCATTGGAAAAGGAAAGGTCCAGTAATGAACCAACAATCCCAACTCATATGTAACCCTGTAGTGGATTTTCATGGAAGAAGGATTTTCAAACAATCCCAACTCCTCCTCGAACCCAAAACAGGGCAAATTGACCAACCAAAGCAGAAAAATCTATGATGGAGACGCCGTCGTGTTGGTCTCCTCCAACAATTTTTGCACTCCGCCTAGGTCACCACGACCCATGCTGGGTCTTGGCCTAGTTTGGCCGCTAGACCTAGCCAAGAATAAACCAATTTTATGGATTCTTGCAATAACAAATTTTCAGCTTGCAATTGCGTTCATAGAATAAACCAATTACTTTTGCGCTCTAGTGCTTCACTATCTTTGCATCATTTCCTTATTCAATATTTCTTTCCACAAAGAAAACCATGGCAGTGGGAGAGATTTTCCTTGATGCGTTCCTCAAAGCTCTGTTTGACAATATTCCTTTCCAGCATGGGTCAATTTATTATTATTATTTTTTGTCTGCTACGTCAGTACGTAAACTTTGTTTGTAAAACTCCCTACGTAAGTCTAGCATTCCTCGTTGGATTGTCTTCTTATCTGCAGCATGAACCTCATTTTTTAATGGCCAAAATTCAGGAGATCACATGAAGGTGTTTGTCCGAAAGTAAAAGGAATTTTAATAATATTTGTTACACTCAAAGAAGCTTTGGTCATCTACTCTTCTCGCCATGCATGTGATATTGCACAAATCATACGGTCGATTTCAGTTACAATATACTGTGTGAGATTTGATATTGTGAGAATATATTTGTATGGATTGTAATTAATAAAATCAAATCAGAAATATTCGATATTGATTTGATTTTATCAATTATATCTTTTTGTATTTTTTCACATCCATATAAATAGGATAATTTTTGATTAATGTGAGCGCGTCATGACGTCAAGCGGATGTCAATCTCCTCTTCCTACTCTCTACTCTCTTGCTTGGACATGTCAAAAAAAAAAAAAGAAATCAAACAATAAGAGCATAATGTAGCTCTTTAAGCTTTATCTATGGACGTAAATCATAGACCAAATCACATAAAAAACTTTTATGTTATTTATTTTATTATTTCCGTATTTGATTTTCACAGCATTATAAATTTCTTCATAGTATCATTTTGGCTAATGCCAATGTCCGACCCAATGGTTGTGATTTTTTTTTTTTTTTATTTTTTATTATTGATGGTCAATACCTTCGCAGTTCTTTTACAGTACAGTAGATTTTGTACATGTATATGACCAGATTAAAAAAAAAAAAAAAAAAACCAGTGCCTTCCGGCAACTTTTGCCGCTCCGGTGATCCAATTCCACCTGTCCTTCGGCGGCAATCGAACTGCTCAGCACCGTCGTACCGCCTTTGTCGTGGATAGTGTCGGATTCTGACACTCAGCCGCCGTCCTCTGTCCGTTAAATTCCAGCCTTCCAAGCCCAGCGCCGACTTCCGTCGTTCTCAGTGAGCTCGATTTCTGGTCTCCAGCCGTTCGCACCTCACCATCACACAGTCAACCAACGATCTACCACCATGATGACCACACATCCACCGTCGTCCTTGCTGTCCGTCGTCGTTATCAGTCTATCGCTTCTAGCAATCTAGAATCGTTGCGCCGCACCGAAGATCCTCTCATCCACCAGGTTGCGACACAGAGAAGCCGACACTTGTTGTCCAGCGTCAGCCCACTTTCCAGAAAGTTTCGCTCAGCTTCGCCGTTCGAAACCCACGCCATCGCTGGCACCAGCAGCGTGGGCTCTCAATCTAGAGAAGAAATTGAAGAAGATGAATGGTGTTTGGTAACGAGTTTGATTTACCCTTATTTGAGTGTGCTAATATTCCTGTTCTAGTTTTAGGAATATGCTATCATAGTTTAGGTTTTTAAACCTAGATGTGTTTGGTTACGGGATTAAGGTAATTCTTACCCCAGTTTAATATAATCTGCAAACAGGATATTCTTAAAAAAAAAAAGAAAAAAAGAAAAAAAGGAAGGTGAAACTGAGAAAAATAAAATCTCGGTTGAAAAGAAAAGAAAAAAAAATCAAAAGAGACCAAGTTGCCCTTTGGCCTATAATTGGCTTATTTCTACTCGTCTTTGTGTATTGTTTAAAACTCATGCTATTTCAGCCTAGAATTAGCTTTCATTTCAGCCCAAAGTTAGCTCTCTTTTTGTTTGGCCTTTGTGATATTGATTAAAATCCAGGCCTAACTTTTATGGTATTGTTTAAAACTCAGGCATATTTCAACCTATAATTAGTTTTTCATTTTGACCTATAGTTGACCTAATTTTATTGAATGCGCATCTCATATCACTGTCACCGACCTCCTCCAGCCAATGCAGTCGAAGAAAATCAAAGTCAAGGTTTTAGCATCTTCCACCTCGAGTTTGAGGGGGAATGTTAAAATATATTGTGTGAAATTCGATATTATGAGAATATATTTGTATTGATTGTAATTGATAAAATCAAATTAGTATTTTGATTTGATTTTATCAATCATGTCTTTTTGTATTCTCTCCACATCCCTATAAATATGAATAAAGCAATAAGAGCATAATGCGACTCTTTGGGTTTTATCTGTAGACGTATGTCATTAATCAAACCACGTAAAAATCTTATGTTATCTTTTTTTTATTATTTTTGCATTCGATTTTCTTAGTATTATGAATTTCGAGTCGTCAAAGTCGTGTTCTACATTGTTGTGATGGCTTATTCCTCTTCTTATCAGTTTAAATTTTTGAGACAAATGGTAATTTAACATAGAGCTCTCCTTCCTTTATCCATCACCTTTTATTTTTTTTTTGTTATTATTATTATTTGTTATTTTGCCAAAAAGTATGACAGTATTAATGCTTGTTTGGGTCTAGGCGTCTAGTTGAAGCCCTTGGAGACTATTTCTCCTAAAGCATTGGACTTGATGGAAACAATCAAACAAGTTTAAAGTTGCTTGTTTGGGTCTAGGCGTCTAGTTGAAGCCCTTGGAGGCTATTTTTCCTAACGCACTGGACTTGATGGAAACAATCAAACAAAATTAAAGTTCTGATCCCACAAATAGACTGGAACGGCTGAGTGTTTGGGCAAAAGTTTTGGGTCAACAAACAACTTTAATGGCTGGGATGGCCTTTTCCACCAGGAAAGGATCCTCTCAATTTCAAAGAAAATTGAGCAGTCAAGTTAAAGCATTCACAATGGAGGAACTAAATTTTTATGTAAAATAGCTCCTCAAAACTTAATTTATCTAGTTTAGCTAATAACTTTTTAAGGACCTCCTACATCCGATTAGTTATATTTTTATCTATATCATTTAATTTTAATTATTTTTTTATTTTTATAATGATTGTATTTTTCTTAATATCTTATTTTTCAACTTTTGAGAAAAAAAAGTGATGTGGAGAGAGAAATAATAGGAGAAAATTTTGAAAAAAATGAGATAGAAAAGAGAAATAGTAGGAGAAAATTTTGAAAAAAGAGAAAATATGTGAGAGAAACAATAAAAAAAACGTGGAAAGAAAATTTTGTGAGAGATAGTAGGAGAAAAAAACCAGACGTGTGAGAAAATGTAGGAAAATAGCTCTTTCAATATTGCCGCTACATGTAGCTTTTTTTTTAACTCATTTAACAAAAAATTTATTCTACATTTTTTTTAGCTTATCCAATGTAGATGGTATTTTATCAATTTAAAGAGTTATTTTAGATAAAAATGACATTTAGCTCTTCCATTGTGAATGCTCTTATACCTGCGACAACACACAGTAGAGGTATGGAA
Source organism: Carpinus viminea (assembly GCA_013348765.1). Lineage (NCBI taxonomy): Eukaryota > Viridiplantae > Streptophyta > Magnoliopsida > Fagales > Betulaceae > Carpinus > Carpinus viminea. The sequence continues at coordinate 38,940,094 of CP054667.1, read as the reverse complement.
AAATTGTGTTGCTTCTCATCTTGTTTTTTGAAGCATTTTTTCTATCTGGATAAAAGGTGGTAAAGACTCTCTCCTATAGCCTTTTCCTTCATTCAATTAAAAAAAAAAAGGAAATGGAGGGAATCAGTTAGGCAAAACAAGAGGGTAATATGGTCTTAAAAATTTGAAAAGACTATTTTTCCCTCTTAGTTTGTGCTAATAAGTTCCTCTCCATTTCCTTTCCATCCAGATCGAAAATCTCCAAATAATTTTTCCCTTTTTAATGAGCCAGACAATTATAAGCGGTTCTTGATAAGACATCAAGGCTCAATTGGACAATGCTCGGTCACCCGTTTGAACAATTAAACCTTATCTTAAAGAATTTCTGCAATTCAAACAGAGAATTGTAAGAATCTAATCCTTCCATCAAAGGATGCTTGTGAAATTTGAAATTTCATGTGTTTGAAATATGGTTTCGGTTGTAATATTTTTAGGCCTTGGTTTAGGTTGGTGTTTATTTAGTGCTGGAATTGAATGTTTGAAGATCGGATTGGAATGAAAATAACTCTCATTCAAACGAAATTGTGCAACAAAATTTATACATAAATTCAAAGCGTCTCAATTACAATTACGATTAAAATTATACTTTCAAAATATTCCCATCGTATTCTCATTTAAGCTCATTCGAACGAGAAGACTTTAGAATCCCTTGACCACAACCTTGACCAATCTTGTTTGATTATTGTGATTGGGTTCACCCCATTCTATTGCGCTTGACTATATAAATAAAGTATATCTTTGCACCAATTTAAATCAATGGAAAAATGAGAAACTTAAGCATTTAATTACTGTTAAAATATTGAGTTAAAATTGTGCATTGGCATCAATTACAGTAGCTTTTAAAGCGAAATCTGAACCATAGAAAGGTTTTGTTGAAGGTTTTATTGAGCATACTTGAGATTTTGCTAGGGTTTGAATGATCCAACGCGGATATTGATTTTGTAGGATTGGAGCCTCTTGAGAGTGGTGGTCCTATGCTTGTATAAATTTGGTGGCAACCATAGCAGCTTTTTGAGTAGTGATTTTCATACAACTGGCGTGCATGAATAGTAATAATTAATATAAAATAATATTAAAAATAATCATAAACAGTAATTTTAATAAAATAATATTAAATAAACCACCCGGTACTGCTTCATGCACAATAGTATGAAAATCACTTCTTAGCAGCTTCACCAGTACTAGTTGTATTTGTTACGATTGTTCCAGTTCAATGAGAAATCATCTAAAAGTTAATACATGTACCAAAAACTAACTACAATTAAAATTAACATCAAGCCCAAAAATAGTAATCACTTAATTATAATTTTTTTCAAGAAAAAGAAGGATATATAATCATTTAGAGGAATTATTTAATTGTAAATTTGTAAACAAGTGATAACAATTTTAGGGTACGATTGTTTCAAAGTAAAATACTTTTTAAAAGAAGTTATTTTCAAGGAAACCACCCCCAAATAGGGGTGGCTTCGGCCACCCCAAATGGCGTAGTTACCCTCAATTTTTTAAATATAATTTTTTAATATTTTTTAAATTAATTATATGAACACGTGTCGATTTGTGATTGGTGCTGCCATGACATTCAGTTAAATTTTGAACAGAGGTATCATCTTCATCTTTATGCGAACCAAAGGTACCTTTTATGATAAAAAGTAAACCCTAGTAGGCAAAAAATAAAGAAGTTAAATCATAAGGGTGAATAAGAATATTAATTTCTCATTTTACAATTTTTTTTTAAAATTTTTTATTTAAGAAAAGTCGAGGTTAAGATTTTATAGAATTATGATGGCTGTGGGTCTCCTTGGGCATGGGAAATTTATCATTATTATTATTTAAAAAAGAAGAAATTTAAGGGTTATAATTGTATTTTCCAACCTATTATAAGCAGTATATTTGACCGTTGTAAGATGTAGATTGTAGTGTTTTGGTGAGGCAATTTGACAAAAGTAATTTAAAATCTTCATTTTTAAGACTCACTACAATATAAAAACCCCTCAAATTAATAGTCATTTGCAAAAGAGCTCCACAATGTTCAAAAGGTATTAAGTAGGCCATCAAACTAGTAAAATGTATTAAAAATGTCACTTATTTTTTATGTTCTTATACTATCCCTATTCTTTTAATAAATAAAATAATAAAATAATTATAAAAAAACCAAACAATTTTTTTTTTTTTTTTAAAAAAACAATTGGAGAATAAAAATAATTTTTAACAGAATTTGATTAAGTAATTTGTAATTTAGGCCAATTACAATGACTAATTATTTATCTATTATATATATATATATATTTATTTATTGGCCCATTGGTTTTTTTTTTTTTTTTTAAAAAAATTATTATTATTTTATTATTTTATTTGTTAAATGAATATGGGTATTATAAGAATATAAAAAAATAAGTGGCATTTTTGATATATTTTAGTAGTTTGATGGGTTACTTTAATACCTTTTGAACATTGTGGGCTCTATTGCAAATAGATTACGGATGTTAGCTTGGGGGCTTTTTTATATGGGAAAATATATAATAAGTCCATGAGTCAACTCTCCAAAATTAAAAACTCTCTTAGTTTATTTTTTGTGTATTTTTTTTACTCTCTATATCAATCGAAATGACAATAAATTCCCTGCCATCAAAATTTTTGCCGGTCTTATAGGGTGGTCGCCACCTCTAGGTTGTTCGCCACCCTGTCCTTTCTTTTTATTTTATTTTTTTAATTTTTAGATTTAAATTTTAAAATTAAATTAAAAAATTAATATTTTAATAAGGTAAAATGGTGGGTTTTGGCCTAGACTATTGGTTGTTAAAAAATTTTGACAATAAAGAGTTTATTGTCATTTCGATTGACCCATGGAGTAAAAAGTCGAAAAAAAAAAAAAAAAAACTTAGGGAATTTTTAGTTTTCGAGGGTTGATTCAAGGACTTATTATACATTTTTCCTTTTTATGTTTTTCCTACAAACAAAATCTTCGAAAAATAATATTTAAATGAAATAGTGAAATTGGATTGTTATATGTAAATTTTGATTATTTTGATAAGTAGAATTTGGTGGTGGCGTAGCAGTGGCGAAACTAGGAATTGGTTCTTGGGAGGTCTCGGTCAAATGTATTTTGGGGCAAAGTGAGAATTTATATTTTTTAATATTTAAATATTAATTAAATAATATTTATTTCAACATTATTTTTTTTCTTCTGAAAATTAGTATTATATGCATTAAAGGACAAAAATTGAGAATGAAGTTGAGTGGGAAGTAGGACATGCGACATGGGAGAGAGAGAAATTTAAATTTTTTTTTTTTTTATCATTTTTGAGTAAAAGAATCGGACACAGGAGAGACAATTAGACATTATTTTAATTTTTCTTGGGTGGAAAATCATCTTTTAGCTTTTTGGAGAAAATTTTAAGAGGAAAATTTTTTTGGAGGCTTGTATAATAATTTTTGCAGGACCTCCTAAGGCTATGACATATAAAATTGCAAATTTGTAAAGGTTTGGGGTGTCCATGGTCCCCCCCAGACCTCCACGTGGTCCGCCCGGCGTAGGAATGTTCTTAACATTGGTTTCCATCGCAGTCTGAAAATCCTATGTGAAATTAAATAAATATATGCCGCTGGATTTCCATTTCAGGACCCAAAAAACCCCACAATCTTTTCCTTCTCTTTCACTTTCCTTAATTCTCCAACCAACCAAAGGAAGATGTGAACAAAGCATTTCTTCAAGCATCTTTGAACGCTTACTCAACCACCCATAGCAAAACACCTGCACATCCTCTAGTCTACTCAGCTCAATTCTGTTTTCATGGCAGAAAGACTCATACTTTTCTGGGTTTTCTTAGTTTTCTCTAACGGGGCAAAGTGTCACGAACTATTCTTTAAGGGTTTCAAAGGTGGTGCAGCCAGTAACATAAGCTTAGACGGCGCTTCAGAGATCGAAGACAGTGGCATACTTCGGCTAACAAACGAAACGGAGCGAGTTCTGGGCCACGCGTTTTACTCGCGGCCAATCCAGTTCAAGAACTCCACCGATGGCAAAGCTTTGTCCTTCTCCACCGCCTTTGCTTTCGCGATAGTCAATCAGAATCCTACTTTTGGCGGCCATGGCCTCGCCTTCACAATCTCTCGCACGAAAGAGCTTCCTGGTGCTCTCACCAACCAGTACCTTGGCCTACTCAACGCCAGCAATGTCGACAACACGTCTAACCACCACATGTTTGCTGTGGAGTTTGACACCGTCCTGGACTTGGAGCTCGACGACATCAATGGCAACCATGTTGGCATTGACATCGATAGCTTAGTGTCAAAAAAATCTGTTCCGGCCGCGTATTTTGATGACAAGAATTCCAAGCATAATCTTGATTTGAACAGTGATCAGGTAATTCAGGCATGGATAGAATATGATTCGCCAAGTAATCGGTTGGATGTAAAGCTTTCGCCTTCCTCTGTTAAACCAATTTCTACACTTTTGTCCTTCGAAGTGGACCTCTCAGCAATTCTTGAAGAATCCATGTACATTGGGTTCTCTGCTTCAACTGGTATGCTCTCCAGCTCGCACTACATAATGGGCTGGAGCTTTAAGATGAATGGGGAGGCTAAATCTCTCCATTTAAACGAACTCCCTTCACTCCCAGGTCCTAAAGGAAATCAAACAGCCCTCAAAATTGGTGTTTCAGTTTCAGCCTCTGTGGTTGTAATTTTGGTAATTGGTTTGTCTCTTTACCTCGTTAGAAAAATCAAGAATGCTGACGTGGTTGAGAGCTTGATGTTGGTCCGCACAGATTTTCTCACGAAGAGCTTAAGAAAGCAACACGGGGTTTCAGAGACAAAGAGCTACTTGGGTTTGGTGGGTTCGGTCGAGTTTATAAAGGAACTCTGCCAAATTCGAACACCCAAGTCGCGGTTAAGCGAATTTCGCATGAATCAAAGCAGGGTGTGCGAGAATTCGCGTCGGAGATTACCAGTATTGTCGTCTTCGTCATAGAAATTTGGTTCAATTGTTAGGATGGTGTCGGCAGCGAGGCGATCTGTTACTTGTTTATGATTTTATGCCCAATGGAAGCTTGGACAAGTACCTGTTTAATGAGCAGCCTAAGACAATCTGAGCTGGGAGCAAAGGTTCAAGATCATCAAAGGTGTGGCTTCTGGGCTTTTATATTTACACGAGGAGTGGGAACAAACTGTAGTTCACAGAGACATCAAGGCAGCGAACGTTTTGTTAGATTCTGAGCTAAACGGACGGCTTGGTGACTTTGGTCTTGCTAAACTATTCGATCACGGCTCCAATCCAAACACCACCAGGGTGGTGGGCACGCTGGGTTATCTAGCGCCGGAGCTGACACGCACAGGCAAGTCTACAACCAGCTCAGATGTTTTTGCATTCGGTGCTTTGCTGCTTGAAGTGGTATGCGGCAGAAGACCGATTGAGCCCAAAGCATTGCCGGAGGAGCTCATATTGGTGGAATGGGTGTGGGAGAAGTGGAGAGCAGGCTCAATTCTTGAGGTTGTAGACGCAAGGTTGGGTGGTGAGTTCAATCAGATTGAGGCTGTTGTGGTGCTCAAACTAGGCTTGATGTGTTCCAACAATGCGCCCAAGGCACGCCCCACCATGAGGCAGGCGGTGAGTTACTTGGAAGGGGAGGCGGTGCTGCCCGAGGCAGTGGACGCCCCCATATGCATATGATGGAAAAATTGTGCTCGACCTGTGTTAAGCATTAACATTTAATATATATTAACTAAATAATACTATATGCAATATGAGAATAGTGATTAGTGTGTGTGACATAAAGCGTTTGACATTGTGATTTAAAAAAAAAAATATTTAATGTAATACCCCGAAATTTATACCCTAAAATGAATGTGATCTTAATATCAAGGATAAGGAGAATTTGCAATTTTATAGGTAAATAGACTTAATGCGAAAGATGATGAAAATTCCTAATTAGAAATTTAGTAGGTTATTGAAAGAAAAGTCACATTGTTTTGGACGCCAAGAATTCAATGAGTGACCTTAAATAAAAAAGTTTTAAGCTCTTATATAATGATGAGAAAGGAATATTAAAAAGTAGTTTTATTATTTTTGGATGCTTGTAGAAAGAGTTATGATTTTTAGAATATGCAAGTGTCAAAACAGGAATTTTAGTCAAGCAGAAGCACTAAATTTCGAGGGACTTTTGAGGTATCAAAAGGTCAGAAGGCTTCGTTTGAATGCTTAAGTTAATTTTCGTATTTTAAAGTTCTAGTTTAGTCCCCGTTCAAATGGTGGTTTGTCCCCTTCAAACGCGTAGCTTTGTTTTGTTAAGCACCAACTTTATTTCGTGTTTTATTAGGTTTAGGATTTTGGGAGTTTATAAATATATGCTTATAGCCTCTACAAACGCAGCTTTTGATATTATTTTACTTTTCATCAATAAGAAGTCTTAGAATTGAATTTTCTTTATATTTTCCTTTAAACCATAGATAGACTTTATAGTTTTGAGAATAAATCTTAAATCTTTGATAAACTCAAGATTTAAAATTAATTATCTTTCTTAATGTTACTTTTTTTTTTTTTTTTTTTTTTGCATCCTACCAAGTTAGGCTGCATCACATGGCAGATAAAAAAACAAAAAAACAAAAAATGGAGAAAAAAAATTTTGATCCATGTTGGAAAGGAATATTGTCAAATAGAGCTTTGAGGAACGCAGCAAGGAAATTCTCTTGTGTGGAAGAAATTACTCTCTACCGCCATTCTGCAATTTCACCGACCATTCTACAACAAAAGAGAGTAGATCAGAGAGAGTTTGGGCCTATGGCGGTTGAAGGTCGTGGCGCCGCTTTGTTGCAACACCGGCCACGATTTTCTGTGGGTGTTTATTCTCGATAGTGTTGATGACCAATTGAGGTTGAGGCTTGATTTTAGGTTATTTTGTTTGATGTTGCTGGGCTGTGTTTTGTCAATATATATATATATATATATATATATATATATATATATATATTATAGCTGCCGTGTTGGAGTGGATTTGTTTGAAAATAATACTATTGACCTCATCAAGCAAACATAAATTGTTCATCTCCCGCCCAAATAGCTCCTTTCTCATTGGAAAAGGAAAGGTCCAGTAATGAACCAACAATCCCAACTCATATGTAACCCTGTAGTGGATTTTCATGGAAGAAGGATTTTCAAACAATCCCAACTCCTCCTCAAACCCAAAACAGGGCAAATCAACCAACCAAAGCAGAAAAATCTATGATGGAGACGCCGTCGTGTTGGTCTCCTCCAACAATTTTTGCGCTCCGCCTAGGTCACCACGGCCCATGTTGGGTCTTGGCCTAGTTTGGCCGCTAGACCTAGCCGAGAATAAACCAATTTTATGGATTCTTGCAATAACAAATTTTCAGCTTGCAATTGCGTTTATAGAATAATCCAATTACTTTTGCGCTTGAGTGCTTCACCATCTTTGCGTCATTTCCTTATTCAATATTTCTTTCCACAAAGAAAACCATGGCAGTGGGAGAGATTTTCCTTGATGCGTTCCTCAAAGCTCTGTTTGACAATATTCCTTTCCAGCATGGGTCAATTTTTTATTTTATTTTTTGTCTGCTACGTCAGTACGTAAACTTTGTCTGTAAAACTCCCTACGTAGGTCTAGCATTCCTCGTTGGATTGTCTTCTTATCTGCAGCATGAACCTCATTTTTTAATGGCCAAAATTCATAAGATCACATGAAGGTGTTTGTCCGAAAGTAAAAGGAATTTTAATAATATTTGTTGCACTCAAAGAAGCTTTGGTCATCTACTCTTCTCGCCATGCATGTGATGTAGCATAAATCATACGGTCGATTTCAGTTACAATATACTGTGTGAGATTTGATATTGTGAGAATATATTTATATTAATTGCAATTAATAAAACCAAATCAGAAACATTTAGTGTTGATTTGATTTTATCAATCATATCTTTTTGTATTTTTTCTACGTCCATATAAATAGAGATAATTTGTATTGTAATATGAATAAAGTAATAAGTTCTCAAGAGGTAGTTCAATTGCCTGTAAACCACGTCTTATGAAGCGGAGGTCACAAATTCGAATCTCTCATCTTCTTACCTTTGTGTGGACATGTCAATCATAGACCAAATCACATAAAAACTTTTATGTTATTTATTTTATTATTTCCGCATTTGATTTTCATAGTATTATAAATTTCTTCATAGTATCGTATCATTCTGGCTAATGCCAATGTCCGACCCAATGGTCCTGTGATTTTATTTTTTTTATTATTTATTTTTATTATTGATGGTCAATACCTTCGCAGTTCTTTTACAGTACAGTAGATTTTGTACATGTATATGACCAGATTAAAAAAAAAAAAAAAAAACCAGTGCCTTCCGGCAACTTTTGCCGCTCCGGTGATCCAATTCCACCTGTCCTTCGGCGGCAATCGAACTGCTCAGCACCTCCGTACCGCCTTTGTCGTGGACAGTGTCGGATTCTGCCACTCTCAGCCGCCGTCCTCTGTCCGTTAAATTCCAGCCTTCCAAGCCCAGCGCCGACTTCCGTCGTTCTCAGTGAGCTCGATTTCTCTGGCCTCCAACCGTTCGCACCTCACCATCACACAGTCAACCAACGATCTACCACCATGATGACCACACATCCACCGTCGTCCTTGCTGTCCGTCGTCGTTATCAGTCTATCGCTTCTAGCAATCTAGAATCGTTAGGCCGCACCGAAGATCCTCTCATCCACCAGGTTGCGACCCAGAGAAGCCGATACTTGTTGTCCAGCGTCAGCCCACTTTCCAGAAAGTTTCGCTCAGCTTCGCCGTTCGAAACCCACGCCATCGCTGGCACCAGCAGCGTGTGCTCTCAATCTAGAGAAGAAATTGAAGAAGATGAATGGTGTTTGGTAACGAGTTTGATTTACCCTTATTTGAGTGTGCTAATATTCCTGTTCTAGTTTTAGGAATATGCTATCATAGTTTAGGTTTTTAAACCTAGATGTGTTTGGTTACGGGATTAAGGTAATTCTTACCCCAGTTTAATATAATCTGCAAACAGGATATTCTTAAAAAGAAAAAAGAAAAAAAGAAAAAATCAAAAGAGACCAAGTTGCCCTTTGGCCTATAATGGGCTTATTTCTACTTGTCTTTGTGTATTGTTTAAAACCCATGCTATTTCAGCCTAGAATTAGCTTTCATTTCAGCCCAAAGTTAGCTCTCTTTTTGTTTGGCCTTTGTGATATTGTTTAAAATCCAGGCCTAACTTTTATGGTATTGTTTAAAACTCAGGCATATTTCAACTCATAATTAGCTTTTCATTTTGACCCATAGTTGGCTTAATTTTATTGAATGCGCATCTCATATCACCCTCACCGACCTCCTCCAGCCAATGCAGTCGAAGAAAATCAAAGTCAAGGTTTTAGCATCTTCCACCTCGAGTTTGAGGGGGAATGTTAAAATATATTGTGTGAAATTCGATATTATGAGAATATATTTGTATTGATTGTAATTGATAAAATCAAATTAGTATTTTGATTTGATTTTATCAATCATGTCTTTTTGTATTCTCTCCACATCCCTATAAATATGAATCAAGCAATAAGAGCATAATACAACTCTTTGGGCTTTATCTGTAGTATGTAGACGTATGTCATTAATCGAACCACGTAAAAATCTTATGTTATTTTTATTATTATTATTTCTGCATTCGATTTTCTTAGTATTATGAATTTCGAGTCGTCAAAGTTGTGTTCTACGTTGTTGTGATGGCTTATACCTCTTCTTATCGGTTTAAATTTTTGAGACAAATGGTGATTTAACATAGAGCTCTCCTTCCTTTATCGGTCACCTTTTTTTTTTTTTGTTATTATTATTATTTGTTATTTTGCCAAAAAGTATGACAGTATTAATGCTTGTTTGGGTCTAGGCGTCTAGTTGAAGCCCTTGGAGACTATTTCTCCTAAAGCATTGGACTTGATGGAAACAATCAAACAAGTTTAAAGTTGCTTGTTTGGGTCTAGGCGTCTAGTTGAAGCCCTTGGAGGCTATTTTTCCTAACGCACTGGACTTGATGGAAACAATCAAACAAAATTAAAGTTCTGATCCCACAAATAGACTGGAACGGTTGAGTGTTTGGGTAAAAGTTTTGGGTCAACAAACAACTTTAATGGCTGGGATGGCCTTTTCCACCCGGAAAGGATCCTCTCAATTTCAAAGAAAATTGAGCAATCAAGTTATACCTGCGACAACACACAGTAGAGGCATGGAAAAATTGTGTTGCTTCTCATCTTGTTTTTTGAAGCATTTTTTTCTATCCGGATAAAAGGTGGTAAAGACTCTCTCCTATAACCTTTTCCTTCATTCAATTAAAAAAAAAAAAAAAAAGAAATGGAGGGAATCAGTAAGGCAAAACAAGAGGGTAATATGGTCTTAAAAAATTTGAAAAGACTATTTTTCCCTCTTAGTTTGTGCTAACAAGTTCCTCTCCATTTCCTTTCCATCCAGATTGAAAATCTCCAAATAATTTTTCCCTTTTTAATAAGCCAGACAATTATGAACGGTTCTTGATAAGACATCAAGGCTCAATTGAACAATGCTCGGTCACCCGTTTGAACAATTAAACCTTATCTTAAAGAATTTCTGCAATTCAAACAGAGAATTGTAAGAATCTAATCCTTCCATCAAAGGATGCTTGTGAAATTTGAAATTTCATGTGTTTGAAATATGGTTTCGGTTGTAATATTTTTAGGCCTTGGTTTAGGTTGGTGTTTATTTAGTGCTGGAATTGAATGTTTGAAGATCGGATTGGAATGAAAATAACTCTCATTCAAACGAAATTGTGCAACAAAATTTATACATAAATTCAAAGCGTCTCAATTACAATTACGATTAAAATTATACTTTCAAAATATTCCCATCGTATTCTCATTTAAGCTCATTCGAACGAGAAGACTTTAGAATCCCTTGACCACAACCTTGACCAATCTTGTTTGATCATTGTGATTGGGTTCACCCCATTCTATTGCGCTTGACTGTATAAATAAAGGATATCTTTGCACCAATTGAAATCAATAGAAAAATGAGAAACTTGATCATTTAATTACTGTTAAAATATTGAGTTAAAATTGTGCATCGGCATCAATTACAGTAGCTTTTAAAGCAAAATCTGAACCATAGAAGGCTTTGTTGAAGGTTTTATTGAGCATACTTGAGATTTTGCTAGGGTTTGAATGATCCAACGCGGATATTGATTTTGTAGGATTGGAGCCTCTTAAGAGTGGTGGTCCTATGCTTGTATAAATTTGGTGGCAACCATAGCAGCTTTTTGAGTAGTAATTTTCTTACAACTGGCGTGCATAAACAGTAGCACGCCGGTAGCTTTTTTAATATAAAATAATATTAAAAAATAATCATAAACAGTAATTTTTTAATAAAATAATATTAAATAAACCACCGGCGTGCTACTGTTCATGCACACCGGTGGTATGAAAATCACTTCTCAGCAGCTTCACCAGTACTAGTTGTATTTGTTCCGATTGTTCCAAATTCAATGAGAAATCATTTAAAAGTTAATACACGTACCAAAAACTAACTACATTTAAAATTAACAACAGAAGCCCAAAAATAGTAATCACTTAATTATAATTTTTTTTTTCAAGAAAAAGAAGGATATATAATCATTTAGAGGAATTATTTAATTGTAAATTTGTAAACAAGTAAGTGATAACAATTTTAGGGTACGATTGTTTCAAAGTAAAATACTTTTTAAAAGAAGTTATTTTCAAGGAAACCACCCCCAAATAGAAGCCACCCCAAATGGCGTAGTTACCCTCAATTTTTTAAATATAATTTTTTAATATTTTTTAAATTAATTATATGGACACTTGTCGATTTGTGATTGGTGTTGCTGTGACATTCAGTTAAATTTTGAACGAAGGTATCATCTTCATCTTTATGCGAACCAAAGGTACCTTTTATGATAAAAAGTAAACCCTAGTAGGCAAAAAATAAAGAAGTTAAATCATAAGGGTGAATAAGATATATTAATTTCTCATTTTACAATTTTTTTTTAAAATTTTTATTTAAGAAAAGTCGAGGTTAAGATTTTATAGAATTATGATGGCTGTGGGTCTCCTTGGGCATGGGAAATTTATCATTATTATTATTTAAAAAAGAAGAAATTTAAGGGTTATAATTGTATTTTCCAACCTATTATAAGCAGTATATTTGACCGTTGTAAGATGTAGATTGTAGTGTTTTGGTGAGGCAATTTGACAAAATTAATTTAAAATCTTCATTTTTAAGACTCACTACAATATAAAAAACCCCCTCAAATTAACAGTCATTTGCAAAAGAGCTCCACAATGTTCAAAAGGTATTAAGTAGGCCATCAAACTAGTAAAATGTATTAAAAATGTCACTTATTTTTTATGTTCTTATACTATCCCTATTCTTTTAACAAATAAAATAATAAAATAATTATAAAAAAACCAAACAATTTTTTGTTTAAAAAAAAAAAAACAATTGGAGAATAAAAACAATTTTTAACAGAATTTGATTAAGTAATTTGTAATTTAGGCCAATTACAGTGACTAATTATTTATCTATTATATATATATATTTATTGGCCCATTGGTTTTTTTTTTTTTTAAAAAAAATTATTATTATTTTATTATTTTATTTGTTAAATGAATATGGGTATTATAAGAATATAAAAAAATAAGTGGCATTTTGATATATTTTAGTAGTTTGATGGGTCACTTAATACCTTTTTGAAATATCAGGCTCTATTGCAAACAGATTACGGATGTTAGCTTGGGCGCTTTTTTATATGGGAAAATATATAATAAGTCCATGAGTCAACTCTCCAAAATTAAAAACTCTCTTAGTTTATTTTTTGTGTGTTTTTTTTACTCTCTATGTCAATCGAAATGACAATAAACTCCCTGCCATCAAAATTTTTGTCGGTCTTATAGGGTGGCCAGCCACCCCCTACAGGGTTGTTCGGCCACTCCTGTCCTTTCTTTTTTTTTATTTTTTTATTTTTTAGATTTAAATTTTAAAATTAAATTAAAAAATTAATATTTTAATAAGATAAAATGGTGCGTTTTGACCCAAACTATTGGTTGTTAAAAAATTTTGATAGCAAAGAGTTTATTGTCATTTCAATTGACCCATGGAGTAAAAAGTTGAAAAAAAAACTTAGGGAGTTTTTAGTTTTTGAGGGTTGATTCAGGGATTTATTATACATTTTTCTTTTTTATGTTTTTCCTATAAACAAAATCTTTGAAAAATAATATTAAAATGAAATAGTGAAATTTGATTGTTATATGTAAATTTTGATTATTTTGATAAGTAGAATTTGGTGGGGGTGTAGTAGTGGCGAAACTAGGAATTGGTTCCTAGGGGGGTCTCGGTCAAATGTATTTTGTGGCAAAGTGAGAATTTATATTTTTTAATATTTAAATATTAATTAAATAATATTAATTTTATTTTATTTTTTTCTGAAAATTAGTATTATATGCATTAAAGGACAAAAATTGAGAACGAAGTTGGGTGGGAAGTAGGACATGCGATATGGGAGAGAGACAAATTTTTAATTTTTAATTTATTTATTTATCATTTTTGAGTAAAAGAATCGGACACAGGAGAGACAACTAGACATTATTTTAATTTTTCTTGGGTGGAAAACCATCTTTTAGCTTTTTGGAGAAAATTTTAAGAGGAAAATTTTATTGGAGGTTTGTATAATAATTTTTGCAGGACCTCCTAAAGCTATAACATATAAAATTGCAAATTTGTAAAGGATTGGGGTGTCCATGGTCCCCCCAGACCTCCACGTGGTCCGCCCGGCGTAGGAATGTTCTTAGCGTTGGTTTCCATCGCAGTCTGAAAATCCTACGTGAAATTAAATAAATATATGCCGCTGGATTTCCATTTCAGGACCGAAAAAACCCCACAATCTTTTCCTTCTCTTTCCCTTTCCTTAATTCTCCAACCAACCAAAGGAAGATGTGAACAAAGCATTTCTTCAAGCATCTTTGAACTCAACCACCCATAGCAAAACACCTGCACATCCTCTAGTCTACTCAGCTCAATTCTGTTTTCATGGCAGAAAGACTCATACTTTTCTGGGTTTTCTTGGTTTTCTCTAAAGGGGCAAAGTGTCACGAACTATTCTTTAAGGGTTTCAAAGGTGGTGCAGCCAGTAACATAAGCTTAGACGGCGCTTCAGAGATCGAAGACAGTGGCATACTTCGGCTAACAAACGAAACGGAGCGAGTTCTGGGCCACGCGTTTTACTCGCGGCCAATCCAGTTCAAGAACTCCACCGATGGCAAAGCTTTGTCCTTCTCCACCGCCTTTGCTTTCGCGATAGTCAATCAGAATCCTACTTTTGGCGGCCATGGCCTCGCCTTCACAATCTCTCGCACGAAAGAGCTTCCTGGTGCTCTCACCAACCAGTACCTTGGCCTACTCAACGCCAGCAATGTCGACAACACGTCTAACCACCACATGTTTGCTGTGGAGTTTGACACCGTCCTGGACTTGGAGCTCGACGACATCAATGGCAACCATGTTGGCATTGACATCGATAGCTTAGTGTCAAAAAATCTGTTCCGGCCGCGTATTTTGATGACAAGAATTCCAAGCATAATCTTGATTTGAACAGTGATCAGGTAATTCAGGCATGGATAGAATATGATTCGCCAAGTAATCGGTTGGATGTAAAGCTTTCGCCTTCTCTGTTAAACCAATTTCTACACTTTTGTCCTTCGAAGTGGACCTCTCAGCAATTCTTGAAGAATCCATGTACATTGGGTTCTCTGCTTCAACTGGTATGCTCTCCAGCTCGCACTACATAATGGGCTGGAGCTTTAAGATGAATGGGGAGGCTAAATCTCTCCATTTAAACGAACTCCCTTCACTCCCAGGTCCTAAAAATCAAACAGCCCTCAAAATTGGTGTTTCAGTTTCAGCCTCTGTGGTTGTAATTTTGGTAATTGGTTTGTCTCTTTACCTCGTTAGAAAAATCAAGAATGCTGACGTGGTTGAGCCCTGGGAGCTTGATGTTGGTCCGCACAGATTTTCTCACGAAGAGCTTAAGAAAGCAACACGGGGTTTCAGAGACAAAGAGCTACTTGGGTTTGGTGGGTTCGGTCGAGTTTATAAAGGAACTCTGCCAAATTCGAACACCCAAGTCGCGGTTAAGCGAATTTCGCATGAATCAAAGCAGGGTGTGCGAGAATTCGCGTCGGAGATTACCAGTATTGGTCGTCTTCGTCACAGAAATTTGGTTCAATTGTTAGGATGGTGTCGGCAGCGAGGCGATCTGTTACTTGTTTATGATTTTATGCCCAGTGGAAGCTTGGACAAGTACCTGTTTAATGAGCAGCCTAAGACAATCCTGAGCTGGGAGCAAAGGTTCAAGATCATCAAAGGTGTGGCTTCTGGGCTTTTATATTTACACGAGGAGTGGGAACAAACTGTAGTTCACAGAGACATCAAGGCAGCGAACGTTTTGTTAGATTCTGAGCTAAACGGACGGCTTGGTGACTTTGGTCTTGCTAAACTATTCGATCACGGCTCCAATCCAAACACCACCAGGGTGGTGGGCACGCTGGGTTATCTAGCGCCGGAGCTGACACGCACAGGCAAGTCTACAACCAGCTCAGATGTTTTTGCATTCGGTGCTTTGCTGCTTGAAGTGGTATGCGGCAGAAGACCGATTGAGCCCAAAGCATTGCCGGAGGAGCTCATATTGGTGGAATGGGTGTGGGAGAAGTGGAGAGCAGGCTCAATTCTTGAGGTTGTAGACGCAAGGTTGGGTGGTGAGTTCAATCAGATTGAGGCTGTTGTGGTGCTCAAACTAGGCTTGATGTGTTCCAACAATGCGCCCAAGGCACGCCCCACCATGAGGCAGGCGGTGAGTTGCTTGGAAGGGGAGGCGGTGCTGCCCGAGGCAGTGGACTCCCCCATATGCATATGATGGAAAAATTGTGCTCGACCTGTGTTAAGCATTAACATTTTAATATATTAACTAAATAATACTATATGCAATATGAGAATAGTGATTAGTGTGTGTGACATAAAGTGTTTGACATTATAATTTTTTTAAAAAAACATTTAATGTAATACCCCGAAATTTATACCCTAGAATGAAGGTGATCTTAATATCAAGGATAAGGAGAATTTGCAATTTTACAGGTAAATAGACTTAATGCGAAACATGATGGAAATTGCTAATTAGAAATTTAGTGGGTTATTGAAAGAAAAGTCACATTGTTTTGGACGCCAAAAATTCAATGAGTGACCTTAAATAAAAAAGTTTTAAGCTCTTATATAATGATGAGAAAGGAATATTTTAAAAGTAGTTTTATTATTTTTGGATGCTTGTAGAAAGAGTTATGATTTTTAGAATATGCAAGTGTCAAAACAGGAATTTTAGTCAAGCAGAAGCACTAAATTTAGAGGGACTTTTGAGGTATCAAAATGTTATGAGTTGCTATGATTTTTGGATATGTTGTGAGTCTTTGAATGAGGAAAGTTTTAAGACAAATTTTGTGTCATTTGGAGCTAAATTGAAAGAGTTATGATTTTTTTAAGTTTAATAGGTCAAGCTGTCAAGTAGTTAAAGTACCTGCGATTTAGGGAATTAATTGGATGGGTTAATGATTTCCTTTAGCCACGAATTTTGGATATATTATAGTTAACATATTTAATTTCATTTAAGGATTAATTGTGAATTTTATGAACACATTCCAGTGAATACAACCCACCTTCTAACTTGATAGCACATGTGTTGTGCTGTCAAGCTTGGAGCAAAGTTGATGGTCAATAGGTCACAGCAGGAGCCACGCTTATGGCTAAATAAATGGGACACTTGGGGTTCTAAAGTGTCATTTTCTTGGGATATTTCAAGACACTTGTCTTGTGGTAATGAGAGTATGTGTCAAACATTTAAGGTATCACCACTACATGTAGCAAATATATAAGGAGACCTTTTCCCCTCAAATGCTCACAGCTGAAGTGAGCTTGAGATGAGGGAGAGAAGAAGGAAAGAGGAAGAAAAGAAAGGAAAGAGAGGAGAAAAGAAGAGAGAAGAGAGAAGAGAAGAAAAGAAAGGAAAGAGGAAGAAGAGAAAGATAGGAAGAAGAAAGAAAAATATGAGAACTTCAAGGTAATATTTTCATATCTTTTATGGTATTTTTAGTATGAAGCTAAATTCTTAAAATTAAATTGGGGTTTTTAGTGTTGAATACTTGAATTGCTATTCAGAGGCTGAGATTAGTTATAATTAGAGTGATTGTTGTAAATGTTTCTAAGCTTTTGATATTGGGAGTAAGTTGCTAAATTAAATGGCTTAGAAAGAGAGCGATATTATGGCTAGGTAGACTTTTTAAGCTGTTAATTATAGTAAGATGATTTTAAAGTAATAAGAATATTATAACCTTGGATGTTTTAGTGTAAAGCAGTTGATTGGGATAAGGCCTTAGTTGAGTTGATTATTAAAATTTCATGGGAGACATATAAATAAAGCATGGTGGGGTTTGATGTCATTGTAATGTTTTTGACTAAGGATAAACGAATTGATGACTAAGGTACTTTTTACCTTTATTGTAGGAATTGTGAGTTGAATACAAAATCAAATTAAGGACATGCGATGCCACACAACACCAAAAACCCTAACAAATTTTATTATAAATCTTTGAAAAATGTTGGGGATTTTATAAAGAATCCACTTATATAATTTTCAATTGTACTTCATTTCATATTTTTAATACAAAGTTTTACTCAATCATATGACATGGTTTAAGAATTTTACATATTACAACTACCTCATCTTTATGAGTTATGCATGAATGCAATTATGAATGAAATAAAAGTAATTGCATATGACATTGCAACTATGGGTCAAAGAGTAAAACATAATTTTCTTTTGAAACAAAAGTAAAAAAGAAGTGTTGCTTACTCATTTTGCAACTATCATGCTTTATTCTGCATAAATTATTGTTGTGCATGATAGAGACTATGGCATAAAGATCTGCATAGCATGCTTTATAACATCTTGGTGTTGTGGCTACTTACTGAGTTGTTGAACTCACCCCTTCTCCCTATACATATTTTTTCAGATTGCCCTATATATCGTAGTACTGATGATTGGGGTACCGGTGGGCCTCTTAGTTGTTAAAAACTTGATCATCTGGCCAATGACTGGGACACTTGGACTAGCAGAAGTAGTAGCAATAGAAGTGTTTAAAACTCCATTCTATAGAGTAGACTGCTTGGGATGTGCATAGATTGTGTTACTATACTGCTTATGAATTTTGAATACTAGCACTTTATATGTTTGTGATGTCATAATGAAAGTTTATAGTATTCTGGTGATGTTATGTTTCTTTGGTGATTGTGTAGTTGGAAGATTTTATTTTTATTAAGAATATGTTACAATTTCTCCTAGTCGCTCTACCTCTAGAACTTAGGGCACTACAGGTGATATCAGAGGAAAGAGGTTTAGTTGATTGGGAGACATTAGTTACTGAAGATATTAAGTATGGATTAATGACCTATTAGGTGATGATCGTTGCTGAAGCATTAGGTTTTAATCAAAATGGCTCAACAAGAAGTAAAGTAAGTAACGACCTCTATAAAAAAAGGTTTCATTTAAGTTGATATTTAAGGACTAAGGTATAAAGGATCTAAGTATTTAAAGGGACTAGGTATGAACATCCAGTTGGGTTTTGATCAATTATTTATCGAAGGTCAGTTTAGGTTTTAGAGAAGAGGATGGCCAAAGATTAAATTCATAATTTATTATGTGAAGACTGTCTTTCTTAAGGTTACAAGGAAGATTTGATAAGTGTGGGTTGAGGTTTGATGATAGTTTAATGGTTTGATTAACACTCTGGCAATATAGGTAGTTCTACAATAATTGAAATTGGACCGACTTGACAATTTTTGTTATGGATGGTTCTTTTGATTTATGATTAAGGAGTTTATGAGGGCCGGATGGTTGAAGGTTGGGTTTTAGTTTTCTTGTATGAGAATATTGTTATAAGCACTACAATTGCAATGTATAAATGTTAAAGGCATCCTATTGAATTCAATTTCAGAATTATGAAGACAGAGAATTGTTAACGATTGTATTTAGGTTTAAGAGTAATAAGATTTGATAAAGATTAAATGTGGTATTGATTCTTGTTGAACCTTGGATGAAAGTATAGATAAATGATGACATCTTAAACTTTAGGTAATATATGTGGAAAATTTTGAGGTTGAAGTTATATATGTATGACAATACTATTGTTCAAGATACTCAGTAGAAAAGAGATTATTGATCAGCATATACAATGGAATTTTTTTTAGCTTAAGTGTTTAATGAATTTGAGTATGACTAAATACTTGAGATTCCACCAACTCTTTTAAGATCAGTTCAAGTTTAGATGGTCATTAGAGAATACTTATGCTTGATCAAAATATTGTGATTCAAAGACTGATAATAGTAAATGAGCATCGAAGGTTTAGAAGTGTGGTGATAGTACCTTGGAAATATGGTCGGAGTTATTATTGGTATCAAAAGTTTTTGAAATTCCTATGATGAGGGATAAACTTTAAACATCTTGAGTTTTTGGATCAAGAAAAATTATGGGATTATGATTATTGACGTAAAAAGTGTTGAAGTTTTTGACTAATGTGTTTAGTTGAGGTATAGCAACTTAGTTGATGGCTTTTGAGAATGACAAGTTCTATGATACTGAAATTTTGGGATCTAGCTCATTGTTGTTGAATAAGTATGTTAATGAGAGGAAGAGTTTGGTTTGAATACTATATTAAAATACCATTATTGGGATTATAAGTTTATTAAAGACATTTATCTTGGTTTGGCATAATGATTGATATACTCTTAAGTTATAGGTGAGATTATTGATCTGTAGATAGTCTATGGAATGATTGGATTTTGTGCAAATTATCATGTGCATGATTAAGGAAATAAGGTATGTCAATGATTTATGGATTGCATGTCGAAAGCCTTGTGGATTTAGTATGTACCTGTGACCTAGGCTAACAATTGTAATTAGAATTGTTATTTGAGTATAAGTTAAGAGAGACTATGTTTACTTGCAAAATCAATAGTGAATTTTGGAAGGAAAGATGGTCACATGGTATTTAGTCATCTTGAATTTTTGTGGAACGGTTGCTTCATTTAGATCATTGATTTTGATTTTATTATATAGTTCTTTACTATTTACCATAGCTAAGTTAACGGTTAGAGTTTGTTGCTTCTTATAAGGTAGCTAATACTCTTGAAGGAGAGTGAGTTGCTTTCTTGACAATAACAAACTTTGTTATAAAGATAAGTGTGAGGTAATTCGGAATGAAGTTAACAATTTTTGAATGACCCATGGCTGATTGGATTTTAAGGGATAACTATCCTACAATGGAAAGATCTTGAGGAGAACGATTAGTTGAGTCAAAGTACAAGCTGAAAAGTTATTAAGGCAAGTTGTTGTAAAAGTAAAACTCAGTGGAATCGATGATATAGAATTAAGGCGATGTGTGAATGTCTTTTTACATATATTGTTATTTGATTTTGGAATGGGTATCAAGTCTAAACATTGTCTTTGTATAGGAGCTATGCTCTACCCTCAGCATTTAACCTTAGTTAAATAGTGGATGAAGAAGGTAGAATGTGCCAAATGAATACTAAGATTCTATCATAAAAGCTCAAGGCAATAATGCTGATAACATTGTACTTTAAGGAAGAAAATTTTAAGTTTTGATAGTAGCAAATTTCGAGGATGGAATTTTTATAAGGGAGAAGGATATAATACCCTAAAATTTATACCCTATAATGAAGGTGATCTTAATATCAAGGATAAGGAGGATTTGCAATTTTATAGGTAAATAGACTTAATGCGAAAGATGATGGAAATTGCTAGTTAGAAATTTAATGAGTTATTGAAAGAAAAGTCACATTATTTTGGATGCCAAAAATTCAATGAGTGACTTTAAATAAAAAAGTTTTAAGCACTTGTATAATGATGAGAAAGGAAGACTTCAAAAGTGGTTTCATGAATTTTGGATCCTTGTAGAAGGAGTTATGATTTTAAAAATATGCAAGTGTAAAAACAGGAATTTCAATCAAGCAAAGGTACTAAATTTCGAGGGACTTTTAAGGTATCAAAATGTTAAGGGTTACTATAATTTTTGGATATGTTGTGAGTCTTTGAATGAGAAAAATTTTAAGACAAATTTCATATCATTTGGAATTAAATTGAAAGAGTTATGATTTTTCGAAGTTTAGTAAGTCAATCTGTCAAATAGTTAAAGCATTTGCGATTTGGAGAATTAATTGGATGAGTTAATAATTTCCTTGGGCCACAAATTTTAGATATATTATATTTAACATATTTAATTTCATTAAAGATTAATTGTGAATTGTATGGACACATTCCAGTGAATACAACTCACCTTCTAACCTGACAGCACATGTGTTGTGCTATCAAGCTTGGAGCAAAGTTGATGGTCAATAGGTCACAGCAGGAGCCACGCTTGTGGCTAAATATATGGGACACCTGTCCCACATTTTCACAAGGGACTAAATCTATGGACACTTGGGGTTCTAAAGTGTCATTTTCTTGAGATATTTCTAGACACTTGTCTTGATGTAATGAGAGTATATGGCAAACATTTAAGTTATCACTACTACATGCAGCAAATATATAAGGAGAGCTTTTCCCCTCAAATGCTCACAGCTGAAGTGAGCGTGAGATGAGGGAGAGAATCGGAAGAAGAGAAGAAAGAAAGAGGAAGAAACGAAAGGAAAAAAAGAGAAGAAAAGAAGAGAAAACAGAAGAAAAGAAAGAAAGGGGAGGGAGAAGAAAGAAAAATATGAGAATTCCAAAGTAATATTTTCATATTTTTTATGGTATTTTTAGTATGAAGCTAAATTCCTAAAATTAAATTGGGGTTTTTAGTGTATAAATACTTGAATTGCTATTCAGAGGGATTAGTTATAATTAGAGTGATTATTGTAAATGTTTCTAAGCTTTTGAAATTGGGAGTAAGTTGCTAAATTAAATGGCTTAGGAAGAGAGCGATATTATGGCTAGGTAGACTTCTTAAGCTGTTAATTATAGTCAGATGATTTTAAAGTAATAAGAATATTATAACCTTGGATGTTTTAGAATAAAGCAGTTGATTGGAATAAGGCCTTAGTCTAGTTGATTATTAGAATTTTATGAGAAACATATAAATCAAGCATGGTGGGGTTTGATGTCACTGTAATGTTTTTGACTAAGGATAAACAAATTGACGACTAAGATACTTTTTACCTCCGTTGTAGGAATTGTGAGTTGAATGCCAGGTAAGGGGACACAACACCAAAAACCCCAACAGATTTTATTATAAATCTTTGAAAAAATGTTGAGGATTTTATAAAGAATTCACTTACATGATTTTCAATTGCACTTCATTTTATATTTTTAATGCAAAGTTTTACTCAATCATATGGCATGGTTTAAGAATATTACGTATTACAATTACCTCATCTTTATGAGTTATACATGAATGCAATTATGAATGAAATAAGCTCACAAGGTTTTATGGTATATAATACAATTGCAAATGAGCTTGAAAAATTATATAAAATGTTGCATATGCATTTATGATGATAAACGTTTAACCCCGAGGCACTGAAGCAACGATTGGTACAGGATCACAAGGGTAGCATGGCAAGTACACCGAAGAATGGTTACGAGAAGGTGTGTGATATCAGCCAGGTAGCCTTCACCTAGGGAAGTCCCCAACCTAGTAGCTCTCCTATATGATGATAGGATGAGCCGATGGGTCATTCGGGACAAGGCAAATGTGTGCCGCTCATAGTAAAATTGCGGCTATGGGTCAAAGGGTAAAACATGATTTTCTTTTAAAAGAAAAGTAAAAAAGAAGTGTTGCTTACTCATTTTGCAACTATCATGCTTTATTCTGTATAAATTATTATTCTGCATGACAGAGACTATGGCATAAAGATCTGCATAACATGTTTTATAGCATCTTGGGCTTGTGGCTACTTACTGAGTTGTTGAATTCACCCTTTCTCCCTATACATCTTTTTCAAATTGCCCTATATATCGTAGTATTGATGACTGGGGT
This sequence comes from Carpinus viminea, assembly GCA_013348765.1. Lineage (NCBI taxonomy): Eukaryota > Viridiplantae > Streptophyta > Magnoliopsida > Fagales > Betulaceae > Carpinus > Carpinus viminea. Next base: position 38,916,935 of record CP054667.1, on the reverse strand, counting down.
GCCGGTGGGCCTCTTAGTTGTTAAAGACTCGATCATCTGGCCAATGACTAGGACACTTGGACTTATTGCTTTGTGGACTAGCAGAAGTAATAGCAATAGAAGTGTTTGAGACTCCATTCTATAAAGTAGACCGCTTGGGACGTGCATAGACTGTGTAACATTACTGCTTATGAGATTTTTGAATACTAGCACTTTATGTGTTTGTGATCTCATAATGAACGTTTATAGTACTCTGGTGATGTTATGTTTCTATGGTGATTATGTAGAAGAAAGATTTTTATTTTTATTAAGAATATGTTACAATTTCCCCTTGTTGCTCTACCTTTAAAACTTGGGGCGTTACGTTTAATCTTAAAGAAGAAAAAAATACGCGATTGAAAAAAAACACAATTTTTAAAATTGTAGTTATTGAAATTGAAATAACAAACTGACCCTAAATAATACTAAATAACACAAATTTTATTCCTAATTCCTAAATTTTGAATTTTTTAATGAATTTAATCGATAGTTTAATTTAATTGAATTGAATCTCGGCCGTTGGATTTGATTAATGGAATACTTGTAAACCATTTCAAAGTGAGAATTATATAGTGTCATGACACAATGAGCTCATTAATCTAACGCTCTAAATTGAATAAGAAAGTCAAGATCCTAATAAACGGTCTAGATCATCTACTATGCTTGCATGGAACCGGTCTCATCAATAGACACATAAAGCGGATTAATTTCAAGTGATCTTGTTCCACATAATGCGTGTTCTTTGTCGATTGATTCTCAATCGTCAATTTCTTTTGATGATCTAATAGTGCTTGGATGATCTTAATGGATGATAACTATCAGCATTTACTATAAGTATGTAGATGGTGTAGCAAAGACACAATACGCTTGCCTTGTTTGATTTAATCTAACGAACAATATTAAATGTTGAAAACGTATATATAATCAACGGACCAAATTGAACAAACACACCAGATGTAAGTAGAAAAAACCGAATAGGATAAGATTTTGGTCAGAAGAGCTGGACCGTTAATATTTATTTATTTTTTTCCGCAAATCCAACGGTTGAAAATTAGAAAACTGAAATTTAACCTAAATCTATCATCTCTCCATTCTCTCAACTCTCACTCAACCCGTTAGCCACTCTCTCAGACTCTCTAGTCTCTCCATTCCCATTTTCCCATTCCTAGGTGATTGGATTTCAGGAAAAAAAAGGAAAGCGATTGTAGTGTTCACCTCACCCCGCAAGTTTGTTTGGTTTTCCTTTGTTTTGTTTATATTCTGAGTTTCGTATGGTTATCTCAGTGCTCTCACAATTTCTTTTGTTTTGTTTGGTTTTCAGCCCATCTTATTTAGACTCAAAGGCTGCCCACCACTTTTCACCCATCCGAGCCTCTCGTCGATGCTACAGAACCAATGTAACGCAATCAAGTTCGAGCTCAATAGGGTTCCAACCCTATCGAGTCAAGCTTAAACAACATTTTAGGCTTGAGTAGCTTGAGCCTCCCCCAACCCCCAAAATAAAAGAGCTGAAGCCCAACAAGCCAAGCTTGCCCAATCTCGCTTGTTTACACCTATGACTATCATTAAGTAATTTGACGACCTATGAACCCAACAAATTAGCGGGTTTGGGTTTATCGAACGGGTTTAAGTCATAAACGGTCAACTTAATTCGCATTATCTTTACTTAAACGGGTCGTGTCGAGTCACCGGGTGACCCGCTGCATCCTTAAGTTTTTTTTTAAGTTTTAACCAGAAAAAAATAAAAAAATGATAAAACAGTAAAACACTTTAAAAGTTAAAAGATAAAACCTAATTTCTAATCTATCCCTATTCCTTATTCCTTGAACTCTCCCTTCAAAAGGACGCCAGTCCAACGCAGACCCTCACAAAATACAACTATGCGTACTTCAAATCGGCAAATCCCATTCCTTCAGGCGCAGTCAAGACCATTAACAAACATATATAATCCTCTTTAAAATCCCCAATCACAATTGATAATTTCACCCATAGTTGAGAGTGCAATGACAAGGTGAGAAGCCCTCCACCCATCAGTGTCCACGCCAAGATGTGAGAGCCACGACTCCACGCCTGAGAGATCAATGTTAATGTGTGCCTCAGCTAGTAGAGGCCTCCACTTTCACTTGTGTTCTACCCTGGTTTCTTCTCCAGAAGAATCACATCTCTTCTTTGAGAACTCACTTCTCTTGCATCTATGTCGATCTGATTGGTATTTGAAATTTGTTTAGGTCTTTGTAATTTTGTTTTTGGTTTTTATGTGGTCTTTGAAATTTGTTGGATTTTTGCATATGTTTGGGTCTTTGATCCTGTTTTTTTGCATATGTTTAGCATTTTAAGCTAACGGGTCTAACGTGGAGTTGATTGTGAGACGCATCATTGAACCCTTAAAATTAAACGAGTCGTGGGTGACCCCGATTCTAGACCCTAGCTTAAACGGTTCGCTAGAATGTCGGGTGACCCGTGAAATTTCACGGGTCGAAAGAGCCCCACACGCTTAGTTAAAAGTCTATTTGGCCTAAATGGTGTCAACTTCATAAACGGTCAAATTGTCACCCTTGCCTAACTATCATATAGGTGACTACTACTATGATGAGTAGAAAGTTAGTTTCACAATTATGTGTTTTCTCAAAATAAACAAATTTAGTATTGTTTATTCAAAACACAAACTTTTTTAAAAAGTACGCCTAACAATGTTCTTAAATGGACCCTCACAAAATATTTTCTCAACTATGTACTTCATCAAAAACACTTCTTAACTTTATATCACATCAAAAACTTTTCAAAACCATTAACAAACATATATAATGATTTTTGGAGAAGAAAAAAAAAAAAGGTAATGGACTTTTTATTGATAATTTAAATCTAGTTGAAGGCATTGCAATGACAAGGGACAAGCCAAAAAGAACATATCTTGAGGTTGTGAGAGAGATGTGATAGAGATGATCAATGTTGATGTATGCCTTGAATCTAGTAGGCGAAACCTTCCAAAACTTTCTCTTGTGTTCTACAAAGACCCACAATGGTTTTCTTCTCCAAGAAGAAAGAGCCTTGTTGATGTGGGCGGAACCTTCCAAAACTTTTTCTTATGCTCTACAAAGGCCCACAATAGTTTTCTTCTCCAAGAAGAATGAGTCTTGTTGATGTGGGTGGAACCTTTTAGAACTTCCTAGGCACACCATGGTTTTTCTATATAAAGGAATGATGCCTTTGTGTTTGAAAGAGGAGTGCCAACAATTGAGAGATAAGTGCTAAAAAGACTGAGAGCACTAGTGGAGAGGGAGAGAGAAAGAGAGGGGCGCATCATTGTAACGCCCAGAGAATTAATTAACTGGTAATTAATTTCACTGTTCGTCTCCTAGCCTTATTCCACTCAGAACAAGACTCAGGGACTTCTCTTCCTCAAAAACAGAGGATACTAAGCAATAGAAGTAATAAAGTTCTATAAACATTGAATCGGTATAACTAGAGTGTCTAACTAAAGATCGTCAAAGTAGCGAAAATCATACTATAACATCAGTACAAGGGATCTATGCTAAACCTTAATATGCAAGCATGTATCAAGCCCTAAGTATACAACATAACTCAAAAGTACAACATAACTCAAAAGTACTAGTTACCATGACTCCATGAGTACGTGCTTAAGCTTGCAATAATTCCTCAAGCATCTCTTGGATCGAATCCTCCACAAGATCGGATGCTTCACAATATCCACTATCTATACAGCATAATTGTACATATGGAGAAAAAAGTGAAATAATACAAGGGACGACTTAGTAAGTATAATGCACATGACGTATCTGTCATTAATTTATGGATTTAGTTGTTTATAAAACACATGCAACATTATAAGATAACAATTTACCATACAGGTGATATATATATATATATATATGATATAATGTAACACAATCGTTCAACAGAATGGTCTACCCAAGATATTATCAATTCTCATCAGGGTTGACACTGTCTCAAGGGACTTGTAGTACAACGCCGGTGCCCCAGCCATTGCACAACATATCGTACATAACACTAACAGCACGATCGAGTCCGACCTTAGGTGGCTCACACCGCTAATGACATCCGTCCTATAGTGACCATCCATTGGGAATGACTGCATCTTGGTCACAAAATCATTGGATCCAAAGCCCCCCCCCAACACATACACACACTGACCATAAGCTAACCCGTATAATAAGCTAATGGATATTATACCGCACATACCGGTGTACCATGTCATGCGATACAATTAGTCTTATTAGTCTTTTACATACACAGTTTTATAAGTCTCATTATTATCTTATTAATCATTACACATTTTTACAAAAGAGAGTCCCCAGTAGTTCTAAAATGTATTTCATGAGAGTTGCAAAATATGCATGTTTGATATATATAAAATAGATATGCAATGTAGGAAAAGTAACAATAAAGCATCCATGTGAGTTTGTACTCACATGGATCGTAAAGCTTTTCCATGTAATTCCCTAGAAGCTCCATAACCTCGAATACTGAGAAAAGACTTATGATTAGTTCTATTTCTACTAAAGCACAACTCTATAACAAGGAAACAGGAGCTATGGGTGGCTAGTGAAAATAGGGTTTCCCTATCTCACTCTGGCCGTACGTCCAATCATGAGACCGTACATCCACTCTGATGTCTTTCAAGGAGAGCCTTATTTTTTTTTCACTGTCCACCTATTCTCTGACTCCTAAGGCCAACAAAGGCTTTCTTAGGCCTTTTAACACAGATTGAATCCTTCATGCAAGGCAACAATGCTAAGCTAACATAACACTAGCCTAAGCAAGATTCAAAGCATAACTTAGCTAACAACTACAACTAGCTACAAACAATAATCGAGCAGCATAATGACGTAACTAAAGAGATAGGCAACCGAACATTAGCTCCTTGAAGCGAAACTGCAAGAACCTCCACTCCACTAGCTCCAAACTCACAAAACCTTACAAAACATTCATAAAGGAAAGATTTCGTAGCCTGGGGGCGAAGAGAGGGGTTTAAGGACAGAATTGGTGTGAAATGGGCAAGGGGGTGAGAGAACATTTATAAGGCCAAAAAGCAGTAGACGTTCGGTCCAAAGGGGTGTACGTCCAGTACTATTACCTAGCGGTTCAAAGGTTGTCTCATACGTCTTGGTATTAATCGGAGGGTATTCTAAAAAATAGCGAATGTCCGGGACTTTTAGGCCTATGTCGACTGTACTATTCACAGAGTACGACGTACTATTTGTCAAAGTATGTCGTGGTCCCTCACAGACGTCTGTGCTAAAGACAAGAGCGTATGTTCGCCTAACCTAGCATATGTTTGCACTAAAAGACAAGAGCGTACGTCGGTCAAAAAGTAGCATATGTCCGGTCCTAAAGTCTAATTCCCCAAAATGCCCTTTTCGCTGATCCTAGTAATCCAAAGTCCAAATTATCCTTCTAACTAAGCTACTTATGCCTAGCTAAATATTTGGGTCACTACAATCATACATAGAAAAGAAAAGGTTTTTTTTATTCTCTGTTGAGAGATAGTAAGGTTAGGTGTATTGGGGCTTTGGGTTTTGAGTGGTTTCTCACCCTATTATTCTCGTCTACTCCACTTTGATAGTGTATTTCTCTTTGGATTGTCTCCGACAGTGGATGTGGCTTGTTAAGCTGAATCACTTAAATTCGTGTGTTGTGTGTGATTGCCTATATTTATTATTCCATGTTTTTCTTATTTTTCGCAACTCACAAGTTTTGGAAAATATGATTTATTCCCTAACAACTGGTATCAGAGCTTTTGGTTCGAGTGGGAGCGATGCTAGGAAAAGAAGGTAAAGCAATCGGGATCGAAAAATTAGATGGCATAGATTTCGCATATTGGAAGATGCTGATTGAAGATATCATTTATGGAAAGGAACTTCATCAATCTCTTTTGGGAGAACAACTTGATGACATGAACGATAGCAAGTGGGCTCTGCTTGATCGTAAAGTCCTAGCAATTATCAGGTTATTATTGTCAAAATTAGTAGCACACAATGTTGTAAAGGAGAATACCGCAATAGGTCTAATGGCAGCTTTGTCCAGCATGTATGAGAAGTTGTCGGCTAACAACAAAGTGTACTTAATGAAAAAACTATTCAACCTAAAGATGGCGGAAGTGGCTACGGTGGCACATCGTCTTAATGAATTCAACACTATCATGAATCAATTGTCTTCGGTGGAAATTGATTTTGATGATGAGATTCAAGTGTCGATCGTCTTGGTATCTTTGCCAAATAGCTAGGAAGTCGTGCGGATGGCCGTGAGTAACTCTGCAGGAAAGAGTAAACTGAGCTATAAAGACCTTAGAGATTTGGTTCTTAGTGATGAGATTTGTAGGAAAGATGTTGGTGAAACCTCTAATTCTGGTGGAGCCCTAAATCTCGAAACAAGGCGAAGTAAGAAGTCATGAAAGAAACTGTAAATCCAAGAAGGTAGGAGCAAATCTAGGTTTAGACGACAACTTGAGTTTTGGAATTATGGCAAGACAGGTCACTTCAAGAAGAATTGCAGAGAGCTAAAGAAGAAGACTGGTGATAATTCCGTAAATGTCATGGTAACAGAAGAAGTGCTCGATGCCTTACTTCTATTTGTTGATAGTCTTCTTGATTCTTGGGTCTTGGACTAGGTGCTTCTTTTCATACCACACCAATCCATGAATTTTCAAAAATTTTGTGTTTGGAGATTTTGGGAAGGTGTATTTGGCTGACTGAACATTAAAAGTGGAAGGTGTATTTGGAGATTTCAGGAAGGTGTCTTGGACTCTAGGTGATGTTCACATTAAAGTCCACAGTGACTCAGTATGGAAGCTACAAAAGGTCAGGCATATCCTAGAATTGAAAAGAACACAGTTCGGGACAACTTGATGATGAAGGGCATTCAATTCATTTCCATGGTGGAAGGTCAGCATGGGAGCTACGATTTTGGCTCGTGGTCATAAGACAAGTAGTCTCTATATGACAACGAGCAACAGGGATACAATTGATGTTGCAAATATAGGAGATGATTCAAAATTATGGCACCTAAGGCTTGGGCACATGAGCAAGAAAAGGGTGAAGGTACTTCTGTCAAATGGAAAACTACCGGTGTTGAAGTCAGTTGAGTCTGATTTGTGTAAAGGTTGCATCTTAAGGAAGTAGAAGAAGGTGAGTTTCGCAAAAGTTGGCAAAGCACCTAAGGAGCTGGTACACAAGTATTTGTGGGGTCCTGCACTAGTGGCATCTCTTAGAGGCTTGCGGTATTACATCATGTTTATTGATGACTCAAGCAAGAAGGTATGGGCTTATTTCTTGAAATGTAAATCTAATGTATTTGATACTTTCAAGAAATGGAAGGCCATGATTGAGACTAAAACAAGCTTTAAGCTCAAGTGTTTGAGGTTAGACATTGGAGGAGAATACGAAGATGGGGGGGCTCAAGAAGTTTTGTGTAGTGAATGAGATCGAAATGGAGAAAACTATCTCAGGAACACCGTAGCAGAATGGCGTGGTTGAGCACTTGAACAGGACTCTCAATGAGTGTGCTAGGAGTACGAGATTGCATGCTGGGTTGCCAAAGAATTTTTGGGCTAATGTAGTAAGCATTGCTGCAGATAAATAAGGGGTCTTCCGTTCCCTTAAGCCATAGATTATTGAAAGAAGTATGGAATAGAAAATAGGTAAATCTTTCACATTTGAAAGTTTTTGGTTGTGCTTCGTATTCATATTGATTTTGATTCTCGAAGTAAGCTAGATGTTAAGTCTAGAAAGTGTTTCTTCATTGGATATGGAGATAAGGCCTTTGGTTATCGGTTTTGGGATGATCAAAATTGGAAGATTATTAGTAGTCAAAATGTGTTTTTAATGAATGTGTTGTTACAAAGATGGGTCAAGTGCAGAACCTAGTGTTACAGAGCATGAACCAAAGGAGTTTGAGTGTGTAAACTTAGATGGTAGTTCTAAAGATGAAGTCTAGAACATTGATCAATAGGATGAAGACAGTGTAGACTCACATTTTGAATAGGGAACACTTACAACGATTGTCCGAAGATCTACCATAACAATTAGATCTCCACAACGTTTTTCACGGTCCCTGTTTCATATTCTGTTGATGGATGGAGGTGAGCCGGGGATGTTTGTTGAAGCCTTGAAGGTTGAAGATTCAATCAAGTGGGAGTTAGCCATGAAAGATAAGATGGACTCATTATTGACTAACTATGCCTGGGAGCTAATAGAGTTGCCAACAGGTTAAAAGGCTTTGCACAATAAATTGATGTTTAGAATAAAGGGTGAATATGATGGTAGCTAGCGCTACAAGGCAAGATTGGTAGTCAATAGATTCCAGCAAAAAGAAGGAATTGACTACACAGATATATTCTCTCCGGTGATGAAGATGACAACCATTAGAATTGTGATAAGCATTGCGGCAGTGGATGATTTACATCTAGAACAATTAGATGTGAAACTGTGTTCCTTCATGGTGAGTTGGAGGAAGATATTTACATCCAGCAGCCACAGTGATTCACAATGCAAGGGAATGAGAGTTTAGTGTGCAAATTGAGAAGAAGACGGCATTCCTTCATGGTGAGTTGGAGGAAGACATTTACATGTAGCAGCCACAGGGATTCACAGTGCAAGGGAATGAGAATTTACTGTGAAAATTGAGAAGAAGCTTGTATGGCCTGAAATAAGCTCCGAGACAATGGCATAAGAAGTTTGAAAGCTTCATGTGTAGTACTGGGTTTACGAGGTGCAATGCAGATCATTGTTATGTCAAGAGTTTTAAAAACTCTTATATCATTGTACTCTTGTACGTAGATGATATGCTCTTTGTAGGGGCCAGTATGGAAGACATTAACAAGTTGAACAATCAACTGTCAAAGTAGTTTGCAATGAAGGATTTGGGTGTTGCTAAACAAATCCTTGGGAGAATCATTATAGACAGAGCCAATAGTACACTAAAGATTTCATAGATAGAATATGTGAAGAAGATTCTTAACAGATTTAGCATGGATGGAGCTAAGTCAGTGAGCACACCCTCAGGGGGTCATTTTAGACTAACCAAGGATCAATCACCGAAGACGAATCAAGAGGAGGCATACACGAGCAAGGTACCTTATGCCTTAGATATCGGAAGTCTGATGTATGCAATGATCTGTACAAGACCGGATATTGCACATGCAATGGGAGTTGTGAGCAAGTACATGAATAATCCAGGAAAGCAGCATTGGGAGGTAGTCAAGTGGATTTTACGATAACTGAGAGGAACTTCATGTATGTCCTTTTGCTTCACATGTGCAGATTTGAAGCTACAGGGTTATGTAGATGCTAATCTAACGGGTGATGCTGATAGCAGGAAAACTACTACAGGGTACGTATATACTCTGAGAGGTACTACTTTGTGTTAGACCTCAAGGTTGTAGAAAATTGTAGCCCTTTCCACTATAAAGGCTAAGTATGTGGCCGTGACAAAAGCTGGAAAGGAGATGGTTTGGCTACAGAGTTTTTTTTATGAGTTGGGTAAGAAGAATGAGAATGGCGTTCTACACAGTAACAGTCAGAGCGCCATTTTTCTTGCGAAGAACTCGATGTATCATTCAAGAATGAAGAACATACAGTTGAGGTACCATTTCATTCGATCCCTTCTTGAAAGTGAATAATTGATGCTTGAGAAGATTCGTGGAATTGAGAATTCAGCAGACATTCTAACAAAAGTTGTGACTATTGAGCAATTGAAGTTGTGCTCAGCTTCAGTTGGTCTTTGAGCTTGAAGACAGGTAGAGGAGACATCCAAATGAGATTGCAACTTGAGGGGATTCAAGTCGAGTAGGAGATTGTTGATGTATGCCTTGAATCTAGTAGGCAGAACCATCTAGAACTTTCTCATGTGTTCTACAAAGACCCACAATGGTTTTCTTCTCCAAAAAGAAAGAGTCTTATTGATGTGGGTGGAACATTCCGGAACTTTCACTTATGTTCTACAAAGGCCCACAATGGTTTTCTTCTCCAAGAAGAAAGAGTCTTGTTGACGTAAGTGGAACCTTCTGGAACTTTCTCTTATGTTCTACAAAGGTCCACAATGGTTTTCTTCTCCAAGAAGAAAGAGTCTTGTTGATGTGGATGGAACCTTCCAGAATTTCCTAGGCACACAATAGTTTTTTTACATAAAGGAATGATGCCTTTGTGTTTGAAAGAGGAGTGCCAACAATTGAGAGATAAGTGCTAAAGATTGAGAGTAGGGGTGAGTGTTGGTCAGTAAAGTTGATTTTAGTAGAAAATTTTAACTTTCCATTTTGAACCGACAAAGTCGGTAAAATCGGTTAATTAATCGACTTATTCTGCCAAATTTTATTTTATTTTACATTTTGAACTGAATGGTGGTCGGTAAAGTCAGTTCGGTTAAAAAACCTCTTCTACCTACCAAACCGAAAAAATTCAAAATAAAAAAAAATCATGTCACCTACCGTCCACCATCTAGTCGGTGTCGGTCGAAAGTCGATTAGTCGGTAATTTGCTCAGCCCTATTTGAGATCACTGGTGGAGGAGAGAGAGAGAGAAAGAGAGAGCACCATACATAGAAAATAAAGGTTTTTTTTCTTTTTCTTTTCTTTTATTCTTTGATGAGAGATAGTGAGGTTGGGTCGATTGGGGCTTTGGGTTTTGAGTGTTTTCTACTTTGTTATTCTTTTGTACTCTATTTTGATAGTGAATTTCTTTTGATTGTCTCTAACGAGGATGTAGGCTTATTAAACTAAACCACTTAAATCTGTCATGTATGATTGCTTATATTTGTTATTCCTTGGTCTTCTTATTTTTCAAACTCACAGGTCTTAAGAAATATGCTTTATTTCCTAACAATGTATAGGGTTGATTCATACTTGACATCTCTAAGCAGGGATAGAACTTGCAAAGATAAACTTTAAATGGCTTGATTAACCATGGAAGAGATAGAGCATCTTGAACAGGGCCAGTCCAACCACTAGGCAAGTATCACAAAATATAATAGATTGGTTTTGAAAGGGTAAGTGGGTTTGGGATTGGAGCCTTTATGAATTTTGTTGTTTCTGACCATTCAAATGAGATCAAAGGAGACCGCAGTAAAAAGTTGCAAGTGGTGTGCGCATTCAACCACAATGTTTTAAAATGATGATGATTTCTATCCCATCAAGAATGTCGAGGCCAAAAAAGCTTAAAACTATCCAAAGGTCGAGGAGCCATAGTATTTGGGGTACAAAACTAGATTTTTGGACCAGACTATACTATATATAGGCTTTTAGACAATGAGGGCATGCTTAAGTGTGCGTTTGAAATGTTTAAAAGTGTATTTAATACTAAAAAAATTCATTTAAAGAAAAACCTTATTTTGTAAAGAAATTTAAAAGCGTTTTTAAGAGTTTAAAAAGCTAAAAAATTACAAAAGAGCACTTTTGACAAAAACTTTATTTGAGCTTTTGTCAAAAAGCAATTTTTGACTTAAAATTTAATTTATCAAGTACAATTACAAATATGTTCTAAGAGTGATGAGCATAATTAATGCCGGTTTGAAATTGTGTTATAGAGTTTAAAAAGTACTTTAAGTACATAAAAAATTGTGAAAAAAAAAGTTTGGTAAAAAAAATAATTAAAAAGTACTTATTTGACTTTTTTTTTTCCTCTAAAAAATACCAAAATGTATATTTGGAAAAAACTTAAAATTAAGTAGAGCTTTTTTTAAAAAAAAAATAAATTAAAAGCTCAAATTCCCAACATAATTCTAAACAAACTCTTGTAGCATGTTTAAATTGCTTTGAACTTTTAAAATAAAATAGAACTTTTTTCTGGAAAACTACAATTTTTTTTTAAATATTTTTTTTTAATTGAAAGGGGGGAAAGGTTACAATGGGGGTTAACTGTATTTTATTAATCAATTATTAGAGTAAAAAAATAAATAAGTATTTCTTGATTTTTTTTTTTCTAAAAGTACTATCTTTTTAGGGTGCGTTTTGGATTACGATTTCGTAAGAATAATGCGTTTTTAAAAGATGTCGCAAAAACGTAAGGTATTTGGCATCGTGATTTAAAAAGCATTTAATTTAAAATAGGAAAAAAATTTGCGATTTCAATAAGTAGGCTAGGGGTGCTTATTTGAAAAAGTGCAAATTTAAACCAAAATCATAAATTCGTATAACAAATATTTAATAAAAAAATACTTTTTAACATGTTTTATCAAATGTATTTTCGATTTTAAAAAGTAACAATTTCAAAAATACTATTTTTAAAATCACAATCTCAAATAGACTCAACCCAAACGGACATTATTTAACATAATTTTTTATATATTAAAAGCACTTTCTAAACTCTTTATCATAAGTTTTACTCGATAAATATAGTTTGGAGACGGTGCTTTCATGTATCAACATTAAGGTGGTACTCAATTCAAAAAAAAAAAACATTAAGGTGGTACTGAATTTGACATTGTAATTTGCCCATACAGTTGTGCTTTGGATGACACGTAATTTCAACCAATCACATTTGTGCCTTTGATGAACTTCACATTTAATAACTATGTCAACCATACATTTTACCAATAAGCTGCATTCTTATTTATTTATTTAAAATAGAGTGCTTTTTTAAAACAAAACAATTATAATTAATGCTCTTCTAAAACAACTCTATGAAGTCTCAAATGTACGAGTCCCCAAGAGGTAGTTCAATCGGCTGTGAACCACGCCTTATGAAGCGTTGGTCACAAGATCGAATCCCCCCCTCCCCCCCTACCCTTGTCTGGACATGTCAAAAAAAAAAAAAAAATGTACGAGGGTTAAATTGAATAAGATGCCTTGCTAAGAGAATTTCACATCATTGCATATGAAAGCTTTATTTATTTTAGAATTAAACTTTGGTCAGGATGTGCTACAAAAGACCACTTTTGCAACACTCAATCCCTAACTAACAGCTCAATAAACCCTAAAAAATTACACCAAAATATCATAAGCCCACATACACTATATTTCTTTCTCTCTTTTTTTTTTTCTTTTCTTTTTCCTTCTTTTCCTTTGTCTTCACGCTTCACCATCATGATTTCATCACTTCTCTCTTTTTCTTTTTCTTTTTCTCTTTCTTCCTTCTCTCGACACCACACCTTCTTCTTCTTCCCTCTCTTTTTTCTTTTCTTCTTCAAGTTGCAACAATGGAGGTTCATTCTCTTTTTTCTTTTCTTCTTCATTTTCTCAAGTGATTTTCCAGTGCCAGAGCCATTTTTTCTGGTTTTTAGGGTGATTAAATCCTAAAGGGTTAACTTTTTCCCTCTAGGTTTTAGATTTGAATTCAAAAATGAGTTTTGAGGCATTAGAAACGAGGGGTGAAGCATTAGAAACGGTTTTTGAGGCATTAGAAACGGATTTTAGGCATTAGAATCGAGTTTTGAGGCAGATTTCGACAAGTTACGGCTCATTCGTTGTTGGGTCATCGCGGTGAGACGCCAGTCCATCGGCGGCGTAATCCGCTAGATCCACTAGGCGTGGTCCGCACTCATTGCCGGTGTGGGTCTGACTGTGAGTCCTCGTTCATGGTGGTTTTCTTTGTTTGGGTATTTCTCATTTTGATTTGGTGTGGTTGGGCTCTTTTCAATTTTGCATTTGATGAAGTGTCATGTGAGAATTGGATCTTTGTAAAATGGGAGGTTTGGCGACGACTATAGGGGCTCTCTTTATTTTATTCGTTCTTGATTACTTATACAAAACATGCTTTATTTTATTTCAGTTGGAAATAATATATGGGTTATTCTACATTGCCAAAGTGAGGAGAGACTTTGGCGACTTGTATAAAAGGCTCATCCTTTTGCCCCACATTACTAAGTAATGAAACTCGTTCCTCATGCTCATGTGCTCTCCTATAAATAGAGAAAACACTTATATATATATATATATATATATATATATATGTCCACATAAGGGAAGGAGAAAGGAGATTCGAACTTGTGACTTTCACTTCATTAGGCGTGGTTCACAGCTAATTGATCTAACCCTTGGGGACTTATATATTTAAATCATTCAGTAAAAGCAATATGTAGCCTATAGGGCTTAAGTATGGATCTTTCTTGATTACTTATAAAAAACATGCTTTATTTTATTTCGGTTGGAAATAATATATGGGTTGTTCCACATTGCCAAAGTGAGGAGAGGCTTTGGCAACTTGCATAAAAGGCCCATCCTCTTGTCCTACATTGCTAAGGAATGAAACTCATTCCTTATGTGCTCTCTATAAATAGAGAAGACACTTATATATTTAAATCATTCGATAAAAGCAATATGTAGGGGTTAAGTGTGTGGATATATGCATATTTTTTTTTGAAGTGATATGCATATTACTAAACCACTTTAATCTTGTGTCTCTTTATTTATTATATTATGCTTTATATTTCTGCATTATAAAATCTTTTATGGTATTAATTGTTAAATTTTATGTTAGAAACAAAAGAACTAACCCATTATCTAACAACTGAAGTGCCTTTTAGTTCTAACACCATAAAAGATTTTATAATGCGTTAATATAAATAAAGAAACACAAAATTAAGGTAGTTCAGCAATATCCTTACATCCATACATTAAAGCCCTATAGGTTACATATTGCTTTTATGGAATGATTTAAATACATAAGTCTTCTTTATTTATAGAGAACACCTGTGGAATATGTTTTATTCCTTAGTAACGTGGGACATGAGGATGAAGCTTTTATATAAGCCAATAACCGAAGCCTCTCCTCACTTAGGCACCGTGGGACAACTCATATATTATCTCTAACAATTTCTAATAAGTAATTTTCTCATAAATCATTTACCATTTTATGATAAAATAATACAAAGAACAGGAGAAAAAATAAAGGAAACAATCAAATTTAGTTCTTGAATTTTTCATTCGGTCTATATACTCTCCAATTAATTAATGATATGCCATGATAGATCAATTTTTTTTTGTTTTTTTGACATGTCCATGCAAGGGTAGAGGGAGGGGGAATTCAAATTTATGACCTCCGCTTCATAAGACGTGGTTCACAGTTGATTGAGTTACCTCTTGAGGATTATGCTAGATCAATTATTAATACCACGTGATTCTCATTTAACACATTACGTACTAACCATACTTGCCAACATGACATAATTACTTAAAATGGTTATTTTTTTTTAAAAAAAAAAGAAGAAAAAATTAGTCTTTCCTCTATTTCCTAAACAAAATCCTCAAAAACATTAAAAAAAAATCCTCAAAAACAATAACCAAACCATCGAAGGTCAAAGCTTTTAGGTTTAGACAAAAATAAAATAATATGGGTCGCATGTCATATGTTAAATATGATTTAATAGAAAATTAATAAAATACTTTAAATATTTGACATTTACAAAAGACGTGACATTTCATAGCTAAGTAAAATTACCCTTTTCTTATATTTAAAATAGGACAAAGTTTTCTCTAAATTGGTTGGAGAATTTCTCTTTTCTATAAATATGATGTCCTTAAAATATGAGATTTGCATGTTTAATAGAAAAGTTTTAATAAATTTTATTAAAAGCAGATCTCATTATTAAAAAAATGATAATACACTTTTATAGACAGGAAGAAATTTTCAATCATGACATTTCATAGCTAAGTAAATCTTCTTTAAAATAAGCGTATGATTGGTGCATAATAGGTCAAATAAAACTTAATTATATTATTTATTGGTTTAATGTGATATGCTTTCAATTAATTAGACGAAATATTATTTGAGACCAAAAGAAAATTTAATTTACTTCCAAAATTAAAGATAAAAAGATTAAATTAATTAAAATCGCATCAAAACAAAACCCAAAACTAAATTTGTTTTTCTCTAAAAATAAATGAAACGGCCCTCTGCAGAAGGAGGTCTCCGAGCAAACTAAGAAGAGAAAGCAGAAGAGAGTGAGAGAGCAGAGTCGCCGAAAACAAATGGGGTGGGTCGGTGAGCAATTGGACTCCATCAAATCGCTTCAGATCCGCCAGGTTCTCACTCAGGGTGTCAGCCTCGGTTCGCGTCCTTCTCTCTTTCTCTCTCTCTACACCCATATCTACACGTACATGTATAGGTGTATATGCCTTTTGTAGATTTTTCTTGATTTCTGCTTGAAATTGTTGAATGATACTGACTGAGGGGTGAGAAAAAATGGGGTGGAAACTTACGCGTTCTGTGCTCTGTTTGGGGGATGAGAAAATGTGGGCATAGATTAAAAATTGAAGCTCTTAACGATATATGTAATTTTTATGTTCTTTTGAGGCTCAATGGAGCAAAAACCTATGATTTACTGGGCCTGATGTGATTCTTTGGGCGTCGTTGAATTGGGATTTTCAATTTTTACCAATTAGGAGCCTCTGCCCTATATCTCTTCACCAATTAGGTTCTTCAACCGTGTTGCTTTAAGTTACATGCCTTTGTCACTGTTGTCTACCGGTTTTTGATTGTAAAATGTTAGCATTGGTAGCCCAACATATGGTAATTGCTCCAATGTAGATTTTTCAAAACTCTGTTCATCAGAAGTAGCAGCAGAATCCAACGTATTAAAATTCAAGCGTATATGTGAATCAAAATGTTTCAGATTTTATGGAGTTTGAACAATTAGATCTGAGATCCTCCAAAAGTTGTTTAATTCCAAAAACATGGATTGTGGTTCTAAACCTTGTTTTCAAGGTAAAATGTGTTACCTTTTTTTTTTTTGGGTGATTCTGTATTCAGTACAAATGGATGTAGCTTCGAGGTTATTTATCCTTTCTATCCCGAAGTATGTCAGTTTCTCAAATTTTCAGAACCTCTGAGATCTTAAATTGTTGATATTGAAAAGAATTTGTTGCTCTTCGATCAGAGGAACTCTGATCCAAAATTTTGACTAAGTCGTTTTGTTTTTGTTTTTTTCCAAAACTTCTTTCTTGAATTGAACACATTTGTGTATGATGGTACAGATGTTTCACTTTGAAATATAATGCTGTAAATAACTATTCTCAATATTGTTGTTTCCTAGCCTGTCAGCATAAAATTTCTTTGCATAAATGGTTTTGTCCCAGGCATGATTGTTACATCTGCGCTAATAATATGGAAGGCATTAATGTGCATTACTGGCAGTGAATCTCCTGTTGTTGTCGTCCTTTCTGGGAGCATGGAACCTGGCTTCAAGAGGGTAAAGTCAATCTAATGTGTGAAAGCTTCAACTCTCTCTTTCATTTGTAAAGCTACTTCTGGAAGCATAGAGGAAAACTGCATACGACTATAATGTTTTTAAGAAAATTAGAGAAGAAATATTTTTTTTCTCCTATTTTTGTTTCCATCTTTAGGGAAGCACTGATTGGTTCTTTCTTTAGCAAAGTATCTTCTCAGAAAGTTGTTTTCCATGGTGGAATTTTAATGGAGGAGAAAGCAATTGCATTTATGCTTGCAATGGATCGTATTCTAAATAAGTCTGCTTCATATATTTGGTTATTTGATCGTAATGTTGTCCTCACCTTGTTTAAGTTTTAACCTTTCATGTCATATGCAGGGGGACATCTTGTTCTTGCACATGAGCAATGATCCTATTCGTGCAGGGAGATTGTTGTTTTAATGTCGATGTAAGTTCCTTTTAATATATTTTTTTTCTTTTATTCTTTGCACTCTAGTTCATTATGATATTGGCTTTGTATGCAAAATTGTTGATTGTTTTCTTTCAGTAAACACACTGGGTTGAAACCATTTTCATTTATCCCAAGCTCTTGGAGGGCAAGCATAATTGCTTCTGTTAGAAACTGAATAGTGATAGTGCTGTTGAGTTATCATTTTACATCTCCCTAGTCATGTTTAGACATCTATCAAATAGAAGGATCATATAGAGTGAAAGGGTATGTTCTACAAGTGAGAAGAAATTATGTAACTGATCATATTATTTAAGCTAACTTTATAGAAGCACTAGGTAATTTACTGAAGAAATGGTTCTAGATGAAGGGGATGTTGTAGATAGTGTATGAAAAATGGTTGGGTCTGGGTACTAGTTGAAGAACTTATGGGATTCAATTTCACTTGTATAGCATGCTATTAGGATTGATCCTTAAGTTCGTGGCTTTCCTTCCAATGTGCCCTCTTATCATTTTTAGGTGCTTCAAGTTATATTTTGGCTTGTAAACTTAAGGCTTTGAAAGTTGATTTAAGAGTTTGGAATGAGGTGTGTGGCAATGTAGAGAAAGAAAAAGCTTCTCTTGAATGATTTATGAGTTTATGAAGGCTTGGAAGAAGAGAGAGGTTTCAGCGAGGACGAGAAAACAAGGAAGGCTATAGTGATTAATGATTTGGAGAGGTCAACTCTTTTGGAAGAGGTGAGTTGGAGGAAAAATCCAAGGCGCTATGGTTAAGAGAGGGTGACAAGTGCATAAAGTTCTTTCATCGAGTGACCAATTTGAATAGAAGATATAATTCTATTGATTTGTTGGTGGTTAATGATACAGTTTCTTCAGATCAGTTTGTGTTCAGAGAA
The DNA here is from genome assembly GCA_013348765.1 of Carpinus viminea. Lineage (NCBI taxonomy): Eukaryota > Viridiplantae > Streptophyta > Magnoliopsida > Fagales > Betulaceae > Carpinus > Carpinus viminea. Next base: position 38,898,437 of record CP054667.1, on the reverse strand, counting down.
CACATTGTGCAGTTCTATGATAACTTGTTTACCGAATAACAATTTAGTTGGCGGCCTAGGTTGGATGGCCTTATTTTTAATTCCACTAGGGGGATGAGGCCATTTGGTTGGAGAGACCATTTGAAAAAGAAGAGGTCTTCATGGTGGTGAATGCCCTTAATTGTGACAAGGTTTTGACTCGATGGTTTTACTATGGGTTTCTTCCAATCTTGTTGGAAGGTGCTCAAAATAGACATAATGAATGTTTTCCATGATTTCATACTAGAGGTATGTTTGAGAAAAGCCTTAATACCACCTTCCTTTCCTTTATACTTGTTAAAATTTGTAGGAGGGGGAGTTTGAGAGGGAGAAGAGTATGGAGGCTGCTGCCTCTTCTTGTTATGAAGCTTCTTAAACCCTAATTCAAACATCACAATATATAGGCAAAACCCTAATGACACAAAGACCAAACTACCCTTGAAACCCTAATGATTCAAACCCTAATACCTCTTCTAATGCTCCCCCTCAAGCTAGAGCATATGCATCATAGGAGTCATGCTTGGAAGATACAAGCAAATGAAAAAAGCTTGTTTCGATTCTGGGCTAATATTTGGTTTTCTCTTGTTGGTGGCAGCACCGCCCGTGTGGGCCCTCGTAGAGCAGTTCTTCTTGTTTAGGGTTTAGGTTTCGATCATCCTTCTTTTGGAGACAAAGTAGGTCATGCCCCATTAGGTGGTGGAGCTTTTGGCTTGTTGGAGAGATCAGCTCGAAAGCCACCACAATAAAGAAGTTTGGAAATTGGTTCATCTGTGTTTAATATGGTGTATTTGGAGAGAACATAATGCTTGCAACTTTGACAATTGTGAGAGGACAATGTTTGAATTAAAAGCTATTTTGTTCAAAACTCTTAATTTTTTGGATGGCTGCCCGCAATAGTCCCAGATTTTTTAATATCTTAGAAATTTTAGATCTGTGTGTTTCTTTTTCTCTCTAGTGTGTTTCTCTTGTATGCACAACCCCTTTGCGCGTTTTTATAAGATTAACTTAATCAAAAAACAGGATTAATTCACAAACTGAAGGTTCTGCCACAAAGAAAATAAATAAAACAGTAATGTACAATGTCAAGAGGACTTGCACCTTTTATTTGTTAATCTGCTTAACTAATGAGCCAAAATTTGATACCTCCATGGTAATCCTGTCAGTTAAATGTTATGGAAAACGAAAAAGGAATGTTTTGGTTGTAACTATTTGTCTTTCACGTCCCATTGTGGTATACTAGGAGGGTGAAGGAAAAGGTCGCAAAAGCAGTTGAATAAGAATAAGGAATTGCTATGGAGGCTGTGGGTGATTTTCCAGTGGTAGGGAGGATAGGGAGCTTAATGCGTTGAACCTCGCTCTTGTATTGGGGTTGTCTTGGGGAGGTGAAGACAAAAACTTGGGGACCTTCTTTCTGTCATTGATAAGAGGGAGCCTGTGGTTGAAGCTTTTGCTCCTAAGGTTAAGGGTTGAGGAGCTCAAAAATCTGGATTGCTCCATCTCTGTGAAGGGCCAGCGGTGGTGGAGGTTAGTTGGGATCAAAATGCATTTTCTTTTCCCCCTGAGGTGCACAAGGGATTTTTTTTGGATGAATATGTGATTTCATTTAAGCTCAACCAGCCTAAAACAGCTATCAACCAAACTTACACACAAACTGCAGCATAAACACACTGCAGAAACAATGCAGCACAAAACCACTGCAGAAAAACAGCATTACAAACCCCACCCTGCCTAAAATATAGCCTTCCAACAACAACTAAAAAATGTTCCAAAACAGAGACAAGGAGCTCAAAACAACCAAATAAAAACACCCAAAAGACCTATTCTGCAGCAGATAAACCTGCAGAAAAGACACAAAAACCAGCAAAACAAACCCACCCAAAGGCCAACTAAAACCTTACATCAATAATGATCTAACTGCCAGCAACAGAACAAATAGAACCAAAATCAGCCAACCAACATCCATCAGCCTAATATCAGCAAAGAATATCTGCAGGCAGGTTCCACAAGGAGCAAAGTCCAAGGTTCTCCTCATTCTTTGGAAACTTTCCTTTCCTAGCAACTCTAGCTCGAATTTCCCACAAATTTTTTTTCAACAATTGCTCCTCAGAGCTTGGATGCCTTGCATGTTTGATTTCATTCCGAGTGTACCATATATTATACACCACAGAACCCAAAGCTAGTTTGCAAAGAATAGCTTTAAGAGACTTGCTGCACCAATCATTCAAGCCCAAAGTTAAAATATCCTTCCATATTATAGGAACATTTTCCACTCTGCATCTAGACATACAGAATTTCCAAAGTCTATAACTGAAACTGCATTCAAAGAAAAGATGATCATGGCTCTCCAACTGATTTCTGCAGAAAACACAATTCACATCTCCTTTATAACCCCAAGACAGCAACCTGTCCCCCATACTCAGCCTCCCTTTCATAACAAGCCATAATATGAAAGCTTGTTTAGGAATAGCATAAGGAAACCAAACTAACTTCCACCAAGAAACTGGTTCATTTTTCTCCCTAAGAACCTCCCATGTATCTGAACTCACAAACACACCTTTCCTTGAAGCAGTCCATATAGGAATATCAACAAAACCCAAATTGATTTATGGGAGTCTAGCTTGAATTTCTACTAAACCCTTAGATCTAGCAGACCTCCAAAACCAGTCTCCATTGTGTATGACAGAAGAGAGTTTTGCCTCCACTCTACTATTAGCATCATAAACAGCTCTATATCCATATTTATCTATTAATATGCCATCAGGATGCCAAAAATCCAACCAAAGGTGTATATTCTCCCATTTCCAACCTCAAACCTCAAAAACTGTTTTGCAATATCCCTAATATTGAGAAGCTTTCTCCAACACCAAGAACAATTTTGGTGAATGCCAATACTCCTAAAACTCTTTTGTCTTAGAAAGTTATTTTTAATCCAAGCTACCAATAAAGAACTAGATCTTGCAAAAATACTCCATATGTGCCTAAGCATAGAAGTCTTATTCCAAACTTCAAGCCTCTTCAACCTCAAACCACCTCCTTTTAGGAACACAAATTTCTGACCAAGCCACTTTAGCCTTTGCAGCCTTTACATCTTTCCCATTCCACAAAAACCTATTAAACTTTTGCTCAATAGTCTTTATAATATGCTTGGGGAGAAGAAAAATACCTGTCCAATAAACTTGCAGACTATACAAAACAGAAGAAAGCAATTGAAGTCTTCCTGCATAAGATAAGTTCTTAGATAACCAGGAGTCCATTCGACCAGTAATTCTATCTACAAGCACTTCACAATTTGCAAAAGAGAGGCTGGCAGAAATCAAGGGAACACCAAGGTATCTCACAGGGAAATTACCCTCTTTCATCTGCAAATCACTCAATAAAGTGTTCTTGAACCTATCTGAAATTCCATAGCAGTAGAAAGAACTTTTAGCAGGATTTGCCTTCAAACCAGACAGCTCTTCAAACTCAGCTAAAGCATTTTTAATGACCTTTATGGAACTCACATTTGCTTCAGAAAAAATAAGCAAATCATCCGCAAAACACAGATGAGTAAGCTTCATCTTCAAGCAATTAGGGTGGAACTTAAAACCTGATTTGCTAGTGTATTCAGCCATGATTCTAGAAAAGACTTCCATAGCTACAACAAACAGATAAGGAGACAAAGGATCTCCTTTCCTTAACCCCTTCTTCCCTTCAAAATATCCAACCAAAGTACCATTAAGACAAACAGAAAATCTAGGAGAAGTGATACACTCCTTTATCCAATTTAGAAATTTAATAGGAAATCCAAAACAGTGAAGACAATGAATCATAAACTCCCAATTAATTGAATCGTAAGCCTTCATGAGGTCCACTTTCATAGCACACCTAGGCTTTCCTGTTTCCTTATGATAGTTCCTAACAATTTCTTGAGCAAGGACATTTTCAGAGATGCTCCTATTTGGAATAAAAGCAGACTGATTCATACTCACCAAATCTCCCAGCAAAGGCAGCATCCTATTAGCTATGATCTTAGTAATACATTTGTATATAACATTACAACAAGCTATAGGTCTAAAATCCCCATAGAAGAAGGATTAATCTTCTTAGGAACTAGAGTAAGAATAGTTGCATTTACTTCTTTTAACAACAAACCAGAAAGGAAAAAACCTTTTATAGCTGCCACCACATCACTTCCAACCACAGACCAAGCAACTTTAAAGAAATCTGTAGAAAACCCATCAGGACCAGGGCCTTGTTTGCTTTCATACTAAATAAGGTCCTTCTAATCTCTTCTTATGTAATTTCTTTCCAACAAACTAGCCTTTTCAACAGGAATAGTTAAAGGAATCAATTTTCTTATAGATCTGCCTTAGACTCATTGAATATCCTCTGATCAGTCCCCAATAACTGCTTATAAAACTTCTTAGCTACCTGTTTTATTTGTTCCACATCTTCCACTCTATTCCCTTGCTCATCCCATAAGTATGTAATAGTATTTTTAGCTTGCTGAACTTTAAGAGAGCGATGAAAAAAACTGTTATTTTGATCACCTAACTGCAGCCATTGATTTCTGGTTTTCTGCTTTAAAAAAGCTTCTTCAGCTTTTGTTAAAGAAACATAGGCATGAAGACATTCCCTCTCCTTTAGCAAACAATCTGCCCTCCCATAATTTGCAATAACATCCTGCTGAGCTAGATCAAGATTATCCCTAGCTTGAGTAACTTTCTGTTTCAGATTGCCGAAACAAGTAATATTTTGTTCTTTCAACACAGTTTTAACAGATCTAAGCTTCTCATACAATTTATACATGTTGACACCATCAACTTGAATGTTCCAACCTTCCTTTACCCAATCTAAAAAACCTTTATACTCGGTCCAAAAAGAATAGAATTTAAAGGGCTTGGGACCAAAACTCTGCATAAGACTTGCTGAGATATTGGCAGGAGAATGATCAGAAATACCACAAGATTTGAACTCCGCAATAGTCCTACCAAAAACACTCATCCAAGACTTATTTGCCAACACTTTATCAAGCTTTCTAGCCACAAACCTAGGCTTTTCACTCTTATTAGTCCAAGTATAAAAACATCCACTAAATTAAGATAGAGAACCTCAATATCATTCAAACATTTTCCAAACTCCACTTCATAAGAATTCAACTTATCCGGACCCCACTTTTCATTTAAAGATTTCACAACATTAAAATCACCACAAATCATTCAAGGATTAGCAGCTACTCTACCTTTTCTAGAAGCTAAACTAGCCCAAAGCAATTTTCTTTCCACCTTTATTGGCCCCATAAACAAAGAATGAAACCAACAAGTATTATGTTTAAGAGATTTAATGAAACATTGAATACTCTGCTTGCACTTATCAATCATAGAAACTTCATAATCTGATTTCTTCCAACAAACCCAAATCCTACCCAAAAAATGCTTATCATAATTAAAAGCATACTCCCAATCTGAAACAATAGCAGACCTTTACTCTAGTCTCAATCAAACAAATTAACCCAATCCTGTGTAGTTTAATCATGCTCCTTACCTCATGTTGTTTTGAAGGGTGATTCAAACCCCTCACATTCCATATCATGAAATTCATGTAGTAGGAGAAAAACCTCTCATCAACACCTCCTCCTCTTATTCCATTTTACTTTTCCCTTTATCCTTCAAGAGATTAGCATTTTCCTCATTCAAAGCATCCTCAATAACTTTTTGTAAAGACTGAGAAAATTGATCTGAGCCTCTCACCTCCCTTGATTCAAACCTACCATCAGCTCTAGCAAGCAAATGGAAAGAATTAGACCAATGCCTTTGACTATTCTTGGCAGGAAGTTTTGAGGCAGAAAAATTTCTTGAAGGTCTAACTACTTTCCACTGTTCTGAATTCACAGCATTAGGCATATCCCCTTTCGTCATCTCATTAACCTTTTTTTATCTCCAAACCAACTTGTTTTGAATGAGCAGGATTAGTCCTCTTAGGTAACCAAATCTGCTTCTCAATTTTTGTACATGTGTGAGCCAAGTGACCAAATGCCTTAACACTTCTTGCATTTCACAGGTAACCAAGGATATTCAATGCCTACTGCCACCCTACTCCCATCAGCACCAACAATCTCAATTTCTTGAGGGAAATCTGAGTCAATGTTAACCTCAACCAACACCCTAGCAAACCCCAATCTAAGCTGCTCTTCTGTGACAGAATCAGCACATAGAGGCTTACCAACACCACTACCCGCATAGCTCAATCAAGTATTACTCCCGAATTCAATAGGAAGATTATGCAACTTTATCCACATAGGGACATTTGAAAGTGAAAGCTTGAGCAACTGCATACCTAGAGTCCACTTTCTCAATATCAGAGGTTTATTTGCTATATTCCATAGCTTAGTTTCCATCACCTCATCTCTGGTCTTCTCGTCGCTAAATCTGAACAAATATAACCCATTCTCCAATAGAAAGACCTCAACCTTTCCATATTGTGCCCACAAATTATCAACAAACCTCTTGACAATATAATAAGGCAGGGGCTTATCAAGAAACTGACCAACCAAGGAAGGAGACCATTTTAAGATACCTTCCTCCATTGCTTCTTTCTTTGGCTTCACAACCACTTTACCATCCTCATGGGAAGGAGCAAAATATTTCAATGAACCAAAAGACTTCTCAGACTGAAACAATTGACTCCAATCTAACTCTGTTTTCTTTTGTTCAATGTCAAATTCCCCTTCTAATAACCCCTTCTTTACCCCAGAAACTTCCTCATGTCCCTCAGAAATAATCTCAACCCCAGGTAGAACAGTACATACCTCAACCTCAGGGAGATTTGATACAGCAAGCGCTTCAGCAAGCTCCTTTTCTTCCACCTCTTTTTCCCCTTGAGTTCCACTTTCCAGAAACTCACCATTCATCTCTTCCTCACTCAAACCTGCTTCACCATCAACATCTTGTGAAGTCTCCTCCATAGCAGCATTCACATCCTTCAAAGTCACCTTCAAGTTCTTTTACACCACGGCCTCTTGCTGCCTGCCTGGCCATAGTTCACCAAATCTTCTCCACTACCTACTTTCTGCACACCCCAAGAGATTTCCAGCAAGCCCTCACCAGAATCACAGTCATCGGTAATGTCACGCGCAGTCTCACGCAGCTCCAAACGCAGGATTCTAACAAACTTCTAACTGCTCTCAGACGTGCACAAGGGTTTCCTGTTAGGGTGTTTGGTTGGGTTCCTTGTATTTTTGGTTTCTTGTTTGGTGGGTTTCTTTTGGGTTGTTTCGGGTTTTGTTTTGGGATTTCATAGGCTATCCTTTGTATACTCTGTGTACTTAGAGGTGCTTTGCGCTTTTTTATATAACACATTACTTATATATATATATAAATAAAAAATAAAAAAAACCACCCTATTTGTCTTTCAGTTTTGATAGAGATCAACATTTTTTCTTTCTTCTTCTTCATTTTGGTTTTTAACAGTAAAGCAATTGCATTTGGAAAAGAAAATGACGAACACAATTATCATGAAGATGAAACTGGACGGAAAACTTTAGTAGTGACTTTGAATTTTCATAATCTATTGCAGCTTTTCACAAACCTTTTATTTTATGTTATATGTTGACAATTAATAATAACTTCTATTTTTCTTCTTATACTATTTTTAAATTATTTTGTTATGCATGGATGTTTGCATGCATGAGATCTGCTGCTCTCTTGTTCTTCAACTCCCCCTCCCCCTTTTTTGTCCGTTTTTCTTGATGCTAATATTTTTCTTTTTTGTATGTATTCATTCAGGGCCGTGAGATTCCAATTGTCCACCGTGTAATTAAGGTAAATACATTTTGCTGACCTTATACAACACATTGATTCCCATGGAATGCTGGTATCATTGTTACCTTGGTGGAAGCTATGTGTTTTGATTGTAAACATGATTCTAAAGCTCATTTGTTTCTTCATTTAAAAAAAGAAAAAAGAAAAGCTCATTTGTTTCCATCTTAGCTTGCACCTATTGAAGTGTATGAGACATAAGGTTGGGGTCTGACTTGCTGCACAATTTTCTGTTAGTACTTTGTTTGAGTTTTAAATTAGTGTATTAGACACTAGCTAACAGGCTTGCTCAATTGGATGCTTAAATATATCCGTCTACACCTGGACCCCACAGATGTTGATACTTAATGGCATGTTATGTTGGTGCTAAATTTGGAAAGAATATATTGACTTCATCAACTTTGATAAATATCAAATGTTTTGATCGCTGTTCTAGGCATTGGACTAATCCATAGAATGTTCAAACTGCGGTGTATTGGGGTTGGCTACATATGTCCAGTACCCTGTGAAACCTTTCTTGTTACAATCTGTAGCCCTTGGTTCAAGTGAATATACTGCAACTTTTTGGTCTTGATAATTTTGAGTCACTTGGGAACTTCTCTCGATTATTTTAGATCTCCCCCATCCAAACTCCCTTTTCTTGCTTGTCAGATGCACAACTCAAGTAAGCATTATTTCAATTGACTAGGCTTGGTCTATTGATTCTATTTTGGTAAGTAACTATAGGCATCCTTTTCCAAATTAATTGGAGTCGGGAGATACTTGGAAGAAAAAAAAGACCTCTCTCTCTTTGCATGACAGGAGCACATGGGGAATGACGTTTTAGTTACTGAGTACAATTGAGGCATTATTTTAGCATTTAATGCCAAAAAACAGAAAGAATTGTTTGGAGTTAACTGGCAAAGACATTTTCATGTTTTGGTTATTACTGAGCTCGTCTTTTCTTTAGTAAGGTTTATTAATGATCAATAATAAGTTGTTTAGTGAGTCTTACAGTTAATTGTTTTTGCAGGTCCATGAACGAGAAGATACTGGAGAGGTTGATGTCCTCACAAAAGGTGCCAGCTTTTAGAAAATTGAACATTTTGTTTGGAATTTATTGAGTACTTTATATAGTCCCCAAGGTCTTAAATGAAGGTTATTTCTGGAGGTGGTTGTGTATCGATATGGATGGGCTGGCTATAGTGTCATAAGTCATATTTTTGCTTGCTCTTTTCTGTTTCTGCTGTATTAAACATGTTACTCTCCTTTTCTGAGCAAATTCACCATTAGAGAGAAGAAAGAAAGAAGAAAAAAGAGACTACAAAAGGAGGGGGTGGGGGACCCCACTAACACCCCAAAAACAGCCATTACAATGTATAAAAATGAAGTTACAGATAAAATGAGAAATGGATCCAAACAGATCTTGTCCCATAGTTCCTTTACCAAAAGGCTGAGAAAATTTGCCCTTGATGGTGGTATGTAATGCAATTCAATGAATGGACCATTGAACTAGGGGTGCACTAAGGATGACTGCAAAGAGGTGGTTGATGATGATCACCTTTCCCGCATCCATGGACAAAGGAGCATGCTTTGCGACAGTTTCAAAAGAGAGGACCATTTCCACTTTATTGAGGAAGAAGGTTGGGATGTGGGCTCTCGGAGTGACGAACTGGAGCCGGAAGCTACTGTAGGAGGCAGTGTGTGTGCCTTGTGCGCTGGTGGATTAGTTGGCTGGTGGTGGTACAAGGTGGATCTGGGGGTGGGGAAGTTAGTGAGGGGGCGTGTGCATGGCAGGCGTGAACGAATGGTTGTAGATCTAGCTTCCATCTTTCTAAAAAAGGGGAGAAAAAGAGAAGAAAAAATGACCCAAAAAAGAAAAAAAAAAAAAAAAAAAGGCAAAAAAGAGAAGGAAAACAGAGATCCTGTTTGCTGCAGTGACGGGGGAGCGGAGGGAGAGCAAGAAGGTTTTTTGGAAGAGCGTTTCTGTGGGTCACACTTAGAGCAGTGAAACTATGTTATTTGAACATGTTAATGATATTATTACATTCACTGTAACCTTTTGTGGGTCATCTGCTGTTACCTTAATGTTCTTCCATTTGATGTATTGTTGTGTATCTCAGGAGATAACAATTATGGGGATGACAGGCTTCTGTATGCTCATGGTCAGCTCTGGCTTCAACGGCACCACATAATGGGAAGAGCTGTGGGGTAAAAATCCTGGCAATAACCTTCCTCTTTAATGTTATTTATTTGTACGTATTTGGGCTATACTTGCACCATGTTAGCATGGAGACCTCATCATTTTGTGCAGCCTTGCTGAAAAACACTGTTTCATGCATGGACTCTTCACATTTTGTGTTTTTGTGTCTCATGGTTCTGGAATTAACTTTTTTTTCTGGCTGCATAATAATCATCTGTTGCACATAAAAGGTTGATCACATCCTTCCAAATGGATTACAGAAAATGGATTTGTCACCAATCTGGTGCTAAATAGTAAAAATATCGTTGTTTGATTAACCATAACTATTCCAATAAATTCTAAGAAAAGAAATTTGTTGAATGCTGCAAGAAACATGTGGACTTGTGTATACTGTGTCGGAAGCCTGATGCTCCGATCATACTATGAGCCTTCTGGTAACCTTTCTATCATCACCAGCTATTTTGCAATGCTGGATGAACAATGTACCTTATTGGTTGGTGATGAGTTAGGTTTGTGAAGAAGTTGGTATACAAGATCCCAAAAAAGACTTGAAACCAAGTTTAGAGTATGAGAAGCACCTAAGATTGCCACCAGTTTTTCTCATACATTGTCTTAATTTTTTTAGTAAATGTAGTGTGCTCAAAGGTGGAATAAAAAAAAGAACGAAACTGCACCGTTTATTTCTTGAATTTGAAAAAAATCTTCATATTGCTTACAAGACTGTTACTGGCAGGTTCCTACCTTATGTTGGCTGGGTGACAATTATCATGACTGAAAAGCCAATAATAAAGGTTTGATCTCTATCAACTTATTTTATTTAGATGGTTTGCACTTTTCAATAAATTCCATCTACTTATAAAATAAAATAAAAAGAAAAATTTTGTCTGGTAATTCCCCAAAGCCACTTTTTTTTCCTACCGTTTACTTCTGATTCCTAAGACTATTATTGCTTAGATTTTGTAATATTCCATTTATATTTGACAATATATTTAGACAAACTGTCCTTGTTTTTGACTGTTTATTTACAGCGGATCTTTTGAGTTGAACCTTAGAATCCCTAAACTGACGCTGTTTATTGTAATTTTTGCAGTGTCACAATTAATTAGACTTTAGAATACCAAAACTGCTAAGCAATTGAATTTGTATGGAAAGTAACCTTTGCCATTTCTCTTGCAGTATATTCTTATTGGTGCATTAGGGTTGCTCGTTATAACATCTAAAGATTGAAGACTGAAGCGAATTTAAGCTGTGGTTGATCTCCAATGCAGCTGTTTAGCAGCTGTTGCCCTCCCCTTGAATGTCTCTTGTTCATTGGACAAGCTAAATTTTAAATATTAATTAATCTTGAATTGTTGGTTGAAGTTTTTGTTTTTTGGCCTTAATCTAAAGAGTTTGACAGGTGAGAGAGACATACATACATACATACCAAGTCAAAAGATTTATGCGTATAATGATTTATAGATGTGAAGCTCACTAATAAGGTATTTTCAAAGGGGTTTGAGACTAGTAATGCTAAATGTCCTTTTAAAACTGATGTAGTTTTTAAAATTATTATTTGATCAAAATTAATAGCGATTTATCACAAATTCAATGGTGATTTTAGAATTCACATTAATTTTAAGGGACAAAACATTACTTGTTTGAGACAAGGTGGTTTGAAGTTTTAATTGATCTGTATGATCGTTAAGAGAAGATAATTAGGGAAACATCCCTTGCATATCTTAGCTTCTTTTTACTCTTGGAAATCTTACCTATAGCATCATTCAAGAAATGCCCTTTTATTTCATTTGTCTGAATATACATTTTGTAAATTGCTTCATCACAAAATAAGGAAGATATAATCTCCCTAAGGCACAAATCATGTTTTCATCATCTTTGGTAAAAATCAAGGTTTATCAATAAATGGGGCAAGAATATTGAAAACAAGTTGAGCAATAAAATGTCGAGTTTAGTTGAGGGCTAATTCTAAAGTTAGCAGCATTGATATGTTGAGACGGATACGGCGTAATCATCAATTTGAGTTGAGTTGAATAATTGTGATTCAACCTTTTATTTTTTGAAAGGAATTGTGATTCAACTTTAATATATGAAAGTTTTACTAAAAAATTAAGAATAGCACTTTTGTGCAAGTAATTAAAGACAAAAGAAAAGGAGAAGGAAGGATAATTAGTTTTCGATTCTTAAAATTCTCTCTTTTTTAATTGTCTTTATCTTTATAAAAAAACACATCAAAATACCTATTTTTTAAAAAACAAAAAACCAATCCCCTACTAGAGCAAATAAATCTCATATTAAATGTATGTATTTTAGTCTTTTAGACACATAATTGCCGTGATCTCAATCCTTTAGGGCGAAATTGTGGTCGGACCAATCACCATTAACTTTCCAGCAGCCCACGCTTCCTTACTGTGAACTGCCCCGTAATAGAACGCGCTTACCAGACCAACCAAGCCCAAAACCTAAACCCCAAACCAAAACCCTCCGAAACCAGCAAGGCTACCGAAACTCCAAGCGAATGAGCTTCCTCGGATCCACCTCGTACATACCGGTACCAGTAACACTCATCTCCTTGCAACTTTCATTCCCTCTTACAAACTCTCCTCTGGCGTTTCCTTCGTACATATTCTACAGCAATGCAAGAATACCTATGCAAACAACTTTAGCTATATAGGTTGTCCCATTGCTACTTTGATCTGATATTAATTTCTTTTTCTTCCGTTTTGGGTGCATATTTCTGGGTTCTTCTATTTCTAACATGGGTGAATATTATCTCAAGTTAGTGCCTAGAATCTTGGTTTCAGCATCTGGGTATGTTTCGATTTGAGCAAAATCTTAATATTTTATTTTTTATATGGGAGTTAATGATTCTGGGATTTCAAATTTGTTATGTGGGTATTGGATATTTCATGAGAGTACTGATTAGATTCTTCATTTGGATGGATGGGCATGTTTCAGTCTTAGGAGATATCTAGAATATGCTCTCTCTGCGATCTTTTCGCAGATTTTGTCACACTGTAGCCTCCATTGCATCAACAGATACTACTGCAGCTGTATCAAACTGCATTCAAAATCTGAAACCATTGGAAGAACCTGCCCTTGTGAAGCTTAAGAATGAGCGGGACCCTGAGAGGCTGTTCCATTTATTTAAGACCAATGCACACAATCGGCTTGTAATTGAAAACCGTTTTGCATTTGAAGATACAGTGTCTAGGCTAGCTGGTGCAGGCCACTTTGATTACATTGAGCATTTGCTTGAGCATCAGAAGACTCTTCCGCAAGGTCGCCGAAGGGTTCATTGTGAGGATTATAATGTTGTATGGTAAGGCTGGGATGACTAAACATGCTATTGATACTTTTATGATATGCATTTGTATGGGTGTCAAAGGACTGTTAAATCCTTCAATGCTGCACTTAAGGTTTTGATGGAGTACACGTGATTTAGGAGCAATTGAAGAATTTCTTAACAATGTTCCTGAGAGGTTTTTGTTGAATTGGACATTTTTCAGTTAATATCGTTATAAAGGCTTTCTGTGACATGTATGTTTTGGATAAAGCGTATTTAGTCATGATAGAGATGGAAAAGTTGGGAATAAAGCGGATGTGGTTACCTACACAACTCTTATTTCAGCATTCTATAAGGATAACTGTGTGATTGGCAATGGGTTGTGGAATCTAATGGTGCTAAGGGTGTTTACCAAATCTTGCAACATTTAATGTTAGGATCCAGTATTTGGTTAACAGGAGACGAGCATGGCAAGCTAATAGTTTGATGGGCATGATGCAGAAGCTTGGGATTACACCTGATGAGGTTACCTATAATTTGGTGATCAAAGGGTTTTGCCAGGCTGGGTATCTTGAAATGGCCAAAAGGGTCTATTCTTCTTTCCATGCCAAGGGGTACAAACCCAATGTTAAAATTTACCAGACCATGATTCATTATCTCTGTAAGGGAGGGGATTTTGATTTGGCATATACAATGTGTAAAGACTGCATGAGAAAGAATTGGTTTCCAAGTGTTGATACCATTCATACGTTGCTTGAAGGCCTTAAGAAGAATGGACAGCTTGGTAGGGCTAAGGTCATCCTGACTTTGGCTCAGAGTAGGGTGCCTTCTTTTTCTTCAAGTCAATTGAGTACTTTAAAGTCCATATTGTCCAGGAATGGAATAAGATGATGGACTTGTAAACCATTAATTTTTTGATTAATGTAACAGGAAAAAGCTCAGCAGGAGCTGGTATTCTTTGTACACGATTCATTTGTAAATTTACAAAGCTAATTGGACATGGATTATTAATGGGTTTACATCATACCAAAGCCATATGCTCTTTTAATTTGTTGTAACTCAATAAAGTTCGTGATGAAATGAGGAATTTTGATGGACGGTGGTCTCCCAAGTTTTTTTGTAAGTTCATTATGTAATGACTCTCTCTCTCTCTCTCTCTCTCTCTATATATATATATATATATATATATTATATGTTTGTCTGTGCATATGTGTGTGTGTCATGAGCACTATATGAGCTGTAGTAACTCTATTTCTTCTTTTTGTATTTTCTTTCACTGCAAATGTAATGCTATTCTTTGTCATTATGAGTGGCAAGTTTTCCACTCATAATTTCTGGATTTCCGTTCCTCTTTCTTTTTTCTAAGTGGCTATTTTTTTATATACTTCCTATATACTTAGATTACATCCTTTGTGCTTTTATAAGATTGATTTACTTATAAAAGACAAAATTAAGAGCAGCAAGTTTGCATGGACCATAGTGAATTGACTCCTGATATATAGTTTGAAACAATGTATGTTACCATGGGTTCATGTATGTCTACATGGATAGTAATATTGTGTTGCATTACTTGTATAAAAAAAAAATCCTGTTGCATCAATAGTTATGCGATGACATCCTTTGTTTATAGATCCATTTGCTGTTGTATGTGTTGACAATTGTCTACATCATTAGTATTCATATATTTCCTTCTTTTGTGTTATTCAAATGGAAAATAATTCATCATAGTTAGATATCAATCCAATCCTGATGGGTAGTTCCCAAGATTTTCATTTTTCAAAATTTTCAGCTTTGGTGGTGAAGAACAGAGTGGTCTACGAAAGAGGAAATTCATCCTTGTTTGATATCAATCGAATGATAAAATATCGGTAAATAAATATCTTGCTCTTTGTTGTTAGGTCAAATCATTTTGCGGATATTTTGGTATTTATGTCATATACTCGTAGTTCCAATTATATAGCTGCACTTGTATTTTAGATGTGGAACTTGTTATGCTCAATGTCAAAGAATCATGCTTATGGAAATAAGATGGCATGTGAGGAGAGTGATGGTTAAATGCTTTTACGTGCTTAATAACTATAGTGGGTTTTGAAGGTATTCAGCTTTTTAAACTTGTGGTCATATCAAGGCAATTGCTGATAAAAAGATAGTGGGTCTGTGCAAATGTAAAAGTTTTCCAGCTTTGACTGACCAAGTTCTTCCCATTTGCTTTTAATTAAGACAGAAGTAAAGGATTGAAACACCATTGACCTTAGATATGATGGTTCTTGTCACGCAAATAAGAAATACCTTTCAATAGTTATAGAAACTGAAAATGGACATGCAAAATATTTCAACTATCAATGAAAAAAGCATAGCATGGTCTAATGGGGCAGGCATAATGCTCAAGGGTCATGGAAACAGAGAAGATGATCCCTCTATAATCATGAATGTACAAGCAACAGAAAGCTGTTGGATTATATAGTTCCATAAACAGGTTCCTTTCATTGATTTTTCTTTTTCTTTTTCAATTGGTGGTGTGTGTTTTCTGTGTGGCAGTTGCTCTTAGCTGGACCGTACGAATCCGGAGTTTATGCAGAGGGTCATTTGATTGTGAACTGCACTTACATGAAACGAGTTATAATGACTCCATGATCTTCTGTTGCACTATTGGCTGTGAGGAAGTTTTGGACCCTTGATTTCTCATTACATGGAGTGGATTGGTGATGTCTCGATCATAAATTGAGCTGTACAAATGTTTGCAGGGGGTGGTTTTTTTGGCAAGGAGCGGGCCTGCTGGCTGGGAAGTTGTTCCATAGTGCTTAACATTGGTTCAATGGGTGGAGCTTGTTGGATTTGGGATTTTTCCTTTTAGGATTACTTTGGATATTTGTAATCTGAGTCTGAGTAGCTGTTATTGGCCTTATCTTTGTGTGCTTCTTCTTATGTATTCAGATTGTGCCCCCTTATGTGCCTCATGTAGTAAGCAGTAAGAGAGTGAGAGTGTATGTAGTATTAGTCATTATGTAAGTAAGGTTTCAAACTCTTGACCTATAATATAGGAGTTGTTTATTTTATTAATATTCAACTTGCTACTTAAATTCCTCCTTTTGGATTACAAGACTAGCAATTTATTTTTAGAAGCATCAAAGATATCTCAACGTTGTAATTTATGTAGTAACAATAATTAATATTGTCATTTAGCTTGTTTATCATAAAGGTACGAAATTATTGTTTAAGGAGAGATAATAAACTAATATAATTTTTTTTTTTTAATAATAGGGAGTAATTCCATACATAGCTAACCATAGAATTATTTTGTGCTAAGGCACAGATAAACCCTAAACACTTGAATTGTCCTTTACCAAAATATTATATCAATTAGGAGATATGGGAGGAGGCAATGGCATTAGCTTGGCAAGCAAGCAGGGAGGCTGCGGCACCACACTACCAAAAAAAAATTTACTAAAATTAGTCATTTTATTGTTCAAGCAACACTATTAATGCATTGAAAGGTGTTACTGTTCAAAAGACACTAATCATTTTTGAAAATTTTGGGCTTATAACAACCACACACTTGGGTTTTTTTTTTATTAAAAAAAAAAAATAGAGGAGTGTCTGCCAAGCGAGCCACCTGTGAGATGGGGGTGGTCTTTTGGGTGTGAAGAAAAAGACCCTCAATGTGTTACAAGTACTAATATGGATGATTGTACTTGAGAATAAAGGGGGACTGGGGGGAGGGGGGGTGATGAAATGGATAGCAAGTTTATAAGTTGGTTGGAGTAATAGTAGGAGATTCGTTTATGTCAAGTGGAGGAATGTTAGCTGTGCAGTAACAGAGAAACAGATCGATAGGCTGGTGATGTTATTTGTTTAAACACACGTGCTCTTGAGTAGCTTGATTGTTGCAATGGCTTTAAATAATAAGAAAAGAAGAAGGGGTATCATAACTTGGACTCTGTGCTGTATTCAGAGTTGCCAAGAGACTCATCAATCATCATACAGATCAGGTTGCCTACAGTATAATGATAATTAATTAGATGTTGATAGTGAGTAAAATCTACTCAAATCATTCATCCTTCGAGCAATTTGAAGCACTAAACAAAAAATCTTTTATATGAGGTGAATTACCATTCTTGAGGACTTCCTTGGCGTTGTCAGCTTGAAGTTGTGCGGGCAAGTCATTCACATTGTGGAAGTTTTGAACTAAAACAGCAAAATGGGCCCTTTGCTATTGATTCATCGTTCCACTTTTCTTGTGTGCTCCTGGATTGCCAAAAGAATGAGTTCTACTATGTTAGGGACAAATGAATGTTCCAGAACGTGGTCCCCTAGTTGATTCAAGCAGCAAATCATGAGTATCCAAAGTGGGATTGTTGGTCTCCTTGTGTTGCTACACCACCCACACGACACAAGTTGACAGTTTCAGTGAACAAATTTGTGGTCCCCTCACTCGTGGATGTATTGCGTGGAGAAAGGGCATATCAAACTATAGTTGCTTAAAAGTAAATTTCACTTTCTTACAAGGTATGCCCCAATTTTTGTTCTAATTTTTACCATGTACTTTAGGGTTTTTTTGTAAAATTGTGGGTTTTGGGGGAATATTGGGTTTGTGGTTATTGGCGATTGTTTATTGAATATTTTGTAGGGTTCTTGTCCATTTGTCCCACATAACCCATTATTCATGTTTGTCTATGGCACGCACCCACTAGGTTGATAACCATGTTGGAACAATCTTAGGGTTTTTGTGTTTTTTCATTTAATAGCCTCTTCTCTCTTTTTTTTTTCCTTCAATTGGCAGTTTTGGGTTTGCTTAGGGTTTATGATGAAATTCATTCTAAGATTAAGGTTTAGGGTTAAGGGTTTGCTTAGGGTTTGTTGGCTTTTGGATGAAATTCATCATCTAAATTTTTGCAACCAGCTCATTATCTCTATTTAACTATGCTTTGTTGGTTTTAATTGAGATATAGCTATCAATTGAAAAACCCAACAACTTTTATTACGTTAAGCTTTCAATAAGGCACTGTAAACCAATGGGTTTTATTAGGTTCCCCAAAATAAGTAATAGCTTTTATTGTGCTTGGACTTTAGGATACACACCACCTTCAATAATAATATTTATTCCACTTGGTAGGATGGCCAATTCAAGATTAGTGTTCGAGGTCCACTATGGTGGTAGATTTGACCGGATAGTTGGATGTCAGTACATGGGGGGTGATGTGGTAGTCCATACAGAGAGTGTTGACCCTAATGAATTCTCCTACTTTGAATTGGAAGCCATATGCTGACCTTATGGGTATAAGTCAGGGGATTTAATATTTTTTTAAGATCCTGGTCAAAGTCTAGCTAATGGTTTGCATTTGATTACATCTGACCATAATGTACTAGTTATGGTTGAACAACATAAATCTCATAACATTGTTCACTTATACATTATTTTTTTCGAGGAGGGTATAGTTGAGGATTTTGAGGAAGATGATGAAGATGAGGATGGAGGGAAGGTTGACCTTAATGACCCTTGGTGGCATGATAAGATTAGTGATGATGAAGATCTATTTGATGTAGATGTTGATGACATTGATGGTGGGGGTACCATAGGTCTGAGTGTTAGGAAGGGGAACAAGATAGGGATGAAAGAGGTGATGATGATGGATGTGATAATGATGAGAGAGAGGGTGATGAAGATAATGACAAGGGAGATGCTGCTGTTAGTAAAGATGAAGGGTGTAACAGTAGCTTTAATTTGAATAAGTCTTTTCATGATGATGATGACGACAATGATGACAATTCCGAGATGGGTAGGAGTGATATACTTGAGTCACTAGTACCTAGTGATGAAGATTGTGAAACACCATCTACTACATGCACAGTAGATTTTCATGCTGTGGATCTACAAGATCCAACCATTACAATTGGGATGAAATTCCCAAACATTCAAATGTTTAGGGAAGTAATTAGGGTATACAATGTGAAGAAGGGGAAAAACATCAAATTTAAAAGAAGTGAAAAAATGAAGTGTGTATGTGTATACAGAGATGCCAAATGTAAGTATAGGGTGTATGGAAGAAAGATGCCTGATGAAGAGTCATTTCAAGTCAGATCTATATAGCCTAGACACATTTGTGGTAGGAAATATAGAAACACCATTGTAAACTCCACTTGGATTGCACACAAACTACTTTAAAAGTTTAGGGTTTAGCCGAACATGCCTTTAGATGTTATCTAAAATGAAGTGAAGGATAAATGGCGTGTGAATGTCAATCCAAGTATGATGTACAGAGCTAGGAGGAAGGCCAAACTGAAATTGTATGGGAAGCTTAAGAATCAATATGAGAGGTTGTGGGACTATTGTGAAACTTTGAGACGTATTAACAACAGAAGTCGTGTTGTGATGAAAGTTGACAAGCCGAACCCTAATTTGCTTCCAAAATTTGGAAGAATGTATGTGTAATATCCCGGAATTTATACCTAGAATAAAGGTAATCTTAATATCAAGGATAATGAGGATTTGCAATTTTATAGGTAAATATTGATTAAATGTGAAAGATGGTGAAAATTAAATTTTAGGCTCTGTTTGACAACGGAGTTTGCGTGGTTACTATGCGTGTGGATACTATTTGGGTTTTTTTGTCAAGTGTAAAAAGATGATTTTACCCTCCTTTTTTTCCCTAAAAAAAGACCAAACTCCTCTACCTCCTTGAACCAGTCAGATCTGGGGCTTCGTTTGCCGAGGAGCTGGAAGGATGCAGAGCCGCTCTGGGTGAAGAGCAAAAAGGGGCAGGAGTCGAAGTCGTCGAGTGAGTGGATACGGTCGAAGGGGGCACGTAAGGTAGGCACAGAGAGGATGGGGATGGTCGAGAACCCTTTCCTTGATTTCTTCTTCAAGGCCTCAATCACTGACTTCCAGTGCGACCCACCATGGCTTTCTCGAAGTTGAGGAGTCACTGTCGGTTTTTGCGACGGAGAGACATAGGACGAGCTGAAGCTGTTGCTCTCGCTGTGGTCCGAGTCCAATGTGCCCAGAACAAGGATTTATAGAATGTCTAATATTAAAAAACAAGTCTAGTTGAGGAGTCACTGTAGGCCATAACATTAACACGAAAGAGCAACTTCAGCAATGGAAAACCCAGACCCTTCGTTTGGTTCAAACTAAACGTTGCTCTCAACAACCCTAATAGTTATATTAATCACCGTTTCAGTTTCAAAGACTTTTGCTTTCCCACCTTTTTTTTTTTTTTTTTTTCTGTCTTTCAGGTGTGATGGGTATTAGTGTTGGTTTGGTGATGATTTGAGGATAGATTTTGAAGAGTGAAAGAATGGGTTTAGAGAGAGAAATGATGAGATTTAAGAGAGAAAGATTGGTTGAGAGTTGGAGAAGATTGAGGGAGGAGAGAGTGGCCGGTGACTCTGGCCACTATGTGCACTGCCAGCGGTGCGGTGGGTGGGTGGGGAAGGTTCAAAGAGAGATGAATGCGTTTGGTGAAGAAATTTGGTGGAGAAAGAAAGGGATATTTCGGTCATTTCGCATAATGGGTGTACTTTGTTTGTAGATTTTTTAAGAAAAAGATAAAAAATACACAGTAACTACCTACATAGTAATGACGCAAACCCCATTGTGAAACACCACCTTAGTGGGTTATTGGAAGAAAAGTTACATTGTTTTGAACGCCAAAAATTCAAAGAGAGACTTTAAGAAAAACTGTTTTAAGATCTTGTAGAATGATGAGAAATTAAGATTTTAAAAGTAGTTTTGTGATTTTTGGACAATTGTTGAAGGAGTTATGATTTTTAAAAGATGCAAGTGTCAAAACAGGAATTTTGGTCAAGCAGAGGCACTAAATTTCGAGGGACTTTTGAGGTATCAAACTGTTATGGATTACTATGATTTTTGGATATGTTGTGAGGCTTTGAATGAAGAAAATTTTAAGCTAAATTTCGTATCATTTGAAGTTAAATTGAAAGAGTTATGCATTTTTTAAGTTCAATAGGTTAATCTGTCAAGTAGTTAAAGAACTTAAG
Organism: Carpinus viminea; assembly: GCA_013348765.1. Lineage (NCBI taxonomy): Eukaryota > Viridiplantae > Streptophyta > Magnoliopsida > Fagales > Betulaceae > Carpinus > Carpinus viminea. Next base: position 38,877,160 of record CP054667.1, on the reverse strand, counting down.
ATTTGAGAAATTAATTAGATGGGTTAATGATTTCATTAGGCCACGAATTTTGGATATGTTGTAGTAGACATGCCTAGCTTCATTAGAGATTAATTGTGAATTTATGGACATATTTAATATGAAACTATCTTTAAGCTTGAAGTGGCACATGTTGTGCTGTCAAGCTATGTTGAGACTATGAGGTTTTGGTATGGACACATGGGCACATTGGTGTCATGTTAATGAGCATGCACATGTCCTCATGTTTCTTTACGGAGCTGTAGTCAGCTAATCTATGAAAACTTTATATGTGTTGTGCATACAAAGAAGTTGTCAAGATTGGCAGTGGTGTAACACATAAGCACTTGGATGACAAATAGTGTTGAAAAAGGAGTTTGAAAGAGGTCATGAGCTTGTGAGGAAGGAGAGAAATAACAAGTGGTTGGACACTTGTCCAACATACTAGAGTATAAAGGGAGATGCTTCCCATTTTCACAGCTCAAGAGTGAGTGAGAGAGAAGAAGAGAGGAAAGAAAAGAAAAGGAAAGAAAGGAAAGAAAGAAGAAAGAAAGAGAAAAAGAAGAAAGGAAAGGAAGAGAAGAGGAAAAATAGGAGAACTTTAAGGTAATATTTTTATATCATTTATGGTATTTTTAGTATGAAGTTAAATTTATAGAATTAAATTGAAGCTTTTAGTGTATGATGATTTGAATTGCTATTTGAGGAATTAGTTATAATTAGAGTAATTGTTGTAAATATTTCTAAGTTTTTGATTTTTGGAGTAAGTTGTTAAATCAAATGGCTTAGGAAGAGAGCGATGTTATGGCTAAGTAGAATTCTTAATTATAGTCGAATAATTTTGGATGCTTTATTGAGACCTTAGATGAGTTGATTATTAGAATTTTGTGAGAGGTTATAAATCAAGCATAGTGAAGTTTTATGTTAAGGATAAATGAATTGATGATTAAGATATTTTTACCTCAATTATAGGAATTATGAGTTGAATGTAGAATTAAATTAAGGACATGCGATGCCGGGTAAAGGGACACAACACCAAAAACCTCAACAGATTTTATTATAAATCTTTGGAAAACAAAATGTTGAGGATTTTATTAAGAATTCACTTACATGAATTTCAAATGCACTTCCTTCCATATTTTTAATGCAAAGTTTTATTCAATCATATTGCATGATTTAAGAATTTTACGTATTGCAATTATTTCATTTTTATGAGTTATGTATGAATGCAATTATGAATAAAAAAGCTCATAAAGGTTTCATGATATGTCATATAAATATAGATGAGTTTACAAGATTATATGAAATGTTATGTGTATTCATGAATGATAAATGTTTAACCTTGAGGCACTGAAGCAACGATCGGCCAAATGCAAGGTAGCATGGCAAGCAGAACGGAAGCTTTATAGAAGGTGTATGTTATTGGCGTGGCCTCCACCTAGGGGAGTTTCAACTGTAGCTCTCCCCTGTAATGACAGGATGAGCCAAAAGAATCTTTTAGGACAAGCCAAATGTGCGTTGGACACGGTAAACTCACGGCGATGGGTTAAAGGGTAAAACAACCAAGAAAAATAAAAAGAAAGTGTTGATTACTCATTTTTCAACTATCATGCTTTATTCTACATAAATTATTATTGTACATGATATAGATTATGACATAAAAATCTGTATAGCATATTTTATAGCATTTGGTGTTGTAACTACTTACTGAGTTGTCAAACTCACCCCTTCTCCTTATCCATGCTTTTCAGATTACCCTATAAATTATAGTACTGAGGACAAGGGTACTGGTGAGATACTTGGACTTATTACTTTGAGGACTAGCAGAAGTAGTAGCAGTGAAAGTTTTTGGGACTCCATTTGATGGGTTAGACTGTTTGCGATGAGCATAGATTGTGTATCTGTATTTTTATGAGATTATTGTATACTAGCAAATTATGTATTTGGGATAATAGTACTCTAGTAATATTATGTTTCTATAGTGATCTTATGAGAATATTTTATTTTATTAAGAACATGTTACAATTTCTCCCAATCGCTCTACCTTTAGAACTTGGGGCATTTCAGGTTGTTTCCCTGGCAGCCATGAAGAAAGGCTTCTTAAAGGATTGTAGGCCTATCGTTGGGGTAGATGAGTGCTTTTTGAAAGGATCATTCAAGGGCCAATTACTTTATGCTATTGGGAGAGATGGGAACAACATGTATCCAATTGCTTTTGCAGTTGTCAAGGCTGAGGTGAAAGACAGCTGGATTTGGTTTCTTGAAACCCTGGTGTCTGATTTTGGTACATATGTTAGGCATGCTAAGCCTACATTCATTTCAGATCGACAAAAGATAGCATTTTTTTTTTTGGAATACTTTATATATTCATTAAATTAGATTGAGTGCTTTATTGGTAACATAATAGATATATTTTTTTTTGCAAGGTCTTATGCCAACTTTTGATGTTGTTATGCCAATATTTGATCACAGGATATGTGTTAGACATTTATATGCTAACTTTAGAGACATTGGGGGGCATCGAGGGTTGGCACTAAAGGAACAGTTGTGGGCTGCAGTATCTTCATACACAAAGTATGAATTCACTGAACATATGGAAGAGTTGAAGAGGATGAATAAGAAGACATGTGAATTTTTGAGTGAGGTTGACCTTAGTATGTGATCTAGGGCATGGTTTAGTGACTACCCTAAGTTTGACCTGTTAGTGAACAGCATTTGTGAGTGTTTCAACTTATATATTTTGAAGGCTTGTGATAAGCCAATCTTGACCTTGTTGGAGATGATAAGAAAAAAGCTGATGAGGAGATATCAAGCTAAGAGGGAAGGGATAGAGAAGTTGATTGGGAAGTTATGTCCTAGGATTGCTGCAAAGTTGGAAGAAATTGGGTTAGTGGCAGTGGATTGCATTGCAAATATACTGGTGATTCGATGTTTGAAGTGACTTGTCCAAATAATAGACAATTTGTGGTAGACCTTGGTAGACGGAGGTGTGGTTGTAGGCAGTGAGAAATCACTTGGAATCCTATGTCCCCATGCAGTGGCAGCTATACTTTATGATTATGGGGACCCTGAGGACTATATGGACGAATGCTTCACTATAGAGGTGTATAAGAAGGCATATGCCCCAATTATATACCCAATGCCTAGTGAGGAACAGTGGATCAAGACAAGTCATGACAAATTGGAGCCTCAAAGAGGAAGAATTATACCTAGTAGGCCAAAGAAGCAAATGAGTTGGCTCCCAATGAGAGTAGAGACCTGAAAAACCCAAATCGGATGAGGAAATTTAGGACAAGGATGAAATGTGGGAAGTGTCATGGTCTTGGACACAATAAAAGGTCATGTACACTTAACAGAAGTGAAGCATCGAATGTAAATTTCTCATAAATAGAAGTGTCATGTTTGAATATTTTATAAGGTCATTTGACATTATACTCAACTTATAATTTTGATGTTCTGTGTTCAGGCAAGAAGTGTTAGTTCGAGGAGACCTAAAATGACCAAAGGCAAAGGCAAACAAACCAGTGTGGAAAAGATAATTGTATCACTAATATAATAGTGTTTACACACGGCAGTCCACTGTTTGACTGAACTTTTTTGTTGTTGTTATGTATGCAGTCACAAAGGGTTGGTTCAATTACACCTCAAGTGAACAAAGGCAAACAAATAGTTGCGGATAAGGTAGTTCAATGATTGCATGCTTTATTGAGCTTATTTGAGTATTAGGGTTGTCCACTGTTTTGGATTGTTTGTACTCTTCGGATCCTCTTTGTCTCTTTTTTAGTGTACTTGTAAAATATTACAGTCAAGTTCAGAAATTTTAAGCAACTGTTTTATCAAATGTATTTCCAATACTTGTTATGTAGAGGGGTCATCTGAGGAGTAATGGTTAATTATCTTATCCACAATCATCTTCTATTTTTAAGGTAATTAAATATAACATGTTTTGTTTTGTTTTTATTTTTTATTTTCTGACTTGTCCGAATACCATCATACTTAGGGATTCTTTTCATTATTTTTGATTTGTTTTTAACATGTATAGAAGAAGGGCATATCCAATACTAAAGCATCTACTAGCAAGGAAATCCATACCCCACACCTTCTTGATGAGCGAGAGCATACACCACCTCCTGGATTTGCTGATGAACGCAAAGAATTACCATCTACTGGAGCTACTGATGAAGGAAGAGTATCACCATCCCCTGGATTTGCTGATGAACAAGGATTTGATGCAGGCATTGTACTACCTCTAGTATGGGGTGTGTCACTTAGAGCCTTAACAGATGATCTCATACTTCCCCCAGGTTTGTCCATAGGAAGGCCTGCATCAAGGACACACCATTCGGATCGAATAGATGGTATTTGTCACATTGTTCTCATAAAAAACACTGACCCAATACACATTGACCTAACTGAAGACCTTGGTAGTGAAAGTGAAAGTAAAACTGTTGCAAGAAGAGGGTCATCGACTAGGGATGGTGCAACATTAAGAGCTACAAGAAAAGGTCTTAAGACTAGAGGTGATGCAAGTGTATCAACTAGGGCAGCCAAGGGTGGTGCAGCCACTGGTGGGACAACAAGGAGTGGTGCAACAACTGATGGGGGCAGCAAAGGGTGGTTCAGCAACTGATGTGGTAGCCACCGGTGGGGGAACAACGGGTGGTGCAACAAAGGATGGGGCAATAAGGGATGGGGCAGCAAGAGGTCGTGGAACAGCATCTGTGGCAGGCAGAGGTGGTGGAATAGCAACTGTGAAGGGCAGAGGTGGTGCAAATGTTTCTTCATCAAACCAAGTCAAAGGCAAACGAATTGTTACAACTATCCAAAAAGGAATAGAAATTATGGAATCGAAAAGGAAAAGAAAATACCAAGATTGGAAGCCATAAACTTTGTTGTTTTAGACTTTCTTAGTTGATAACCATGTTGGTTTTAGTATCATAACAATGTTGGTTTTGGTATGTTAGGTGATAAAACAAGTCTACATGTAAATTTGTTGTTTTGGTAAATATTAATAGCTGTATAATTGTTTTGGTATGTACATTTGTTGTTTTTATATGTTTTGTGGTATGTAATTATAAGTGGTATGTTGTTTTGCTATGAGGATGTAAATAGCTTATGAAATCAACAACTTTATGGAAGTTGGTTTAAATATGAGGATGAAAACCCTACTTGTGTGTGCAGCTTTGATATTTTGGTATTATTTGTATGTTGTGTTGGCAGGAAGAAGGCTAAACCCTATGAAATGTATAGAAAGGAAAATTTTTAGTATTATGTTTTGGAAGATGTTTTGGTATGAAAATCATAACTATAGTTGTGTGTGCAGCTTTGATATTTTGGTAATAATTATCAAAATCTGCTAATGCAATTTCTAATCAAACCTCATCATTTATTGCTTCAAGTATTCATATATTACCACGTGATTAGCAAGACGAAGACCACCCAAAAATAATTGTGTTAGATTATTGTTACATATTCTCTAATAACTATTCTATAAGTCAAGTCACCTCACTTGTGTACACTGCTATCTTCCATACTTTGCGGAGTAATCAAATTTAATTGAGGGTTTACATGCACCCATCTATGGGGAAAAAAAACCCTAAGCATGTAGGTTTTTTTTTATTTTTATAAGTACTAAGCATGTAGATGTTCATATTCAATTCAGTGCCTAACTTCATATATCAATGCTTGATAAACAAAAAAATTAGTATATGCATTTGAAGTAATGGCTGCTGATTGGTTTCTACATGATTAATATATATCTACCAAAATAGAGGCAACTTTTATGATAGTTATAAAACTATCCCTGCTTTATGCCATGGAATGTTGGGCACTCAGTAAACAACATATTCACTAAACATAAACATGTCAAACCCAACTGGAATGTATTGTACACAATAATGCAAAATAAATACCACATGGGAGTCATGTACTTTCACTAAACAAAATAAGTCACACACAGTACTAGTAATGTATAACAAATCCCACACAAGACTAATGTCTTGATAATAAACAAATCCCACATGGGAGTAAAACCAAACCAACACACAAAAACCCTAAAACCAAACCCACAAGGGATTAATGTCTTGATAGTAAACAAATCTCACATGTGAGTGAAACCATAAATACAGACAAAAAACCTAAAACCAAACAAACACAAAAAACTACATCATGATCCATCGGCTCCACCATGATGGACAACCTCATGACAACAATCCATGGCCTAAGTTGCAACCAGCTTTTCTATTGGGAGAGCCTCTAAAGAAGCACGTGCACAGTGCAAACATCAATACGATCCATGAACACACAATGATAGTATGGTAATTCTTCTTCTTTGCATGCATCTTTATATCCTCAATCTCGATTTGTTTACGATAATTTGATATCTTATTCACAAGTTGTTCCATCTCTGCCTTTAGCTGCACAATTTTTTTTTTCTCATTTTCTGCTCTCACCTTCCCAACTTCAACTTGAACCAATGTTTGATATCGTTTCACTTGAACCTCCAATTGTTCATGCCTTTGATGCAAACGATGTACCATCTTCTTACCAAATGAGCACATTTTAGGATCAAGCCATTCAAAGAAACCACAGTCTTGATTAATATGCAAAACACATTAAAACTAACAATTACCAGCCTAAATTAATTGAATAAATAAACTAAACAAAAATATGAAGTTATGCCCTAGGATTGCTACATAAAATATGAAGAACATGCCTTCAATTTTCACAACTGACAAACCTCATTCCAAAGTTTTTCTTAGTGTTTGCGGTTTTGACAAGTGAGCCATTCGAAAGCAAAGCTGCTGCACACACTTGAAAAAAATCAAAGCTTGTACCTTCATGATAAAAACTTGCACCTTCATTTGAAGTATGCATTCTACATGATATAGTAATACATAATTAGTTTGCTTACACATTTAAAAATTGTTTATCACATTTCAAAGCTTGCACCAAACTACCATCTCGAAATGACCAAAAGGCCTAATTCATGCATGCATGCAACCAAGGTTTTTGAAACCTAAACTAACTCTATTGGGTTATTATTATTATTGTTTTTTTTTTTTTGGCAAAATAATTAGATAAAGAGTGGAGTGGAGGAAGCTTATTTCAAGTTGAACTTCGGGCTTATGCTGATAAGCTTCATCTGATCCTCTCATTCTTTAATTAATTACATAAACAAAAAATAAAGTGGACATAACGACAGCTAACCAAGCTACAATGCTTACAATAGTTCAGTACAAAGTTAACTCATCCATTAATCGTTGCAGCATGAAAACTTCATGTTTATTGAATACTAAACCATAATAAACACTTATAGCACAAGGCATTTAATATTCCCCTAAACAACAAGAACCCTAAACAATAATCCCACAAACAACCAAATTTTACACAAAACCCTAAAATAAACAATGGAGCAAATGCATTAAAATTTGGGCATACCTCTTTTGTGTGTTAAAGAGGGGAAATGCCAAAATCGTTTGTGTGTCGAAGAGGGGAAATGCCGAAAAAAGCTTATGGACTTCAAAGATAATGGGTGAGTAGCATGAGCGAGAATTCGAAGAGTGGGTCGTTGTCGTGCTTATGTGTTTGGTGTGTGGGTGCTTGAGTTAAAATAATAAGGAGCAGTAGCACATGTGGGTGGGTTGGTCCAGGCAAAAAGGGAGGGTAAACACGTAAATTCAATAGTTTGGATTGAGGGTAAAACTGGAAGGAAATTGGTTAATAAGTCACGTGATCGGCATGTGAGACAATTTCCATCCATTTAGACGGCCAAAGTTAACGAGGGTTTAACATTACAACTTTTTGAAACTTCAGAGGATTTTATGGTTAAAGTTGAAAAACCCCTAAAACTTCAGGAAGTAAAGTGAATTTTCCCCATAAAATTAGCTTAAATCGTAAAGAACAAATAAAGAGGGCTTTTCATATAAGATACTCCCCCCCTTCCAACTTTACTTCAATGACATTATGTTGGAATGTAAAACTACAATAAATATTAGAAGAAAATTGGGAAACAGTTGCAGCTTCTAGCATACTAAATTAAAGGTACATAATCTTCATATGATAGTTGTATAAAGCTCAAAATAAAGGTAGAAAGCATAAAAATTAAAAAGAAAGCTTCCTGGATGATAATATCCTAGATAAAGATTAACCTTTGCAAATTTAGCAGGTGGAAGGAATTTCCAAACAGAAGCTATGCTCAAGTCTAAAAGTTTGTGAAAGCCACTAGGCATTGACAACATTATTGGAATATAAGTGAAAAGACAACTTCATCAGACCTAGAAGGCAAAAAGACTAAATTGAACAATAAACACAAGTCCAAATAATCCAGCAAGCATCATTAGTAGAACATTAAGACAAGTTTTGCATAGAAGCTACAACTACTTAGTAGAATAAAGTCCAAAAGTTACAGAGCTGTTGGAATTGTGGCAAACCATGCTGAAAAAATTGGAAAAGATGGCAAAAAGACTAAGTGGAAAAAGATGTAGCCATCTAAATCCAATCTACAAGTAAATTACTAAGGTACAAAAATACATCACAGCATAATTAATACATCATGTGCAAAAATTCCATACGGTCCATACTAAATTATTAAGGTTTTCTCTTCTTCAAGGGGTATGCCTTGCAGGCCTGCATACTCAAATACAAAAAACAAAATTTGATGTTAATTACATAGTTTACTCCCTTACATTTATGTTGTCAAAGTTAGTTGACCTTAATAAACATGTCAATGGAGGTTAAATAAACAAAGGAACAAACAATAAGTTAAAGTAGAGAACAAGTAAATTACATATTACATGAATTTTATCTCCATGCATTAGTTACTACTTACTAGCTTAAACATATTGTCTAGATTTCAGCTATTTAAGTATATGCATGTAACATGGTCCACATGAACCATGATACTTTCTCAAAAAAATAAGTACATAAACTTATAAACATAAGTACATAATAGAATGCCTTGAATATTCAAAACACATTACCACATAATCACAATCAAAAGCAAAAAACTTATCCGTAGTCACTAGTTCATTTAGCTTAGAAGTCCATAATCATTGTATTGTTGGCAAGTCAATTTCAACCAATTTCTATAAAAACAAACACAAGCAAAGTTAATAAATTGAGTTTATACCTAAAAAAAATCAATGCAAATAATAAAAGTGTCACTTACAACAGTACCAAATTTTTTCTTCACTCCATGAAGTGCTCTTACCCAATCTGACCCATATAAGAGTATTTGGATTGTTTCAGGTGACAATGAGGCTTTATGTGGTTCAATCACCCTACCACCAGTACTAAACACAGACTCTGAAGTAACACTTGACATAAGAACAGCTAGAATATCCCGCGTCATCTTAGACAAGATGTAGTACTTCAAATTATTAGCTTTCTACCATGCCAAAGCCTCAAACTCTGGGTCAATATCAATTCCACTACCATCATTCTCCAATATGAAGACATCATCTTCAAGATAGATGTCCAAATCAGTTTTCAGAGGCCTAATTACTTTAGTACTTTTAACATGATCCAAAAACCTTGATGTACCGGTTTCTACTTTGGGACTAACATCCCTACTAGAAACATTCGAAGAAGCACCAGCAATAGAATTTTCATTAGCTTGCTTTATAATAGTCATATTATGAGCAGCCAAAGAAAATTGATAATAGTCTCTCAAAGCAGTCAGCACACTTTTAATGTGGTTTCTAGCTTCATCCTTATCATAAATCATAGGAAAGCAAAAGTTAATGAACTTCACTTTGAATCTTGGGTCCAAGACAACAGCCAAAGACATTAAAAGATTGCAATCCCCCCTAATACTTGTGAAATTTTTCCTCCATTACACTTGCCATTTCTCTAATGTATTCATTTTGATCCATAGACTTTATACTTAGAATTTCTTTAATTCTCCCTACCTTTGGTAGAAACAAATTTGAAGTAGGGTGATCAGATCCAGATACAATGTTGGTCACCTCATTGAAGATTGCCAAAAATTGATTAACATTCTCAACCTTCTCCCACTCTTCTGCACTTACAACCTACTGAAATGCTGATTCAATATTAGAGTACCTAGGGAACACTTTTTTGAACCTTATTGCAGTAGATAATATGTAGGTGTTGTTCCATCTAGTGGGGACATCTAAAATCAGGTTTTCTGAAGGTAATTTCAACCTTTTAGCTATTTCACTAAATTGTTTCAAACGGGTCTCAGAAGTCACAATGTACTTGATACTTTGACGCACATAACCAACTATATCCTCAATTGTAGAAAGCCTGCTTGCACTAGCAACTTAGTAACAAGTGTACAACACCGCACATGAAATAAACTCCCCCCAAAACCACTAAGAAAGACACCTCTCAATTCAAATTCATCTCTCAAAATCTTTATGGCAGCAGTATTTGCTAAAACATTATCAAGTGTGATTGAAAACACCTTATCCAAAATACCCCAATCTTCAAAACAACTTAAAGCATTAGCAATTATAACACCACTATGGGGAGGAGGAATATTGCAGAAATTTAGAACTTTCTTTTGAATGACCCCATTAAAGTCAATAAAGTGATAAGTGACTACTATATACGACACCCTCTGCGCAGAGGTCCACATATCTATAGTTATATTCCCCTTATTGAGCCCACAAAGCAATGCTTTCAACTTTCTCTTTTCAATATTGTATATGCTAATGCAATTATTCTTCACAGTTGTACGACTAATCTTTTTCCAATGGGGAATGCATGCCTTTATGAACTTGTTAAAAATTTCATTCTCAATGAAATTAAATGGATACTCATGGAAGAGAACCATTTGGGAAGCAAGCACTCAGACCTTCTTTTCATTAAATGAAAAATTGGACAAGGTTCCTAAACCCTCGGTGTCACTTGGATCTAATGACAAAGTTTGTTGCTTCTTGTTGGTTGACTCCATATATTTCATACATTTACTCAAATGCCTACTAATAGTTGATATGGTACTTGATTTTGTAATTGCATACAGCCTTTTACACTACATACATTGAGATTTTTTGATACCACCAACTACAATAGATTCAAAATCATTCTAAACTTTAGAAGTCTAGGCCCGTTACTTTTTTTCATATGCACCTCTCGGGTTCAGTCTAGCAAGAGAAACCATAGGCGGGAGTACTCCCCCTGCAGTTTTTCATTGCCTAAGTCAACTACATTGACATCCATCGGTTGACTAGTATTCTCCATAAGCTGCTATAACTTCTAAAATATTAATAAAACATTCAAACAAATTCTATCATTCTAGAGTTGTTAACTATCATGACATACTATAAAAAAATATTCTATTTCATATTTTCTAATCATATCACTTCAAAACATCTAAACTTACATAAAGAATAATTGCACTTGGCAAACAACAAACAAACAACATAAACAATTAAAAATGATATAATCATATAATCATATCATAAAAAAAAGCATGGTATATTCTATTTCATATTTTCTAATCATATAATTAAAAGAAACATCTAAACTTACAACAAAATGAACACTTAGGATAAATAAATTCCATTCATGGAATTGACATTATCAATCATATCAACTAAATAAAAAATTATACATGTATTTTTCATTATCAAGTAAACATACTATTTCCATATAGCTCAAATTGTTTCAATTACATTTTCCTAATAAATAAATTGCACTCGTAAAGTTGAAGTACAAATAGAAATAAATATGCCTAATAATAATGAGAAATAAATATGCCTAACAATAATGAGATTCAAATAGAAACATGCTTATTGATTAAGATTTCCTAAGATTTTCAAGATCATGATTCATGAAGGATATAGATTCATTAGATAAAAAAATTTCCAATTATAAGTTTATAACTAAGACATATCACATACCTCAACTCATTTGGCAATTCAATGACACATGCACACTCAACCAAATGCACTTCAAGTCTCAATAACACGCAAACCACAAATAAAGAACCCCAAGAACCACATAAGCCAAAATTACAAATACTTTCCTTTATTCCAAAAAAAAAAAAAAGAACCCATAAAAAAACAGGAGATTCTAGACCTTTAAGCAAGAACACACGCTTTTGGGTACCCAAAGAATGCGTGTTGTTGTTCGAATGAGTGTGACGTTGGAAAAGGGTGAAGCCTCAAGAGGGAGGCGGGGAGGCACGATTAGATTTAAACAAGACACAGGGAAGAGTGGAGTGTTGAGAGATCGAGCGGCCTCTTTGGGAGGTAGTGAGACCATGCGACAGGAAGCAAGAGCATGAGAGAGAGCATAGAGCAGAGAGAGGAAGAGAGACAGAGCAGAGATCACTCTGAGAGATCTACTATGAGAGCAGAAAGTGCTTCCTTTCCTTGAATTGATTCAGTATGGGTATGGGTATGGGTATGGCTGTATGATTGTATCATATGGGAGGATTCGAAAAGAAATAACGAAGAAATCAAATCCTCAAAGCCATGTACTCGAGTATCAAATCCATAGCCTCTGCCATGGCCATGCTCTAGCTAAAGCTTAGAGATATCAAGAACAACGAAATTAGGGATTTTCTGGAGGAGATGGGATGGCTTAGTTTGAAAGAGAGGAAGATAAGAGGATCTGGTTTGTTCAAGATGGCCATAAAACCGTTGGATTTGATCATTTGTTGAAAATCAACGGTTGGGGAAGAAACAAAGAAAATGCTAGTTGAGATTGAGAGAGAGAGGTGTCGAACTTGAGCAATAAATGCTCTACCTCATTCAATTCTTGCCGCGATCGCTCACCTTCTCCAATGTAGAAATTTCAGTGACCGAAGCGATAAAGTGAGAAATCAAAAAAAACAAAAATCTCCTACATGCAACACTACTTCTTGCATCTAAACAACTTTGAAAATTAACCATTGGATTAAAGAGTTCATGGAGACACGAAACAGATTACACACACGTTGGTCATGCCTTACAATACTTCATTATTCAATCCAACGGTTATAATATTTTAAATTATTTCTAACTTAACGACGTTGATTTTGATCACAACTTAAATAATATTTTCAATTATTTTTACTTAATTGATTATAACTTAAAAGATAATTTATATAATTTAAATAAATTTAAAACTTAAAAAAATATTAATTTTAAAAATAAAATTAAAATCACCAAGTACCAAAGTCCAAAATATTAAATATAATTTATATAATTTAGGAAAATATTTTCAAAGCATTTAGATATATTTTTCCTATAATTTAAATAAATTTATATTAACTATAAATTTAAAAGATAATTTATATACTTTACTTGTTAATTTTATAATTTATACGTATAATTATTATATAATATAATTTATCTTTATACTTTACTTGATATTTGTTATCTATTAAAGTTAAGTTAGTATATGATGTATATCATATATTGTAGATAATTAACATATCATATATAAATATATATTATAATTTATTAATTTATAAGTATAAAACTAAGTTAAAATAATTTAATTTTATGCAATTAATTAATATAACATTTAAGTTTGTATTATTGTATATAATTTCAATTGTCATTTGTCACACCCTAAAGAGTAACATACATTGATTAAGTGCACATTGTTAACTAACTTCTTAATTGTCAACTATGTTTTTTAATTGCTTAGATTCTTAAAGCCTAGTTACTAAATTTGAGATTATTTTAATATTCATATTACATAATGATATAATTTATCTTTATATTTTACTTGATACTTGTTACTTGTTAGTTGTTATTTGTGGACTTGAATTTATGTAGAGAAAACCATGATGTGAACTGGATATTTTCTAGTCCTTTTGGACTCAAGAGGATTCGGATCCCAATAAGAGAGAGTTCAGGGTGCACTAGGATTTGCCTTATGTCTTTTTTACTTTATATGACTTGCTTTAAATCATTAAAATCTTTGTATGTTGATGTAACAAATTAGTTACATATTCAATGTTTGGGGATGGTTTAAAAGAATTGATGGATTATTTATGAGAGAATGTAAGGTTTGGAAGAGAATCTAGTTGAGTGTATGTTAAATTACAAGAAAAAATATTACAGATAATAGATCATTTCAATTATGATCGACCTCCATTATAGAATCTACTTGCACATAGCTAAACTAAATTAAGAGTTTGTTTAGGATTGCGTTTGAAAAATATAACTTTTAAGTTAAAAAGTATTTTTGGTCAAAAGCTTATTTTGTAAGCTTTTACTAAACGTGTGTTTTGACAATTTTTAGGTTTTTTGGACACTTAAAATAGTTTTTAATTTTTTTGCCAAATGAATACTTTTTTCTTCTAACGGATTTTTTGTATATTAAAGTACTTTTAGACCACTAAAATGCAATCCCAAATAGGCCCTAAGACTAAACAACATGTTTGAGATTGCATTGAGAAATATAGTTTTTAAAATAAAAAAAAAAGCTTTTTTAGAAAGGAAGAAAGCTTTATTTTTAAGTTTTCCCAAAAGTAATGTTTTGACCATTTTTAAAGTAAAAAAATAAAAGTATTTTTGAAATCCTTTATTAAAAATGCCAACTTTTGTAGGTATTAAAAGTACATTTTAATCTCTCTAATGCAACCCAAATAGGTTCAAAGTGCATGTTTAATATTGCATTGGAAAATAGAATTTTTAAATAAAAAAATAAAAAGCTTTTTTTGAAAGAACAAAAGCTTCATTTTTAAGTTGTTCTAAAAGTACATTTTGACAATTGTTTAAAGTAAAAAAATCAAAGTATTTTTGAAATTCTTTGGTATTTACTGAAAATGTCAATTTTTTAGGTATTAAAAAAATACTTTTTAAACTCTTTAACACAATTCCAAATAAGCTTTAGGGTTTGGAATTGCGTTTGAGAGGCCTAAAAACACTTTTAACATTCAAAAAGCCTGTTTGCAAAAAAAAATAGTCGTTTGATAAAAAAATTAAAAACGCTTTTATGGGTCTAAAACGCTTAAAAATTACCAAAAGTGCTTTTGGACAAAAGTTTAAAAATGAAGTTTTTGTCCAAAAATTCTTTTTAACTTAAAATCCTTATTTTTCAAACACAAGCCCAAACAAACTTTTAAACATGTGCGAATACCAAAGTTATGAATGAATACCAAAGTTTTTAAACTCTCATGATTGGGCCTGTCAGCCTAAATTGTTTAGCCCATTTTATGACAGCTAAGCTTAGCCCACTTGCTTGCCAAATTAGCCCACTTTAGTTATAACCAATTCATAACTAACTTGCCAAAGGCCCATGTGCTTAAAACCCGTTTATACCGAACC
This sequence comes from Carpinus viminea, assembly GCA_013348765.1. Classification (NCBI taxonomy): domain Eukaryota; kingdom Viridiplantae; phylum Streptophyta; class Magnoliopsida; order Fagales; family Betulaceae; genus Carpinus; species Carpinus viminea. Next base: position 38,861,927 of record CP054667.1, on the reverse strand, counting down.
ACCCAGCACTTGCCACCTAATCTACCTGACACGTAGACCAGCTACGATTGTTGATAGGGATTCCATTAGCCATTAAGATTCCTAAAATTTTCTTTAAATTTAAAATTTTTAAATTCATAAATTTTAATTATTCATCTCATTTAATAATTTAAAAGAAGTTATATTTTAGCATTTAATAAAAAAGTTACGCTCTAAGAATTTAATAAATTATATTAAATTATATTTTTTCATTAAATACTGGAATAAGACTTATTTTAAATGGTTAGATGAGATAAACTCTTAAAATTTATGAATTTAAAAAATATCAAATTTAAAAGAAATTCTAAGGATTTCAATCCTTCAATTAGAGCAATACTCCCGGTTTTACTGTTCAAGCTCTGCTTCCCCACTTGCTTTTGTTTAAACTCGGTCTAATGAATTCCCACTTGCATTATTATTGCTTGGTGGAAATCTTTCTGAAAATTGTTTCGGAAAAAATCTAGACGATGAAGAATTGCTAACACTTCCTTAAATCCAATTAAGTCATAACAATCCCACCAAAAAGTTCGTGAGACTTGAGATTATTAACACTAATCAAGAGCCGGTAATTCCAATTTTAGAGAACTCGCTCTCTGAGTCTCTAGTGTGTGTGGCTAATTACGTGAGAATTGCGTTGAAAAAAACCAAATACTCAGAGGAGGTGAAAAAGGTTTAAACAATGGAAGACAACTTAGAAAATTATTGGAGGTACACTTTTAACTCCAGTGTACACTCACTTTCTACCTGCACCATGTACTTTCAAATCTAGCGGGGGTTTATGAAGAGAACCCACTTCATCTCATCCACGCACCCATGTCTAAAACCCTTCTCTCACGCATCAAACCCCTTCACAACCCCAAACCAACTTCGTCTTCTTCTTCTTCTTCACCCTTTCTCTTCAGGCCTTCTATCAAACTACTCCAAGATACCATCCGAATCCTCGAAACCCATGACCAATGGGACCAGTCCCTCGAAACCCACTTCTCCGAATCCCGAGTCCTTGTTTCGGACATTGCGCATCACGTTTTAGACCGAATACACGATGTAGAATTGGGTTTAAAGTTCTTCGATTGGGCCTCAAAGCGGCCGTATGGTTGTTCGCTTGATGGGTCTGCGTATTCTTCGCTTTTGAAGCTTTTGGCGAGGTTTAAAATTTTTTCGGAGATTGAATTGGTGTTGAAGAGTATGAAGCTCGAAGAACTAAAGCCGACCCGTGAAGCATTGAGTGCTTTAATTCACGCCTATGCGGATTCTGGGTCGGTAGGTAAGGCTCTTGAATTTTATAATATGGTGGGTGAAATGCATAATTGCGTTCCGGGTGTTTTCGCGTGTAATTCTTTGCTTAGTGTCCTTGTGAATCATCGGCGAACTGAAATCGCTTGCCGGGTGTATGATGAAATGCTTGAGAATTCCTGTGTAGATGATTATAGTACTTGCATTATGGTTGGGAGTTTGTGTAGGGAAGGGAAGGTCAAGGAAGGTTGGAAGTTGATTGAAGATAGGTGGGGGGAGGGTTGCGTGCCAAATGTTGTGTTTTATAATACGCTCATTGATGGATATTGCAAGAGAGGTGATGTTGAAAGTGCCAATGGGCTTTTCAAGGAGTTGAAATTGAAAGGGTTTTTGCCTACATTAGAGACTTACGGGGCCATGATAAATGGATTTTGCAAGGGAGGGAAATTTGAAGCGATTGATCGACTTTTGGTAGAAATGAAAGAGAGGGGTTTGAATGTCAGTGTTCAAGTATATAATACTATAATTGATGCTCACTATAAGTATGGTTGTTCAGTTGAAGTGGTGGAGACGATTAGAAGGATGATTGAGAGTGGTTGTGAGCCGGATATTATAACCTATAATACTTTGATTAATGGTTCATGTAGGGAGGGGAAGGTTAAGGAAGCTGATAAATTTCTAGAGGAGGCAAGAAAAAGGGGATTAATGCCAAACAGGTTTAGTTATACTCCTCTTATACATGCTTATTGCAGACAAGGGGAATACTTCAGGGCCTCAGATTTGCTTATTAAGATGATGGAAGGAGGACACGAACCTGATTTGGTTTCTTATGGAGCTCTCATCCATGGACTCATTGTTGCTGGGGAAGTTGATGTTGCATTGACAATACGAGACAAAATGATGGAAAGGGGAGTATTACCTGATGCTGGCATTTACAATGTCTTGATGAGTGGACTCTGCAAGAAAGGCAGGCTTCCTGCTGCCAAGCTGCTGCTTGCTGAGATGCTTGACCAAAATGTGCAACCTGATGCATTCGTTTATGCCACTTTGGTGGATGGGTTCATCAGAAATGGTGAAATTGAGGAGGCAAAGAAACTCTTTGAGTTTGCCATTGAAAAGGATATAGACCCTGGTGTTGTGGGGTACAATGCCATGATTAAAGGTTTCTGCAAATTTGGAATGATGAAGGATGCATTGTCATGCATCCTTAGAATGAGGAAAGGGGGTCATGCTCCAGATGTCTTTACCTATACCACACTTATTGATGGGTACGTAAAGCAGCATGACTTGGATGGTGCACTGAAGATGTTTGGGCTGATGGTGAAAAAGAGGTGCAAGCCAAATGTGGTCACATACACCTCCCTCATAAATGGGTTTTGCAGCAAGGGAGATTTCGATAGAGCTGAAAAAACTTTCAGAGAGATGCAATCTTGTGGTTTGGAGCCTAATGTTGTCACATACAGTATATTTATTGGGAGCTTTTGTAAAGCGTGTAAACTTGCAAAAGCGGCCTCCTTTTTTGAGCTGATGCTACTGAGCAAGTGTATTCCTAATGATGTTATCTTTCATTATCTTGTAAATGGGTTTGCAAATACTGCGCTCAGTGCAGTTCCTAAGGAAAGCACTAGGGGTCAGGAGAATGAGAAGTCTATGTTTCTGGATTTTTTTGGAAAGATGACATCAGATGGATGGGTGAAAATAACTGCGACATATAATTCTGTTATCATTTGCCTTTGCCAACATGGGATGGTTAAAACTGCTTTGCAGTTGCATGATAAGATGATCAGTAAGGGGTTCCTTCTAGATTCTGTTTCTTTTGCTGCCCTGCTACATGGTATTTGCTTGGAAGGAAGATCAAATGAATGGAATGACATTATCTCCTGCAATTTGAATGAAAATGAGCTCCAAACAGCTGGCAATTACTTGCACAAATTAAACCAATACCTACCCCAAGGAAGGGCTTCTGAGGCTTCACATATCATACAGGCCTTGATCGAGGACTACAAATCTAATGACTCACAAGAGGAAATTCCAAAGCCTCGATGATGTAGGGAAGTGATAAAATTTCAAATACCTCATCTCGGTCTTTTAAACATGCAAGGACATCACCTTTGGTTTGGCTTGACAAGTGTGTTGGACTATACACCTGCTGGACATCTGATTGATGAACCTATTGTAAATATATGCCCTTGACGATCCATCTAAATCGACAAGATCGTATTCTAAAATCTTGACTGGTAATTCTTAATGTAATCTGCATCTAATTTTAAAAGTTTGGAGATGGCTGCTTTTGATATTGGATTAACCTCAGTTTATGGTGCTAATGCAGGCAGTTTGGAGCTATTAAAGGACTTGTAAATCATATACTTGTATTTTACGTGTCTTGTTCTATTGAAGCAGTAACCTTAATTATCAAAGCAAATCTTTATGTTAACAAGATATTGAAGCAAGCTTGACTTCACTTTGGAGGTATGTACAACTATTTTGTTTATTATATAATACATTTTTAATTGTTCAACTATTTTGTTTATTATATAATATATTTTTAATTGTAATATTGTATATAATGTGGTCATTCATGTTGTCGTGCTGAGAAGGATGTTGCAACGCCTCACCTGGATAATGACATTATTTGTAATATCCAAGTGTTGCTACTATTATTCCTAATAAACAACACAACGGAAATTATGCTATATATATATTTTTTGAAACCATAAACTCACCTTTTGAAACACCAGAGCGCTATAAATAGCATAACTTTCATTCATATTGAAATTTATATACAACTTAGTTCAATATACACATCAATATTGTTCCCAATTTGAGAAAACTATACAATAACAAAATCAGCACATAGGCTCACTAAACTTAAACCTTAATTCTTCAAACGATATTCCCTCATTTTGAGCCTCCCAAAAGTCTTGACCCCACAGGTCTACAGGTCATACTGGTCGTACCCTTCTGCTTCGTCAGCCTCTGGTGCAACTATATAAAATTTACAATTTTACAGGTGAAACTTATGTGTCCATGGCCCAGCATGTAAAAACCTCCAATAATATTTGTATGTAACGTGAGCCATTTTTGTCTGATACAAATCCTCTCTCTTTTTATAGATTCAAACACTAATGCAACCCTATACTCCATAAGATAGAGTACATCTTTTTCTGGAAAACTTAAGTACAAGTGCTTTTGAGGTGAACACCAATGTAGATTTAAAAAGAGAGACAAATCCTCTCTCTTTTTATAAATTCAAACACTAAAGCAACCCTATTTTACTCCATAAGATAGAGTACATCTTTTTCTGGAAAACTTAAGTACAAGTGCTTTTGAGGTGAACACCAATGTAGATTTCAAAAGAGAGAGAGACTTTTCTATTTTTTCTCTAGGCACCAAAACACATCTGCGTACATACAAATTATCATTCAATACAATTGGTAGCAGATAATATAAGGCAATGTACTTAAACAAAACATTTTCTGTAAATTCAAACACGTGCATATACATATTTAATTCAGAACATAATTCATTTAAACCCACTTAGCCTTATCATCTTCTACATGTTTTATTCTTGAATTAAGTTGATTTTTCTCATGATCTAGCACCAGACTGATGCCATGGGAAAATCAGCCATACTGTGATGGAGCACCAGACCCACGCCACTTGTGACCCCTCAAAACCATGACCAAGCACTAGACTGACACTGCATGTGATTTCACTTGACCGAACAACATGATTGATGCAACGGGTGATTTTTGCATGCCTGCACCAAACTGATACCATAGGGAAATCAACTACAACATGACTGAGCACCATATCAACACCACATGTGATCCAACGTTATAATCTTTTATCTTCGATTTCACATAAGCTTTTTCCATCTCAAAGCTGGTCTTACTTTCTTTTTCTCAAAATCATTCTTTAATTTTTTTTTTCCCTTTAAATTCCTTTCCTTCAACAATTTGTAAACCATGTTTTCAACATAATTCACAGTAAATAAAATATGCGTTGGGCTCATGTCACTATAAAACTATGCATGCATTTTATTTACTTGCATATACATGGTACAACAATTCATGATAAAACATTTGAATATTACTGGTGAGGGGGTTTACTTGCATTTGTTTTATCGTTTCGCTTACTCCTCACAATGTCTGAGGAAATTTTATCCTAACGTTAGCTGAGGTTATCCACAATATCCAATTTTATCTTTATTTATTTGATTATTTATTTATTGGCTCATTTATTTAGTTATTATAGTAAATTTTCTAATATTCTAACTTTCTGGTTTTCTCTCCCAAAAATCCAAGAAATTTAATATCTCTCTTCCCCACTCAATCAAAATAAACCTCTCAACAAAATCACATCTAGAAAAATGCTCAACAACACTTCACCCCCAATTGGTCCTTCCAAAAATCACAACAAATCTCTCAATACATTACATATTCGGCCATACACCCAGTAAAATCACCCAACAAAGTCAACTCCAAAACTTCAACCCCATTACACAATCCATTCAAAACTACAAAACATTCCACTACCGAAATTAAAGAATAAAACTACTCAACTTTTAGCAAATAAACACCCACTTGCCTCCTCCAAAATCACCCTAATTGGCAATCACCATTCCAATTTGTAGCCCAATTTTATTCTATTTTATTTTTTTTCCCAACAAAACACCCATTCAACCAAAAAAAAAAAAAGCTCTCCAGTCCCCAATAAAATCGTAACCACTGAAATCCCTATAAAGTGAGCAACTAAACACCAATTCTGAAACCAATAAATTGAAGATAAAAGAACTCACCTTTGAGGGAAATTCTAGCCCCATTCCAGTCAGCCCTTCTCTCTCTCTCTCTCTCTAATCTGAACTTTTTACCAAAAGCCCTTTCTTTTCCTAAAGTACCAAAATTGCCCCTCATTTCCTTTTGATCTATTTTTCTTTATTTTTTTCTCCTTTTTTTTTATCATTAATTATTATTTACCCTTTATCAAATCTAAAATAACTGCCAAGAATCTCCCTTTCTCCAAATAAAATTCCCTAATATCTTAAAATCTCATGGTAACAAAATTCATACCTAAATAAATTCCTTAATAATAAGATCAAAGCCTGTTCGCTAAATTCCACCAACCAAAATTTATTTCCATAAATATCCATATATTTTCTTAAATACCTCCAAAATTATTACTTTGTCCATAAAATATTATAATTTGGCCTAAATCTCAAAATTAGAACCTCTTTATTTAGGGATTAAAATTCCGGGTGGTACAAGTGTGGTCCTTGAAGTGTGGCTCTTCACTGGTTTCATAGAGCATTAGAACGATTCTTACTTTTTATATTTTTAGTTCTCTAGCTAGTGACAAGTTTTCCAAGTAATTAGAATGTATACAAAATGCAATGTATATGATTTGCATAAGTAAATTATTGAATAGATTAATAGTGATAATTGGGTAATTCATTGGACAAAAATGAAAGAAAAGGTTCTCTAATATCTGTGTGTAATAATAATAGGATGACTGTTAAGCAATTGAACGTGTTTAATGTCCCTTTTGACATTGAACATAGTAGACTTCTAAAAATGGGCTTATTATCAAGGTATTGTTAACAGTATGAGAACTTCATTACATTATTAAGAGGACCTTTAAGATGAAAGAAGAGATTTGGTATTGCTCGCGCAAAGGATGCTCTTGTTGAGGCTCACATGAAATTTTTTAGAGGTACCATTTTGTGGAATGTGAGCTTTGCTAGAGTAGCTCAAGATTCAGAGGCGGATGCTTTTACCTCATTCTATAGGTTGTTGTGTTTGGTAAGAATGAGATGGGAAGGGAAAGATAGGCTATCGTGGGTCCCTTCCAAAAGAGGGTTGTTTGGTTTTAAATCCTTCTACAATGTTATGGGTTGTCTTGATGGTTTATGTTTCCCTTGAAAGAGTGTTTGGAGGACTAAAGTTCTGCTTAGGGTGGCCTTTTTTGTGTGATTGGTGGCCCTAGGGAAGGTCCTTAACATGGATAATCTCTGGAAGCAATATGTCATTGTGGTTGTTGGTATGTTATGTGCAAAAAGAATCGGGAGTTTGTTGACCACATTCTTCTTCTTTGTGAGGTTGCTTGTGCCATTTGGAATGTTTCAAACGATTCAGGTTGTCTTGGATTGTGTTGTTTTTTGAGGGAAAAGAATGATAGGTGTTTTGAGGATGACGAGAGGACTTTGGAGGAGTTGAAAGCTTTATTCTTTAACAATTTCTATTTTTGGACAGCTGCTTATGTTTTTCCTTTAGTGATTAATTTATCATGTTTTTCTTGTTCGCTTTGCCCCTACTACCTAGGTGGCTTCTTTTATATCCTTCTTGTGTACTTGGGGGTGCCTTATGCTTTTAATGATATCTCAATTAATTTTATTTTTTTAAAAAAGAAAGAAAGAAAGAAGGGATTAGAGAGTTTTTACAAAACAGTATGTACTTAAATCAGCTAGTGTTTTTGAGGGATTGGCTTTAAGTCTGTAGAATTCTTCAACTCTTACTTGCTGAGGGATGTGCTTGGAAAGCTTAGGTAGCAGCTATGATGCACAGGATTTATGGGACTCTTGGATGACAACGGTATTGCTGTCATTACCATTGTAGAAATGGGAAGTGTGGCAAAACTTCTCTTGTTCAACTTGTCTATGCAGATAGGATAGCTACATATCTCAACAATAGATTTTGGGTTTCTGTCATCAACATTTTTTATTTAAACCAGATTTTCAAAGAGATGATACTATCTCAGAATAATCATGTTATCAACTTTTTCTCCTAGGATCAACTACAAACCCATGTTGTAGATACTTTGGCTTGTAAGATATTTTTACTTGTTTTCGTTTACTTATCAAAAATAGATTTTTAACTTGTTTTTAGATGATATATGGACTGATAACATCTAGAATAGCAGCAAATTGAAATCATTTTTAAGTTGAGGGGGCAAGGGAAGTAGGCTTTTGGTGACTAGTCAAGTCTCAAAGATTTAGGATGTTGTGGGTGCAAAGTCTCCCTATCATCTAGTTTTCTGAGTTTCTTTCATCTGACATGTTTTGATGACAATGAGTCTTGGTCATTGTTTTAATTTTGTAGCTAAAGAAGGTGGTTTGACAGCCCAGTGCACACGAAGATGTAGAAGAATATGGAACAGAAATTTTAAGAAAGTAACGAAGGCTTACCTTTGGTGGGTTAAACAAATGGGATGGGAGGTCTTTTACAGTGCACTGTTGATATTAAGAATGGAGAAGGATCATGAAGGGACCAGATGAAGAATCAAATTCCAAATCTAAAAGCCACACAATTTTTTCCTGCTCATGAATTGAGTTTTAATCTGAAGCAATGCTTTGAATATAGAAGGCTTATGTATTTGATAACAGTGAACTGATCAACTGATGGATGGCAGAAGCCTTTATTGAGCCTAACGAGAACAAGAGGGCAGAAGCTATAGGAAGCAGATACTTTGATGATTTGCTAAAGAGTCGTGGACTTACACTTGTATCTTTTCCACCTATGAAACATATGTTATTTTATAGTTGGGCTACCTTTAAATGTTGAACTCAAGATGGACCTTGAGGTAGATGTTGGTATTTGGCATAATGATATCGATTCGATTGATGCTTGAGGACTTATTGCGAGATTAGATTGGATGCTTATGGTATTAGTACTTGTAAGTGATGTTGTAGACTTAAAGTTTTGAGGCATGCTTGTATAGTTGTATATATTAAGGTTTAGTTTGGATCTTTTGTAATGATGCCATGTATAATAAAATTTCAGTTAATGTGATGGTTTTTAGTAGATGCTTTGGTTGTAATAATTAATGCTAATAGAATGATAAAAAATTCATATGTTTCCTCTGCTTAGTATTTTCTTTTGATGAGTAAAGATTCCTAAGTCTTATTCCTTGTGAATGGGACTATGAGGCCACCTGTGAAGTAATTACTAATTAATTAATTTCTTGGGCCATTACAATATACCTCCATGGTTCCTTATAGTTGGATTGAGCCAGAAAGCCTAGAATTGTCAACCAAATGGAAAAATGTGAGAAGATATGGCACTTTTTTATGGACTTCCATTTGAATATACTGATTGGGTTTTCATTTAAGAGGGGAAAAATAAAATAAACTTAGCCATAGGACATGACCCATAATTTGTAAAAGTATTGCATTAAATACAGTGTGCTGGATTCATGTTGATATTTTACTTTTATACTTGCAACGATTCTGCATATAATAAGTAAATAACAAGAAGAAATAACTAGTACTTATTCGTACAGTTCTCATTATTGGTTTTCTGTCGCTTTCCACTTCATCTGCACCTGTCAGATCAAGAACAATATTAAAATTCAATGTATAATTTTTGTATTTCAATGAACAAAATTTCTGTCTTGCTTTCATTTGAAAGTTTTGGCAACCTGATTTTGGTTTTGATTGCTTGCTTAAAAACAACAAGACACTTATACATTTATATAGCCAATTGGCTCAATGACTTTACAAGAGAAAACAAAGAGTAACTTTTTACAAAGGTCAGGAGTGTAGGCTGCTCCAAGGCAGCTGAGAAAGAGGGGACAAGACTGCTACAATACAACTGAGAAGGAGGAGACAAGTAGACAGAAAAAGGGGAAAAACAGCCTGACAGCAAACTTTAGTCTACTGCTTTGAGAGAGCCATTATGTGTGCTACTTGAGCTGCTGTTTGTAGGAGAAGCACAACTATTTTCTTTTAGTTGTAAGTGAGCTGGAGTGTCTTTTCTTGGTTGAGAATGAACTGGCTGGTCAGCTTGTGTTGCATTGCACACAGCCTGCTGCAGCTTATGTGTGACTTGTAGCTTATGTGTGACTTCTCCTTTAACACCCCCCCGAAAACTCATGGGAGGAACAACCATGAGTTTGTCTCGGAGGTAGCAGAATCTGGCAGTAGTGTGCCCTTTGGTGACGATGTCAGCCACTTGATCAAGTGTGGACAAGTGTTGGAGTGCAATGTCTCGATTGGTCACCTTTTCCCTAACAAAATGAATGTCAACTTCTATATGCTTTGTCCGTGCATGATGAACTGGATTGGAGGCAAGAGCAAGAGCTCCTGAGTTATCACACTTGAGGACGGGAGGTGAGGGAAGGAAAACTTGGAGTTCTTTGAGTAGCATTCGGAGCCAAAACATTTCAGCTGTAGCTAAGGACAAAGCTCTATATTCTGCTTCTGTGCTTGATCTAGACTGTGTTGTTTTCTTGGCAGACCAAGATATTAAATTAGAGCCAAGATAGATGCCAAAACTAGTGGTGGACCTTCTATCATCAGGATTCCCTGCCCAATTTGAATTGAAGTAGGTGGTGATAGCAAGGGGGCCTTTGTGGTATTGGAGGCCATAGTCAACAGATCCTTTGAGATATCTAAGGACCCTCTTTACTGCTATGAGATGAGTGGAAGTGGGTGCATACATGTGCTGGCAGAGCTGGTTCATTGAATAAGCAATGTCTGGTCTTGTGAGGGTAACATATTGGAGTGCTCCCACTATGTGTTTGTAGGCAGTGGGATTATGTAGAGGTTCTCCATCAAATCTGGACATTTTGGAACCAATGAGGCATGGAGCTGGGTATGGTTTTGATTCAGACATCTGTGTACGATCCAAAAGATCAAGGATATATTTGGACTGCCTGAGATGGAGACCTGCAGAATCTCTGGTGGCTTGAATGCCTAGAAAATAGCTTAGAGAGCCAAGATCCTTAAGAGCAAAATCAAGTTGCAGCTTGTGTACTATGCTTTGAATGGTAGGTTGATGATTTCCAGTGAGAATTATGTCATCAACATACACCAGAAGGAAGACATGAACATTGGTAGTATGGTAGGTGAAGAGAAATGGATCCAGTTGAGAGCAAGAGAAGCCAATGTCAAGGAGAGCTTGGGACAACCGTGTAAACCAGGCTCTTGGGGCTTGTTTCAATCCATAGAGTGACTTGTGCAGCCTGCAGACATGATCAGGGTAGGCAGGGTGAATGAATCCTTGAGGTTGTTCCATGTAGACTTCCTCATCTAGTATGCCATGAAGGAAGGCATTAGAAACATCCAATTGCTTGACATCCCAGCCAAGTGTCATAGTAATCAATACCACTTTGTTGATCAATCCTTTGGCAACAAGTCTTGCCTTGAATCTGTCCACACTCCCATCTGCTTTTTGTTTTATTTTGTACACCCATTTGTTTCGTACTACATTGTGGTGGAGAGGTCTAGGGCATAGGGACCAGGTTTGGTTTGACAGTAGGACATTGTACTCACTTGCCATTACATTCATCCACTCAGGTTTGGCAGCTACTTGTTTGAATGTTGAAGGTGTTGGTGGAATGAGAGGAGCTGATGAGGTTAGGATGGGATGTTTGGTGGCATGAAAAAGCTTAAAGCCAGGGAACTCATTTGGCTTTAAATGACCAGTTTGTGATCTGGTAATGATACGGGTAGAGGGTGCTGCAGGTAGGAGAGGACTTGCTTGTGAAGAGGTGTTAGTAGATGATGCAGTGTGAGGGTGAACATGAAGTGTGTGATTGGTCATTGGTTGTTGAGGAGTTGAGCTGGTCTGGATTGTTTGTTTCAGCAGCTGTGATTGATGGTGAAGGTGCAGGGAATGAGTGAACTGGTGCAGGGGTTGAAGGAGTGGTTGAATGGAAGTGCTCAATAGGAACATGAGAGGGTATCATGACCAAGGAGTTACCTGGAGTTGCTGTGACTTGGCAGGAGCCTTGTGAGAGTGAAGTACCTTTAGCTGGAAAGATAGTTTCATCAAAAACTACATGTCTAGAAATGTAAATTTTGTGAGATTGAGGTTCAAGGCAACAATAACCTTTTCGATTAGCTATATAACCTAGTAGAATGCAAGGTTTGCTTCTGAAGGACAGTTTGTGATTAGCATAAAGCCTTAGGAGAGGGAAGCAAAGACATCCAAAGGTTCTTAAAGTAGTATAGTCAGGAGATCTATTAAATAGTTTTGAGAAAGGGGATTGGTTTTTCAACACAGGTGTGGGCAGCCTTGTTGATTAGGTAAATGGAAGTTAGGAAAGAATCAACCCAATACTTAGGAAGAGAGACCAACTTGGGCCAAGAGAGTGAGTCCTATTTCCATAATGTGTCTATGTTTCCTTTCTGCAATTCCATTTTGCTGTGATGTGTGTGGGCAAGTGAGCCTATGCATAATTCCATTTTGAGTGAGGAAATGTTTGAATTGATTTGAGACATATTCCCCACCATTATCAGATTGGAATTGCTTGATTTTAGTAGAGAAAATGTTTTCAGCAAAGAGTTTGAATTTAACAAAACATTGGTAGACATCACTTTTGTTCAAAATAGGATACAACCAAGTGAATCTGCTATAGTCATCTACAAAGAGTACATAGTACTTGCAACCACTTAAGGAAGGGACAGGAGAAGTCCATACATCTGAATGTATAAGATCTAATGGACCCGTGGAAATCCTAGAGGATTCAAAAAAGGGTTGCTGTTTTGACTTGCCAAGTTGGCATGAGGGGCAGATCTTGGTCTTGTCTACTAAACCAACTAGAGGTAGTTGCTGATTTTTCAAAAGATGCTGAAGGATGGAGAAGGAAGGGTGTCCAAGCCTCTGGTGCTAGACCATGTCTGTTGTTTGACACCTTGGTAAGCTGTGAAACCTTTCCATTTATTGAGGGAAGTGTGGTGGAGAGGAATAGGGTATAGGCCATTCTCACTTGGTGATGCAGGGTTAGAACGTGAATAATCAAGAAAACAGTAAACAGAATGGATAAATATTCCTAAGATTGTGAGACTATCACAAAATCAAAGAAATCTTCTCTAAGCAATAGATGTTATCTAAGCCTGAAGGAAAAAGAACCAAGAAAGCCTGTATTTATAGGCTTAGAGGCTAAAGCATAAAAGAGATTAACATAAACTAGGATTACACATCCTAGGAAGAAAAGTAATAAAAAATCGCGTACTAAAAGAATAAGTAAACTAAAACAGAGTCCTAGAAGGAAAAGTAATTAAAAAGGCGGTTTAAGCCAAAACACACTAAGCGTCTGGACGGGTAAGTGAACGTACGGACGGGACACTAAAAGTAACCCATCCGTCAGGACGGGGATCGAACGGCCTGCGAACGGCGCGTTCTAGAAGCTTCCTGGAAAGCTACGGGTCCGGACGGGCTAAGGGGCCATCCGAACGGTGTTCTCTTGTCCTTTGAGTTTGTGAGCGTGTCACCATCTTCCGGGGTGTCTTCACGCTTACGTCACTCCTGTTTGTCTTCATAAACTCTAAACCTATTTGATCCACATCATCCTCCCCAGGTTGAAGAGAATTCGTCCTCGAATTTGCATCCTCCTCTGATGAGTCCTCTATAAATGGAACAAGGTGTTTGACATTAAAGACATCAGACGTCTTAATATGGCTTGGTAGCTTCAACCAGTATGCTTGGATTGATTTTCGATTATCTCTACCGGACCCACTTTACGAGCCGCCATTGTTGTATTCTCCCATTGTGAATCTGTCTTTGTCAAGATAGCCCACACGAAATCTCCTTCCTCAAATTTGACGGCTCGTATCTTCTTGTCGGCGCTTGCCTTATACTTGGCAGTGGACTCTTGTAATTTCTAGATTGTTAATTTGTGGCCTTCCCGGATTTGGATCATCGTGTCTTCTCATTGTGTTTGTTCTCGCATGTCCGGATAGGTGCCAAGTCTAGTGGGGCACGAGGATTACTCCCATAAATGATGGTAAATAGGAACGGTTGTGAAGTAACTCGGCTTGGAACAATTTTGTATCCCATGACTTAATGTGTTCCCCACCAAACTTCAAGTAGAGCTCCCAATGATCGATTAACGACTTTTGTTTGTCCATCTGCTTGTGGGTGGTAGGCACCATCAAATCAAGTTTTGTGCTTGATAACCTCCATAAGCATCGCCAAAAGTGGCTAAGGAATCTTGTGTCGGTCGGATACTATCGACAAAGGTAAGCCATGGAGCGGTATACCTCTCTAAAGTATAATTGTGCCATATTGACCGTGATCGGTTTTCTTGCACGCAATGAAGTGCACCATTTTAGAGAATCTATCAACAACTACAAAGACGGAATCATTACCTTTTTGTGTCCTTGGTAAACCCAACAAAATCCATGCTCACATTTGTCCATGGTTGTTCGAATAGGAGAGGTAAATATAGGCCAGCATTGGTAGCCGATCCTTTTGATACTTGACATACCTGCAACTCTTCACTAGTTTGTCCACTTCTCTCGCATACTTGGCCAATAGAACTGTTCGCCACCGAGAAGTGTTTTATCTCGCCCATGTGACCTCGTCATGGCGTTCTTTGATAATTTTCAGTCAGGGCTCTTCAGAATGCATAGTCGAGTGCCTTTGAAAAGGAACCCATTATGCAATACAAAGCCTCCTTGTGCTCTTGTGGACACATCTTCTAAAATAGGGGCCAAAAAGGGTCAATAGTAAGGAATCTTTCAATAATTCAAACCCTATTACCTCCGATTTCATGGTAGTGAGTAATGATGTCTTTCGGTGAGGCGTCGGCCACTTTGTTCAATGCCCACGATTTGTGCTTGATGGTGAAAGAAAATTGCTGCATGAAAGCGGCCCATTTAGCATGTTGAGCGGATAACTTATCTTATTTGTTGAGGTGCTTGACGCTTTCATGGTCGAGTACAAGATGAAGTCATTATAGGCGGTAGGAGCTCAATGCTTTAGCGACTGCACTAATGCGTAGAACTCAATGTTGTAAGTACTATAATTGAGTTGTGCGCTTTTCAACTTCTCACTGAAATAGGCCACTGGTTTGCTCAATTGGCTAAGCACCGCTCCAATGCCTATCTTGGATGCATCGCAATGCAATTTGAACGGTATGTCAAAGTTGGGAAGGACTAATAATGGAGCTGTGGTCAATTTGACCTTGATCAACTCGAAGGCGTTAGTAGCTGCCTCATTTCATGAGAATTTTCCTGCCTTCATGCATTCCGTGATTGGTGCCAATATGGTGCTGAAATTGTGAATGAAACGACAATAAAAGGACACCAATCCATGAAAACTACGTACCTCATGTAGTATAGTAGGGATAGGCCAATCGCGAATCGCTGCTACTTTAGACTCATCCACTGCTAATCCATCATTGGACACCACATATCCAAGGAAAAGTACTGAATCGGTCATGAAGGAACACTTGGCCGGTGCTGCGTAAAATTTCTCTCGTTGTAGCACAAGGAGTACCTCTGGTATATGTTGGATGTGTGTCTCTAGGTCGGAACTATAAATGAGGATGTCGTCGAAGTGGACGACCATTTGCCGATGAATGGGTGGAATATCTGGTTCATTACTCGCATGAAGATACTTGGAGCATTAGATAATCCAAACATCACCAACCATTCATAAAGTCCCTCCCGCGTTTTAAATGCTGTCTTCCATTCATCACTAACCTGTACTCGGATTTCGTGGTAACCACTCTTCAGTAGAGGTGTAAAGGCGGTTACGGTTAGCGGTTATTGACAAAAACTGCTAACCTTAACCGCCTTAGTGGTTATTAAATTTCACTAACCGCATCCGCTAGGCGGTTAGCGGTTAGTAAAACAATTAACTGCCCGCTATAACCGCTTTTTTAAAAGTGGGCTTTTTTTAAGCACTATAGCAATGTTCACACTCATTTGTTTTTTTTGTATTTTTAGTGTTTTCTTGGACCAAATTGCTATAAAAAGAGCTCATATTGAAAAATAAAAAATATTTGACCTACTTAAAATTTTTTTTTTAAAAAAATTTTCTTAAATATTAAATCATAAGTTCATAACCGTTAACTTATAAAAAAAAAAAAAAAAAAACACACATATAAAAACAAAGTTCAACACAACATATAAAAAAGTTCAATAAAACATATAAAAAAAAGTTCAACACAGCATATAGAAAAAAAAAATAATAATAACAAATGTTCAAATAAAACATTAAATAATACAAATAAAACATTAAAGCTATGAGATAGAGAGAGTCGAGAGAAAAGAGGCTGACGAGAGAGAGATGGTCAGGTAGAGAGAGGGACAGATGAAAATCCCTACCTTAACCCTTAATGCGTTTTCTCTCCAAAAAAGCAGCGTCGTTTGATGAAATTCATTCTTATTATTATTAATATAAAATAGACTATATATATATGGAAAAATTAAATAAATAAATGCTAGAAGATATAAATATATACAGTTTCAAAAATATTTTATTCCATTACAAACTTATGTCTTTGATATTATATAATCATATGATTTCATTAAATTAGATCATATGATTAATGATTTAAATTATTATCATATTTACTTATAGTTTTTTTTTAATTGAACTTATTATCTAATGATAATGCTTAGACTCCTAAGTCCTAAATTCATAATAATCTAATGGTCATACACTCATATTTAAATTATATGATCATATTATCTCATAAATCACAATTCATATTAATATAATAAAATTATCTTAGATCTAAGATAATATGATATATGTTTTATAAGTATAAAGTATCTGATAATGCTTTGATTCAATTGTAGCTATAGGTAACACATTGTTTAATTTAATTGTAAGTATTATACTATCATTATACATGAATAATATAAATCATATGATTAACTTGTAGACTTATGACTTATGAGTCATATATATAATTTGTTATTATATAATCAAATAATTTAATGATCAATTGATCATGTGATATAATCATATAAATTATAGTGATAATATAATATATTAATACTCAATTTGTGATTTAATTATTGAAAACAAAAATGTGATTTAATTATTAATGATCAATTGATTAAGTTATATGTATAAATATTATTATAATTATAATTATCCAAATATATTATATGAAAAGCGGTTAGCGGTTAGCGGTTATTAACCCAATAATCGCTAACGCTAACCCCTTTATAAACACGTTATAATGGTTAGCGGTTAAGACGGTTAGCGATTAGCGGTTAAGACGGTTAGCGATTAAGCGGTTAAACGGTTAGCGGTTATAGCTGTTAGCTGTTAGCGGTTAGCGGGCGGTTATTTAATCGCCCACCTTTACACCCTTACTCTTCAGATCCAATTTGGTAAATACAATTGCCCCACTCAATTGATCCAATCAATCATCTAATCGTGGAATGGGAAATCTATATCGTACCGTAATTTTGTTGATGGCGCAGCTATCCACGCACAACCTCCATGTCCCATCTATCTTGGGTGTGAGCAATGCTGGTACTACGCATGGGCTCAGGCTCTCCCGAATGTGCCCTTTAGCCAGTAGTTCTTCCACTTGTCTTCGTAATTCTTCATGCTCTTTGGGACTCATGCGGTAGTGTGGTCGGTTGGGAAGGCTAGACCCGGGCACCAAATCAATTTGGTGTTGAATGTCATGCAGGGGCGGTAGCTCCTCCGGTAGGTCTTTTAGGAATACATCAGCAAATTCCTCTAGTAAACCCGTAGCGCCTCTGGTAGGATCTTCATTGGGCTACATTCTTTGCCGTAAGTAGGTATACTTGATCATTATGAACTCTCTTTTGGCTAGAAGTGTTTGGCCCACCTCTTTTGGGGGTTTATTCGTCTCTGGGTTAGGTAGGAGTAAGCTTCACATTATCCACCAAGAAGCTGTAGGTGTTCTTCCATCCATCGTGTGCATTTCGGTCATATTGCCATGGTCTCCCCGATGTGGTGGCGAGGCATCCATAGCCACCACGTCACCAAGTGTTATCTTTATATTTGGTACCAATAGAAAAATGTACAAGGCAACGTTTGAAACTATTACCTCATTTCCTTCTTGAGCCACTCCAAGCGATAGGGTGTGGGGTGTTTCTCGTGTCTAGGGCCAGCTTGATTGTTTCTTCGCTACCACGTTCTCTGCTGCCTCCATCAATGATTAGTTTGCAAACCTTACCTCCAATAGTGCATGTGGGTGAAAAAGGTTGTGCAGCTGTTAAATCATCTCCTTCCGTCTTTAGTGTAAGACATATCCTCCTCACCATTAAGCTAGGCCCTATCTCCGGTAATGAGTTCTTCTTCCACGTCCCGTAGTCATCAAGGTTTGTTGCTCTTCTTCATCGCCTTGCTCATGAAGGCGTTCCGAGTCAATGAGTAGACCCTTTCCATATTTATCTCCCTTGCGGCAATCCGCAATTCGTGACCAGTTCACCACACTTAAAGCATTTAGGCCCATTCATCGTTGCACTCGGTTGGGTGGGCGGTTGTAATTGGAGCCACTGTTTGGGATTGATGATTGGGTGGTGTTTGAGGTGTGAAGGCCCGTTGTAGCGAGTCGTGCTGCCCTTTGTGCCACGCCCAAAGAAACCTGTGGATCCTCTGGCTGCCGTTTTCTCCAATAGAAGGGCTCTTTGATGAGCCGCAAATCGTTACGGATCAAAAAATTTAGTGAATCTTGAATGTTTTATGTAGACCCTCCGATGTATCGGGATACTAATTGATCATCTGTCTCGGCTAACTCAACCCTTGTCAAGTATTTGTAGAACTCCTCCGTGTACTCATCCATGGTCTTCGAACCTTTTCTTAAATTCTGTAGCCACTGATACATGGTTCGGGTGTAGTTGTATGGCAAAAAGGCTGGTCGCATGTGCTTTAACAGTTTCTCCCATCTGTTGATTTTTGATTTGCCTAGCCAAGTCCTAGATTGCTTCAGTTGCTGCCACCACGCTGCAGCTCTTCCCGGAACTTGGTTGCGACCAAAGAAACTCGTCGATCCTCAGGTACCTCTTTGAAATCAAGAACTTCTTCAACTGCCACTATCTAGTCCAAGAATTCCTCGGGTTGGAGACCCTCGTTGAATTCCGGAATATTGAGTTTGAAACCGGATTCCCACCGATTGGCCTAAGCTTGTACAAGAGGTTGATGTCTGTGCACTCTGCGCTCTGCAAAAGGGTTTCCATCTTCATTCTCCACACGTGTGTCTTCCTCCTTCAAGTCGTGCGGTGAGGGTATATGCTGATGTCTATCATGAACATTCTTGATGGACAATTGCCTTGTGAGGACTGCAATTTGTTCCCTCAAGCTGGCAAATTGTGCCTCCGAATGTGCCTGATAGGCTACCGGTGATTCTTCTCTAAGCGGTTCTTCACGATCATTCCATCCTCTGAGTGTACAGCGGTTACCCCTTCCCCTTGTGGTGGTGCCATGGAAAGAGGCGGGCTCTAATACCAAGCGATGAGGTTAGAATGTAAATAATCAAGAAAAGCGATGAGCAGAAGGATAAATATTCCTAAGATTGTGAGACTATCACAAAATCAAAGAAATCTTCTCTAAGCAATAGATGCTATCTAAGCTGAAGGAAAAGAACCAAGAAACTCAACTCTAAGTATTCTTATTAAACAAAACCAATAATAATAAAAATATTTTTCCAAAGGGTCTAAGCACGTATTTATAGGCTTAGAGGTTAAAGCATAAAAGAGATTAACATAAACTAGGATTACACATCCTAGGAGGAAAAGTAATCAAAAATTGCGTACTAAAAGGACAAGTAAACTAAAACAGAGTCCTAGAAGGAAAAGTAATTAAAAAGGCGGTTTAAGCCAAAACACACTAAGCGTCCGGACGGGTAAGTGAACTTCTAGACGGGACACTAAAAGTAACCCATCCGTCTAGACAGGGATCGAATGGCTTGCGAACGGCGCATTTTGGAAGCTTCCTGGAAAGCTACGGGTCCGGACGGGCTGAGGGGCCGTCCGGACAGTGTTCTCTTGTCCTTCGAGTTTGTGAGCGTGTCACCATCCTTCGGGGTGTCTTCATGCTTACGTCACTCCTGTTTGTCTTCATAAACTCTGAAACTATTTGATCCACATCACTTGGCCCCTGAAGCAGCACAACCTCTGTCAGGTTGTCCTTCACAAAGAAATTTGAACCAGTGTGTGCAAACCAGCAATTGTTATCCATGCAGAATTTGTTAATGGAAAGAAGATTAGCTGATGCATTGGGGCAGTGCAATATATCGTTAAGAAGAAACTGAGAGGGGTTAAAGGAGTTGGATGATTTGCAATGAACAAGTGAGGAACTAATGCCTTTGACATACAAACCTGATCCATTACCTACACCCACTGTTTCTATTCCATCAAAAGGTTGTAGATTTTTGATGTTGGAGGTGTCAGCAATGATATGGGTGTTAGCACTAGAGTCTACAAGCCAGTCTTGAGCTTCAAAGTCTTCATTGACTTGTACAGCCATGGCTGCCAGCTGTGGAGGTGGATGTTTGCCTTGATAGGTGTAGTCCATTTTGTGGTAGCAATCAAGGGCAGTGTGATTGCTTTTGCCACATATTTGGCATGCGTCTGAGGGCTTTGGTGTTCATGGTTGAGTTGCCTTGCTGGTTGGAATTGTTTCTAGCAAAATTTCTGGAAAGGTTGTAGGGAACAGAGTAACCACTATTGTTTCTTGGAAGATAGCCACTGTTGTGTTTGGGAGTAAACTGTTGGTTGCGAGGATTTGGTCTTGGTGGGAATCTTGGCTTTCTGAAATTTGTAGAGCTGAAGTTGGAATGACTGAAGTTGGAATGACTGAAGTTGGAAGAGCTTTGCTTGTTGATGTGTAGTGCAAAGCTGCCAGTTTCAGGTGTGGCAGTTTTGTGCTGTTGATTTTCCAACAGCATCTCATGATTGAGAAGCTCAGATTGGAAGTCAGCAAATGTCATTTCAGTGGACGTGCAGTGAAGGAATGGACAATGACAAAGGTGTTGAAAAGTGGATTCAGACCACTTACAATGAAGGAGATGAGATCATCATCTTCAACTGGTTTCTTCACAGCAGCTAACTCATCTACCAGTTCCTTTGCTAGTTTCAGATATTCAGTACAAGTCTTGTTTCCCTGTTGCAAGCTTTGTAACTGCCGCTTGAGGTGGGAGACCCGTGATTTGGATTCAAAGGCATATCTAGCTCCTAGAGCAGTCCATGCTTGGTGTGAAGTATCAAGGCCATACATTGATGACACCAGAGACGGGCTAAGAGAGCATATGATCCAGCTTAGGAGGAGCTGATCCTTCTTTTGCCATGCAGTGTAAGCAGGATTCAAGGTTTGAGTATTACCTTCACTAGGGAGGAACTGAGAAGGGCATAAATCAGTGCCTTCAATCAGTCCTAGGAGATCATTTCCATGGAGTATGGGTTGAAGTTAAGCAACCCATCCTAAGTAGTTTGGGCCTTCTAGTTTGAACAGTTGAGAGAAGTTGGGTATGATGGTAAGGGTTGAGTTGGTTTCGGTTTGAGAGTTAGGAGAGACAGCAGATGAGGAAGAGGAGCTGGCCATGGACTTGAGCGTTGGCTCTTAGTGCTCTGATACCATGAAAGTTTTGGCAAACTGATTTTGGTTTTGATTGCTTGCTTAAAAGCAGCAAGACACTTATACATTTATATAGCCAATTGGCTCAATGACTTTACAAGAGAAAACAAAGTGTAACTTTTTACAAAGGTCAGGAGTGCAGGCTGGTCAGCCGAGAAAGAGGGGACAAGACTGCTACAATATAGCTGAGAAGGAGGAGACTAGTAGACAGACAAAGGGGAAAAGCAGCCTGACAGAAGACTTCAGTCTGCTGCTTTGAGAGAGCTGTTATGTGTGCTACTTGAGTTGCTGTTTATAGGAGAAGCACATCTACTTTCTTCTAGTTGTAAGTGAGCTGGAGTGTCTTTTCTTGGTTGAGAATGAACTGGCTGGTCAGCTTGTGTTGCACTGCACACAGCTTGCTGCAGCTTATGTGTGACTTCTCCTTTAACATCATTATCATTGAAAAAGCATAAAACAAAAAATAAAATAAACTCGTATATGTAAGATTACTAGAGGACCTTCTAGGCATATGCCTATGCAGGGATTGAGCTCCTAGTGCAATACATAAGATTTTGCACCAGGTGCAATACTTTTCTTCTTGGCCGTTCATTTTGAATAAACGGCTCAGATTACAACAGCACATGATGAAAAAGAAAAAGTAGTGGATGAATGGCTGCTTTGGTGACCGAACAATCCATTTTGGCTAAATCATGAGTTTAGTCTAGTTTCGCCACAGGAGTACGGGTTCTCTCACCCCTTATAGGATTATTTGATGGTGGTTTGGTTACCTTCAACAGATGGTTCAGGAACCTCTAATGACCAAAGGATGCGATTTTGGCCACCCCATATGATCAGTTTGAGGTGGCCGAACCACCCCAAAGATCAAAGCGATGGGTGGTTCTGCTACCCCCAGTAGCAACTCACATAGCTTAATCAATCCCATATGCAGTTATGTATATTTATGCATGTTTATATGTATGCGTACCAGAGAGAGAGAGAGAGAGAGAGAGTAGGCTAAGGAATTGTATACAAAAATCAAAAGCGGTGCTCATCTCCACGACAGTTGATGGGATCTTTCTCTTTTCCTTTTTCAACGGTCAAAATTTTGGTACGCATATGAATACAATCGCTATAACCTATAGCAATACAAGAAGTGAATTCAGGCCAATTTCGTCGATATTTCGAGCAATTTTCAAAGACCTTTAGAAAGCACTTGTATATCGGGTCTTCAGCTGGCTTTCTATGTTTGCCGATACAATGGCCATAACCTATAGTAATACAAGTTCTGAATTCAGGCGAATCTCGTTGGTTTTTCGATCAATGTTCGAAGACCTTTTGACGGCAAAGAGATAAAGGAGGCTAGATGGAAGTGAAAAGTGAAGGAGAGTGTTAAGAATCCTCTATTTTCTAATTATCTATATTATTAAATAATTTGTCCTTTCCTTTCTAGGTTAGGATTTCTTCTCCTACCAGGACTAGGATTATTAATCCTATTCCTATTAAGATTAGGTTTATTTTCTATTCTATAAAAAGCCATGTAAGTGCCTTTAGGCCAATCATCCAATAAGAATTTCAATCAATTGCTATAAGCAAATTGTGGAGGCTAGACCCCCTCGAAGAGGTCATATCTTTCTTGTTTTTCTTTAGTTTTTCTCTGATTTTAATTGATAAGAACTACGATTCTTATCATTTGGTATCAGAGCCATGCTTTCTTGGGAGATTTCGCTGTGCAGTGTCGTGCGTGGTGTGATTGTGCGGCAGTGGGTTGCTCAGCCGTTACCTGTAGTGCTGCGCATGGTGGTTGGTGTATTCCCGGTGTTTGAGTGGGATTTTGTGCGTGTTCTCTCCAGTAGCGGCAAAGATCGGTGTTCGGTTGAGCAGCTGTGGGAGTTGCAAATTTTTCTGCAACTTTTTGTTCCGAATCGTTGCTTCGTACGTATTTTATTGGGGAAGAAGGGGCTGTTTGGTTGCAGCAATTGGTGGAAATCCCTATTCCAGTGCACGGGTAAGCTTATTTCAGTGTCTTATTCTGGTTTAGTGTTGGAAGTTTTGGCTGTTTGGTAACAGAGTTAAGTTAGCACTTTCCAGCTTAGTATATTTCGTAGGTATCTTATTCAGCCTAAGGGTAGGTAAAAAAAAAAAAAAAAAAGGTTTATGCCCTTTACTCGTAATCAAAGAGGGAGCTTGGTATTACGACTTAAATCAACATGCATATGGTACTAGCAATGTTTCATTTGACGAGGTTTCTTTTGAAGCAAAAATTATTCCAAAGATTGAAGAACAATTGAGGGGATTAATGGAAGAAGTCATAGACAGCTGATGTGTGAACTCTAAGTTAGATAAAAATCGGGAGTCATCGGAAGCTTGATCGTTACGAGAGGAAGACATAAGGTCAAACAAAAATCGAGAGTCACCTGAACCTAGACTACAAAGGGAGCAAGAGTATGGAGTTCCATGTATGAAATTGGAGTTTCCGCATTGGGATGATGAAGATCCATTAGGATGGGTATCCAGAGCAGAGCGCTTCTTCAAATATCACCACACACCTGCTGATTCAAAGGTGGAGATAGCATCAATCAGCTTGGACGGGGATGCCATACAGTGGTTTGATTGGTTAGTGGCTTGTCGTGGAGAACCAACATGGGATGAATTTGTGGAGGGACTTCTTCTCCGATTCGGTCCTTCAGCATATGATAATGTGGATGGAGAGCTTGCGAAGATTCGACAGACGTCTACTGTGAGTGAATATCAAAGTCGCTTTGAACGCCTCTACAACCGAACTCGAGGATGGTCCGAGAAGCAATTGGTAGGGACTTTCATTGAGGGACTTGATCGAGATATCTGGCGAAGTCAAGGCCCAACGACCAAGGACAATCACAGCTGCATTTTCAAATGCAAGAGTACAAGAAGAAAGGCTGAGTGAGGAAAAACACAAAACAACTAAAGTAGTAAGTAGGATGTCTAGTGGAAGTACTGGTGCCCCAAATTTATCTCGAAAACCCTATGCTACTCGGATGACACAAGAAGAGTTGAAGCAACGAACAGCTAAAGGGCTTTGTTGGCATTGTGATGAGAAGTGGACAGAGGACACCAATGCAAGCAAGGAAAATTGTTAATGATTAAGCCAGTGGAAGTACCAATGCACTCAGATATTAATAGTGGGGAGTCTGATTCTGACAATGAAGAGTCTGAAACTATAGATGATCTGCTAGCAGTTACCGTTCTTGGATTAGCCGGCTACTCCAACCCGCAAACAATGAGGGTTAGCGGATATATCAAACACCAACCTATCACAGTTTTAATTGACACAGGTAGTACCAACAATTTTTTAGATGAAGATGTTGCCAAAAGACTTTCGCTTCCGGTGGAGACCTGTGATAAGTTTGAGGTAAAGTTGACAGACGGAAGAACCTTGACTTGTGAGAGTAAGTGCTCAAGAATTAAACTTTTAGTGCAAAATCAAGAGTTGCGAGCTGATTTTTATCTATTACCACTAGGTGATTATGAAGTAGTGTTGGGAATTGAGTGGCTACAAACTCTGGGAGATGTACTTTGGAATTTCTCAAAGTTAACTATGAAGTTCATGATAAATGGGCAGAATGTGACTTTCCGCGGCAAGCGAGGAGGCAATGTTACTACTGTTAGTAGCAATCAAATGGAGCGAATTCTCAAAAAAGAACGTCAAGGATATTTATTGCAATTAAAGCACGAGGAGGCTGAGGTCAATGAACAAAAAAAGCCAGAAATAGAATCACTTTTGGAGGAGTTCGGAGATATATTTTCAGAGCCCAAGACGTTGCCTCCTAAGCGAGCCCATGATCACCATATTCCTCTCTTACCGGAAGTGCACCAGCCAATGTTCCATATCGCTATCCATATGTTCAAAAATTTGAGATTGAGAAGATTATGAAGGAGATGCGAGATTCAGGTATTATCCAACAGAGTGTTAGTCCTTACTCCTCTCCTGTTTTGTTGGTCAAGAAAAAGGATGGGTCATGGAGAATGTGTGTTGACTATAGAGCATTGAATCACATCACAGTCAAAGATAAATATCCAATTCCTGTCATTGATGAGCTGCTTGATGAGTTAGGAGGTGCCCAATACTTTTCTAAGCTGGATTTGCGTTCTGGATACCATCAAATACGAGTTCATGAGGATGACGTTCCCAAAATAGCTTTTAGGACTCATGACGGTCATTATGAGTTTTTGGTGATGCCTTTTGGACTAACCAATGCGCCATCTACTTTCCAAAGTTTGATGAATGATATTTTTCGACCATATCTCAAGTAAGTTTGTCTTAATCTTTTTCGATGACATCCTTATTTACAGCTCAACTATGGTAGATCATTTGGACCACTTGTGACTTGTTTTTACTATTTTACGAGAGCACTCATTATTTGTTAAGAAGTCCAAGTGTAGTTTTCCGAGAGCTAAAGTGGAGTATTTAGGTCATATTGTTTCATAATGGTGTGGCAGATCCATCCAAAATTAGTAATGGTCAATTGGCCAGTACCAAAAACAATCAAAGCCGTGAGGGGATTCTTAGGGTTGACTGGATACTATCGTAAGTTTGTAAAGGACTATGGTAAGATTAGTGCACCTTTAACAGCCTTATTGAAGAAGGATGCATTTCGATGGAATGATGTTGCAAGTGATGCCTTTGCAAGACTCAAACAAGCTGTGACGACCACTCCTATTCTTGCATTACCAGATTTCAACAAAATGTTCATTCTTGAATGTGATGCATCGGGATTAGGTATTGGGGCAGTATTAATGCAAGAAGGCCGACCCATTGCCTTTACCAGTAAGGCATTGTCTCCTCAGCACTTAAGCTTGACTGTGTACGACAAAGAGATGTTGGCTATCATCCATGCAGTAACTAAATGGAGGCCTTATTTGATCGGGCGGCATTTCCAGATACGTACTGATCATCAAAGCTTGAAGTACATCCTTGAGCAACGAATTTCATCCATGGAACAACATAAATGGGTTACCAAATTATTGGGATATGATTATGAGATTATTTACAAAAAAGGGGCAGAGAACTTAGTCGCAGATGCCTTGTCATAGATTCCAGTGCATTCAGAGGTTTTTGCCATTTCTATTCCAGCATGTGCTACTCTTGACCATATTAAAAAAGAACAACAAGAAGACCCTGAATTAAAGAAAGTCATTCAGAAGCTAGAGCAAGATCCTTCCACTGTTCCTTATTTCTCATGGCATACAAATCACTTGCGGTATAAGGGACGAATAGTTTTGGCTTCTCATTCTTCCCACAAATCAATTGTTTTACAGGAATGTCATGACTCACCTAGTGCTGGGCATTCCGGATTCCTTCGCACTTATAGACGTATTACTCGTGCTTTTTATTGGAAAGGGATGAAAGCAGACATCAAGCAATTTGTTGCAGAATGTGAGACATGTCAGCGTCAAAAGGGAGAAACAGTAGCAAGCCCTGGACTATTACAGCTGCTGACAGTGCCAGAGGAAGTATGGGCAGACATATCCATGGATTTCATAGATGGGTTACCACCATCACAAGGTAAAACTACCATTCTTGTGGTTGTGGACCGACTCACTAAATATGCTCATTTCTGCCCATTAGCACACCCTTATACAGCAATCATTGTTGCTCAAGTATTTGTGGACAATATTGTGAAGTTGCACAGGATTCCCCAATCTATCGTAAGTGATTGGGATAAGGTGTTTACTTCAAATTTTTGGAAGGAGCTATTTCGATTTCAAGGAACTCAACTAAGGATGAGTACAGCCTATCATCCACAAACAGACGGACAAACTAAAGTAGTGAATCGATGCTTAGAGAATTACTTGCGATGTTTTGTGGGAGATAAACCTAAGGAGTGGACTCGTTGGCTTTCATGGGCCGAATGGTGGTATAATACTACTTATCATTCAGCAATTAAGATGACTCCGTTTGAAGCTGTGTATGGGCGAGCACCACCAATCATCCCTACTTATAATGCAAGATCTTCATCAGTTGATGAGTTAGACCGCACCCTTCAAGATCGCACTAAAGTATTACTGATAGGTGTCAAATATTGTTTATTAGACCCCCTTTACTTATGTTTGTTAGACTCTTAGCTGCATTAATTACTAACATTTTGTATAGTTTTTGGTATTTAGTGTTGTGCGGTCATTGCAACAAACATGGCGGCAAAAAGGGCAAGAATGTGGACTTAAAGTGAAGAACGACGCAGCAGACCATCACGCGCACGCAGCGCCACAACACGCCCTAGCAGCTTATCTCCGTCAACGCAGTGCTCGGTTCAACGCACGCATGACTCAAATTTCGCCGTCATAAAAGGTTATTTGCGGTCAACTTGCCTCATGCTCTCGACCACAAATAATCGTGTGAATGCGCTTACTGCTTGAACGCACTTCGGACTGCTTGTATAAATAGGACCCTAGGTCCATTTGTTCGAGAGTTAGACTTTTGGTGTTTTTAGAGTGGTTTGCCTCTGGCTCGCCGCCCTTTTCCTTGTAGTTTTACATTAATTTTAATTTAATGCATTTATTTTCCTTATTTATGTTTCCTTTGCTTATGGGAGGCTAGATCCCAACTAAGGTTGAGGATGTAGCCTCACCATGAATGCTATGTTAATTATTTACGCTTAAGTCATTTCATTCCGTTATTCTTTATTTACTTAAATCGCTTTCACTTGGTTTGGTGACAAAACCAAGTGAGATTGCACGTAATCGCTTATTTTTGGTGTTTCGTCGATGGATACATTCCATCCTTCGGTTTACGCCATTTATCCATAGTAGTTTGTGTTTTAACACATTCACTTTGGATCCTTTGAGCCTTAAACCGCTTATGGTTTGTCTTCGTCACATGAACGGATTCCTTTAATCCTTCGATAGGTGCAATAGATTTAGTTTTGTTTCAAACCGATAGACGGATGTTTTAGCTTAGCATTTTGATTAATGTAGTTGAAATGGTGAGGTGAAAACCTCAACCTTGGTGCTTTTACGTTGTTTACATTTCCGCTTTGTTTTACTTTCGTTGTCACAACACCCATCATGGAGCTAGGTTAAAATAGCATTAACCTAGACTCAAGGTTATTTTGCGCACTAGCAATTTACGGTTCCTTGTGGGATTCGACTCGGTACTTGTGCAACCACTATACGAACTTCGGTTCGTTCAATTCCGAGTACCAAAATTTGGTCACATCAAATTTTGGCGCGTTGCCGGGAACCGTCTAAATTGTTTTGCATTTAACTTTGTTTTTAGATTTATGTTATTTTTCTACTAGTTTTTATTTTCTGCGTTGTAAATATTGTTCATAGTTTATTTTATAGTTTCAATTCATTTGTGTTAATTTTTAGTTTAGTTTCGCTTGAGCTCCCGGAAAATCGCTTATTCTTCGCGCGTAACTCGGGCCCTCGACAGACGGCGGCAAAGATCATGGGCGGTTTAACGATATGCATTATGCTCAACGCACGTGCAACAAATACCGCAACATTTCGCAATCTGTATGAACGAACGTCGACTACTAGCGCCGAGCGCACGCTTCCTCGCACAACATACCGTATAAAGATGTTCTGCTTTTTATTTTCTTTGAATTTTGATTAATTGTTAGACGATTTTTTTGTTTAAATTGCCTGCTTTTGAGTATTTTGTTTGCTGAGTTTAGCGTGTTTAGTTTTATTTTAGTTGTTTATATATTTTGCATGTGTTTAGTTAATAATTTTGTTAGTTTAAATTGTTAGTTGTTTAAATTAGTTTATTTTTGTGCTTTGGTTAATTTAGTTAATTTTACTCTCTTTTTATTATTGTTTCGCCTGCTTTTTACTGCATCATTTTATAATTGCTTTGATTTATTTTTGTTGTTATGTTGCTTTTAGTATATTGTTAAGTTGTTTTTGTTCTTAGTTATTTTTGTCATCTTTTAGTTGCTGTTTTGCTCAATTATTTTCTTTATTTTTCCTGCATATTTGTTTTCTAGCTTGCTTTTTTCCTTAGTGTATAGTTAAATTTCTTTTAGTTTATGCATGGTCGGCGATCGTTGAACCTAGAGTTAACACCATTAGATCCCGACTTAGAAAGAAACATTAGGAGAGCGTGTCGAGCTCAAGCCGAGATGGGGGACAATCAAAGAGAACCAAGGATGGAGCAAAGACAAGAAGATCGCAGGATGAAGAAGAGGAGAACGAGGAATTCAAGATGCAAGAGCCGGGAACGCAGAGCACGAGAAGAATGTATGAGTTGGATTTTACGACATTGCAGCATGAACTGTTGAATCTCTGAGGTCAGCACCACTCATGCATAGTATTACCACCAACTAATGCCACTCATTATGATCTTAAGCCACATGTGATTCGGATGCTACCATCTTTCTATGGCTTAGATCATGAAAACCCTTATTCACATGTTAAGAAGTTTAGAGTATAACGCCACAACCAAATTTCAAAACTTCTCGAGGAATCATCAATCTTGACTTTTCCTTTCTCCCTTCATGACAGAGCCTTTGGTGGTTGGATTCCTTAGCCCTCGATCTATTACGACATGGACAGCTGTTGAAGCAATTCTATCACAGATTCTATCCAATGTCCGAGTGAATGATGCGAGAAAGGAAATTAGTTCCTTTTCTCGGAGGAGGCGAAATTCACGGAATGTTGGACACGATTTAAGGACATGTTGATGAAGTGTCCACCCCACGGATCTGAGAAATGTAGTTCAATTTTTCTACCAAAATTTGTCCCATAACCGTAGCATGATCGAACTATTGAATGGTGGGGCATTCACGAATTTGACGGAGATTTGGCTTACAAAGCCTTGGAGAAGATTGTGCCAACACCCAAATCAGGATTTCACCGAGAGACAAAGTCTGCCGAAAGAAAGGAGGCGTCCTGAATCTGAATGAGCAAGAATTGACTCGGAGAATGGGCGCCATTGTCAAGAGGTGGATACCATGAGTATGGAAAAGCTGTTAAAGCGTGAACACAATTCCGGTTGAAAGTTGTTACGTCATGCTAGTCCTATGCACCTATGCAATTGTCCATCTATGGCAGTTTTCTCTGAGATGGAACAAGTGAACGCTTTTAACAACTTCCAAAAGCAGTCAACTGGCCCATACTCTGAAACTTATAACCCTGGGTGGAGGAACCACCCAAATTTTTCATGGAAGCAAAACCAGCCCACAAATCAAGGAGGTTTCCCTCCTACTTACCAAAACCCTGGACGCTTGGCCCAGCCAGCGTCATCTTCCTATCAAGCCCCCACTCAACTCCCAACATCATCAACTCAGTCATTAGAAGAGTCAATGAAAGAATTCATGAAGATGACTGGTCAGGCCATTAGTGATATTAGAAACTCTACCATGGTGAACACCCAGGCGATCTCCAAGTTGGAGACCCAAGTGGGACAATTGGCAAATCACATGGGTGAGAGGGACAAGGGAAAGCTCCTAGCCAACGTTGAACAATCCTAGGCATGCACTATCGGAAGTGCTCCAAATCAAGAACATGCCCATCGATTGTCTGCTGAGGTCGAGGAAACAAGTGGACAACCAGTGGACAAGCCAGAAGTAGTTGATGAAGCAGTACCAGCAGCAGACCTTGCTGAGGAAGAGGAGACAAAGAGTGACAACAAAGAGAAGAAAGATGCTGAGCCATCTACTGTCATTCCCCCTGAGAAGGACCTTACGAGGTCATTTGTCCCAAAAGCCCCTTATCCGGAAAGATTGAAAGCGCCAAAGAAAAATGCGCAGTTTGCTGAAATATTAGAGGTGTTTAAGCAAGTCGAGATAAACATCCCGTTTTGGATGCAATTCAGCAAGTGACATCGCGAAATTCTTGAAGGATCTGGTGACAATTAAGAGAAAAACCAATGTCCCTAAGAAGGCTTATCTGACGGAGCAAGTGAGCTCCATCCTCCAATGCAAGCTACCCATCAAGTATAAGGACCCTGGATGTCCAACAATTGCTTGCATGATTGGAGAAAGATCAATAGGGCATTGTTGGACTTGGGGCAAGTGTGAATCTCCTTCCCTACTCGATGTATTTGAAGTTGGGATTGGGAGAGTTGAAGCCAACCTGTGGCGCTCCGGTTGGCGGATAGGTCACTTAAGAGACCACGGGAATACTTGAGGATGTGTTGATCAAGGTTGACAAGTTTTATTTCCTGTGGACTTTATAGTGATAGATCTGAACGATTCACGATGTGGCAAATCAAATTCCAGTGATTCTAGGGCGACCATTTTAGCTACTAACGCCCTAATCAAGCTATGGGGCCAGAGTAATGAAGATCTCATTTGGAAACATGACGGTTGAGCTCAATATTTTCAATATCAATAGCCAACCATTGGAGTCGATGAGACCCATCCTATGTGCTTTATTGAAGAAATCCTTTGGTGATTTTGATTTTGAGGACCCAGAGATTGAGTGTTTTACTCAGGACCTAGATTTAGACAGGCTGATTAGGTTAGCTTCGCATGAGCCTAGCCTGGAGGACCCTGATATGGAGTGCTTTGCACTATCTGGAGGTCATTTGAGTGAGACACTCTGACGATGAGCGAGGTATGAGCTCGATCTGGAGCACCGGAGTTGGAATGTTTAGCTCGGGATGGAGGAAACATGGATTTTGGTAGGATACTTGAGCCAACTGATGAAGTGGTTGAGCCAGGTTTGGAGGACATTGAGCTAGAACTATTTGCTCAGTTGGGAGATGACCAGTACTTTGACGAGGTAGGTGAGCTACTTCATTTCTTGATCGATCCCATATCGAGATTCTGATCGAATGTGGGAAAACCATGGATTCAGTTCTCCCACTATTTATTCCTCCACATTTGAGTCATCGATATTATCTGAGCAAGCTTTTGCTCTCATTCATATCTGACCAAGGAGGCCGAGATGGACCAGGGAAGGAACGACTATTTTCCTTCCCCATTTTTGATCATTTGAGGTCGTAGTAGCTGGACATCTATCTTTGCTTATTGATTATCCCAGTGCAACCATCACCCGTTTGACCGGGCAAGATAGTGCCCACCATACTCGGTACATCGGTTTTGTGTCTACCTAGTATCATAGGTAGTTTGTTCCTTATCACAGTGCAGTGAAGGCGTTAAACTTAAGCGCTTGTGGGAGGCACCCTCATTATGTTATTGCTTTTTGTTTTAGTCAAATTTGGGGAAGCATTCTTTTATCTGTACCTAAATTGACTTGTCCCTAGTTGATTCGGTCACATTATGGGCAATGTGGCGTTTTAAGTTTGGGGGTGTTTTTGTAAATATTTTATTTTGTGTTTTTGTAAATGTTTCATTTGTGTTTATTTTATTTGTGTAAATATTTTTGCTTTGTTGTGCTTTGTGTTATATTTTATTTTGTTTTGTTTGTAAAAATTTAATTTTATGTTTGTTTTGTTACACTAGGCGTTGAGCGTACTCAACGTTCGAGCGATTCTCCTCGTTCGACTTTGCCTTGGTGAAGTTCGGACCGTAGCGCTTCTCACCCACACTGCTGCTGCACGCGCATTGAGCGTGCTTTCATAAGTTCGAGCGCATGCCGCACACACACTCACTGCCTGCGAGTGCGATTGACGCACATATATGCGTTCGAGCGCATACTTTCTTCACTTTGTGACCAGCTTTAAGGTCACGCCTCTTCCTTCTTTCCCCATTTTCCCCACCAGTACACTCTCCCATCCCCACCTCGTCCTCTCCTCCCCAAATCCAAAATCACCCACACCCACCACCACCCACCACCTCCCACCATCAGAACACCACCGTGCCATTCTCCACCAACCCACCCACCGCCGGCCGCCCAAACACCCCGATTTATTTTATCCCAAACACAACCCGAAACCAAATTCTCCAAATCACCCCATTTTTATTTTTTGTTCAAATCAAAGGGCACAAATCCTCTCTTGGATTGTCCCTTTGATCTGTGTTGGTTTTGTTTGTTTTGCGGGGGTTGGGCATTTTCAAAGGTTCTTAAACCCTTTATTTTTGGGGTGCACACAGGTGCTCGACGAAAGTCCCCAACGAACCTTCATCATGCCTAGAGGGGAGTTCTTCATCCAGTCTTGGGTCCCATGCTAGTACAGCCCAACCATCGATGGAGAGCCAAGCTCTTGTTGGAGAACACTTTTGCCGTAAAGAGGTGTTCTCCAACAATGGCTCCTAAGTTGGGCCGTCAGAGAATTTGAAGCGCCGGGTTTGAAAAGACTTTTCAAACCCGTCACCTCCTGCATATGGCTGGTCGAGAGTTTTACACTCATCGAGGATTGGCGGTGACCAGCGGACAGTCTTTTCTCCTCCATTGACGGAAAGGCGTGGAGGTGACCGGAGACATAGCGGCTGCGTTGAAGTGCAGCCATGAGCGCTGAGTCGGACACCCCCGGCAGTGCCCTCCATGCTCACACTCGAGGCGTCGTTTCCGATATGTGTGAGGCGGATGCTGCACCGCGAACGAGCTTCAAGCAGAGAAGATTCCTGAATCTTCTCTTCATAGATATGGTCTTGTCAGTAATGTGTGTCCTTTGGGACACAAGACTCGAGACGGGATCTTTTCCTCGTGCCTCTACTCATTCCACAGAGGATTACGGTGTTCTATTCGAGATTATCTGGCCGGATCCAGAAATTCTGTGAGGAGTGCACCATCGCCGGAGCACACGAAGACATGGGGATTGCCTTTCCCCTTTCTCATCACACATTCTGAGAAGATGGGGATTAAGGCACATCAGATGCGATCGAGAGCCCACACTTTGGCTCCATCGTGGCGCCGAGTCTATCCCACATGCGAGCCGCACCACAGCCAGAGCCCGCCGAGCCCATGGACATTCGAGTTGGTAGCTGAGCATGAGATGGCTTTTGAGCCACAGAGCGACTGATAGGAGGAGGAGCTGAGTCGAGAGGAGCGACGAGGAGGATGAGTGTATCACGCTTCGCTGGACTTATTGCACTTCAGACACCCTCATGGACTTCGATCCCGGATCGGGAAGTCTGATTTCATTTCGCAGATTTGCGGAGGATGTTCGTCGGGGGCTTCGAGGTCCGGAGATGTTGAGCCATCATGGAGCGCCTCCAGCAGCCGGGACCTCATGCACCACCACCGACCATGTGACGTCTTTGTGACGTCTTGGTTTATTTTCACACCCCTTGCACTTTGTTTTTATTTCCTATATCAGCACACTGTGGACATCAGTGCAGATTTTGAGTTTGGGGGTATTTTTATCATGTTGTGCACATTTTATTTTCTATTATGATTTATGTTGATTATGGTTTATTTTCTTTTGTGAGCTTAATTTTATGAACACATGATTACTTTGTGAATGGAATTTTGATTATGTTACTTTCTTTGGCAAAACTTGAGATATTGCATTTCAATTTGATTTTCACGAGCACATTTGGCACGTAGTCTGTGGGATTAAATGTTGAGTTTGGTCATGCTAGTTTTGTAAGCTTAAATACAGTTGGATAACTTGTTGAGAAATAACCATGGTTTATGTCAAAAAAAAAAAATCTTTGATCATTTTAAGCTTTCCACCGAGTAATCGAATCTCATGCCTCAGTAAGCATTGAGCATTAGCGTAAAAAGTGAGAAGTTAAACTTGATTAGCAAGCTTATAGCCTTTTGACTCGAGTTAGTAGGTCCTTAGGGGTGTCTTTACCTAATGCCCTAAAACCATTTGGTTTGGGAGTCATTGACCTTAACGCTTGATACATGGGTCAACTAGACAGCTTAAGGAGCTATGCAATAAAAAAAAAAAAAAAATAAACCTTGGTTATTGTTTGATGAGTGGTCGATGAATTTGAGTGTCAAAGCATGCATGAAAAAGTTTAGTGTTGAAATCCCATGATTATGTGTTAAATTCACTTTCACTAGAATTGATTATTGTGATATCTCGGTTTGCCATGTTTGTAGCCGATTAAAATTCCACGAATCTTGTGAAGATGGTGTTTGTTTGATTAAGTTTGCTTTTGAATTTAAACCATGGTTGATATATTTTTGCATGATTGAGAATAAAATGTACAGATGTTTGTGGGTATCATTCTGAAAAACCCTCACGAGACTTCACTCGTCCTCTAGGAACTCCTAGAGGTTTAAAAGGCTTGTTGCATCGCTCAATGCAATCGTTCTCCCAGCGGACTTATGTTTTATTATGTTTTCATTTTGTTTTGCTAAGGACTAGCAAAATGTAAGTTTAAGGTATTTGATAGGTGTCAAATATTGTTTATTAGACCCCCTTTACTTATGTTTGTTAGACTCTTAGCTGCATTAATTACTAACATTTTGTATAGTTTTGGTATTTAGTGTTTTTGCAGGTCATTGCAACAAACATGGCGTGCAAAAGGGCAAGAATGTGGACTTAAAGTGAAGATCCGCCATAGTCGTTCGACCGCACTTGTGCGTTGACGCACCGACTTGCACTGGCACCGCGACGCCTGCGACAGCGGCCTGCAGCATACGCCTATGACTGCTTCATCACGGCATACGCAGCACACCACGTTATCGCGGCTGCAGCCCGGCCCTAGCGATTATCTGCGTTGACATGAGTGCTTTCTGCGTTGACGCATCGACCCTAGGTCCATTTGTTCGAGAGTTAGACTTTTAGGCGTGTTTTTTAGAGTGGTTTGCCTCTGTTGGCCCTACTCGCCCTTTTCCTTGTAGTTTTTACATTAATTTTAATTTAATGCATTTATTTTCCTTATTTATGTTTCCTTTGCTTATGGGAGGCTAGATCCCAACTAAGGTTGAGGATGTAGCCTCACCATGAATGCTATGTTAATTATTTACGTTTAAGTCATTTCATTCCGTTATTCTTTATTTACTTAAATCGTTTCTCACTTGGTTTGGTGACAAAACCAAGTGAGATTACACCATGTCGTTTATTTTTGGTGTTTACGTTCGATGGATACATTCCATCCTTGGTTTCGCTCATTTATCCATAGTAGTTTGTGTTTTAACACATTCACTTTGGATCCTTTGAGCCTTAAACCGTTTATGGTTTGTCTTCGTCACATGAGCAGATTCCTTTAATCCTTCGATAGGTGCAATAGATTTAGTTTTGTTTCAAACCGATAGAGCGGATGTTTTAGCTTAGCGTATTTTGATTAATGTAGTTGAAATGGTGAGGTGAAAACCTCAACCTTGGTGCTTTACGTTGTTTACATTTCCGCTTTGTTTTACTTTCAAGTTGTCACGAACACCCTGCGGAGCTAGGTTAAAATAGCATTAACCTAGACTCAGGTTATTTTCTAGCACTAACAATTCACGGTTCCTTGTGGGATTCGACTCGTACTTGTGCAACCACTATCTGAACTTCGATTGATACCAAATTTGGTCACACGATTCTGAATCCTCAAGGACCATCTCCATGCTGCCCAAGCCCAAATGAAGCAACAAGCGATAAGCATCGAAGTGGCCTTGAGTTTGAGGTAGGGGATTGGGTGTTTCTTAGATTGCAACCTACCGACAAATCTCTGTTAATGTACATCCCTCCAAGAAGCTTTCGCCTCGATTCTATGGGCCTTATAAGGTGTTGGAACGGATCGGTTATGTTGCCTACTGTCTTGATCTGCCTCCAGAATCCAAGATTCATCCTGTTTTTCATGTTTCTTGTCTCAAGAAGAAGTTAGGAGAGCGAGTTTTTTGTCAACAACAATTACCTAATATTACTTCCATGGGGATGTTAGATTGACCTCGCAATTTTGGATCGAAGGATGGTCAGAGTGGCATAATAAGAAATTTTGTTGTCGAGTTCTTGTCCAATGGGCCCATTTACCCAAAGAAGATGCTACCTGGGAGCCGTATGAGACTCTGAAGGTCCGCTTTCCTGAATTTATTAATTATCAACCTTGAGGACAAGGTTGTCTTTAAGGGTGGAGGAATGTTAAGAACCCTCTATTTTCTAATTATCTATATTATTAAATAATTAGTCCTTTCCTTTCTAGGTTAGGATTTCTTCTCCTACGGGACTAGGATTATTAATCCTATTCCTATTAAGATTAGAGTTTATTTTCTATTCTATAAAAGCCATGTAAGTGCCTTTAGTAATCATCAATAAAATTTCAATCAATTGCTATAAGCAAATTGTGGAGGCTAGACCCCCTCGAAGAGGTCATATCTTTCTTGTTTTTCTTTAGTTTTTCTCTGATTTTAATTGATAAGAACTACGATTCTTATCAGAGAGAGGGAGAGGGAGCGTTAATGGCTTGCACTGTAAGAAACACAAGCAAACCTAACATTACCATTGCCGTAACCAAACGTTTGCTCATACGATTTGCATTCATATATATGTCTCTTCGATCCAATAGTACATCCAACAGATCGTCTAAACACTTATATATCAAGCACAAGTTGTTGGGGGGTCTTATAAAAGAAATTATTCAAAATAATTATTTTTTATTTGAGTAATTAAGAATGATCTTCACTTTTTCTTTTTTTTTTTCAAACTTGCGCCCCGCCCCTTCATTTGGTTCATGACTTTTCACAAAGGATATCACGTATATAATTATGTGGTGACTTTTGAAACATGCATGGATTGATGAAGATGTAATATAAAAATGAATAAAACCCAATCCTTGCAGTACATTGGTATGAAAAGAATGATATAAAAAGGCATGATGAATATCACTATTCACTAGTAATGATCCCATACTGAAGAAGCATGAAAAGACACAATATAATGCTACAAATTACCTATACAAGTAACTATTCAAAAGGTACTTATAAATTTAAAAAATAAAAAATAAAAAAATCAAAATGGCATCTTTACATCTAATAATTAATATGTGAACTATATTATATTAAAAAAAAAAAAAAAGTTTTTTTCTTTCTTTCTTTTTAGCAACAAACTCTATTTATAATTTATTGTTCCTTATTTGTTCAAAATACATGAACCATAATCAATTCTTTTATAATTTTCTTTTAAAAACTGTTGGCCAAAAGTGTTAGAACTGTTTTCAATTATTGAATACCAAATTGTCATGCTTGAAAATGAAAATGTAAGCAAATGAGAGCTTGCTGGTTTGTGCCTGTGGGAGATAACTTCAATACTTAAGTCAGATTCGTATTTAAGAATATAAATTGAGTGCAAGAGTTCAAAGTTTTGAACAATGGGAATTAATTAAAATAATTATTACAGTTAAATTAAATTATTTGAACAATGGGAATCAATAAATTAAATAAAGTAGAAGAAATACTTTGAAAATTTTAGCAAAAGTCTAGTTTCTAAGCCTTGGGGGTTCGATCTGGGAAGGTTCCAATTTGAAGGAGCCTTTGAAATACACAGTGATGAGCTTTCTAGAAAGGTTTGTCCTATGTGCGTTCCATTTAGGTTCAAACAGAGTGTTCTAGTAAGCTCCGTTCCATTTACGTTCAAATAAGGTTGGCAGATCACATTCTTTAGGAGGGAAGAATGTTCAAATAAGCTCCGTTCCATTTACGTTCAAATAAGCTCCGTTCCATTTAGGTTCAAACCAAGTGGCACACTTGCGAAGTCTGCCGTAATACTACTTGGGGTGGAATGCCTCCTAATTGTATTTGTGATACGTTATTACTAGATCAATTTGATAATTCAATGAAGTCTACTATCATTATTTCAAAAAAGAAAAAGAAAAAGTAAGCTCCGTGCCATTCCCATTCCAAATAAGTTCGAACTAGGGGTTCCCAAATGTGTTCCATGTTGGTTTGAGTCGGGTGTGTTTTTGTCAAGCCAAGAGGTCCATTCCAAATTGGTTCGAACTAGAGGATTTTCGAGAGGTGTGTTCCAATTCAAATCGAACTAAGGCTTAACCGAGTGTTCAGTTCAAACCGATAGAATTCAAACTAGGACTGCATTGGTTCGAATTGGAGTGTAACCAAGGTTCTAGTTTGATCGGGATTTTACAGATTCAAACTGCTTGTGTTTTATGGATAATTTATGGGAGTTTTATGAAAGGGCTCAAACTGGGCATTTTTCAGATCGAACGGGGAAGGCCAAATGTCGACTGCAAATAGGTAGGGTGCAATTTTTCAACTTTCTTTCTCTCCTCACACCACTTTCTTTTTCTCTATCTCTTTCTCTTTCCCTTTCCTAGGGTTTTTTTTAACATTTTAGTGAAATTAATTAACTAGTAATTGACTCCATAGTTCGTGTCCTAACCTTATTCCATGGGGAACAAGACTCAGGGATCTCATTATCTCTAAAGAGAGTATGTAGTGGAAGACTTCAACTAAGGGATTAGCTAGTAATAATTTAAAACCATAATCATAACAACTAGAGTGAAACTTAGAGCATCATAACATAGACTTTCAAGTACCAAGGTCAAAGATTAGTCATCAAAATATAATATAGATAACTTGTAATTGTTCTGAATGAAACTAAAGCTTGCGCTTAACCAAATACAACATAAAGATAATTTTGAGCATTTCCTAATGAACAGTACTACCAGTGTTCCACATGGACTTGAGCCATACGGGTCCAAGTCCTCAAAATTGACTTTGATTAAGTCCTTTACCACCACTAGATGGTTCCCTGAATCCATTTCTTGCTAAACTAGTTATAACAATGCAAATATACATAATAGAGGGACAAAAAATACACAATTAAGTCAAATGACTTAGTGAGTAAAAATGCACTTGGCATACATATTATTAGATGATAAACTCAGTTGGACATAAACCACATGTAGCATTATGAAGTGATAGTTTATAATGAATGCAATATAGATATAATATATGTTGTAGTATAAGAATCATATTATAGTTCAAACTGTATAGTCTACCCGAGATATTACCTATTCTCAACAAGGTTGATGCTATTTTGAGGGACTTATAATACAATATCGGTGCCTCAGCTATTGTACGCTACCGCTCATGACAATAGTAGCCTAAATGAGTCCGATCTTAGGTGGCCTATGCTACTAATGATATACATTCTATAGTGACTCGCCAATCAAACATGGTTGCACCGGTCATGAAATAACCATTGGATCCGATGCCCATATAAAGACACACACATTTGACCATAAAGTTAACTTGTATAGTAAGCACATGACCATTATCCCGCACGCACCGATGTACCATGTCATATAATGCAATTAGTCTTATCCGTCTTTTACATGCATACTCTTACAAATCTTACCATGTTCATTATCTTACTTAATCAACATATGTTTTCACAAAATAGAGTTCATAGTAGATAAAAAAATGTATTTCATTATAGTTATATCGATGCATGTTTGGCACACATAAAATAATCGTACAATGCAGAAAAAGTAACAACAAATATTCATGTGAGTTTGTACTCACCTGGGTCATATAGTTATTCTCAAACTCCTTTGAGGTTTCCACACATTTGTAATATGTGAAAAAACATATCATTATGTAATACCCCAATAAATCACCTTTTAATTTTAAGAGTTAAAGATTGCTTAACCAGCTGATAATTTCTTCAAAACAAACTTTAAAACAAGTGGCCCAAAACCTTCTTTGATTAGCAAGCCCTTGAGGCCTTTTGCAAAGCCAAAGCCTAAGGTACCCTCATTGGGTGAGTGCTCGCCTTGAGGATCACATGTAGCTTCGCATGAGCGATTAACTCAGTACTTGTGCAAATCAATCGTTGTCTGACGATTATTTACCTCTTTGTAAGGCAATTACACGAGCATTTGTTATGTTGTGATGTGAGTACTTGTTGACAAAAATTTTAGACTCTTGGATAGTACCCAATTAGTGGATCTGGATCCTTGGAATTCCTTAAATTCCAGTTTCCGAAGTGGAAGATCTTGAGCTTCCATATTATTTAAAGATCAAAATAAGCCACGTGGCTAAAACCACTTCTCTCCCAAAACCACTTGGTTTTAGGATACCAAAATGTTGGGTATGACTTGTCACCCATCAATTATTCTTGTTATCTTATGGTTGAAGAATTGGATATCTTAATTGCACATGGTAGTTGAAGGCTCATGGTTTGAAAGTTGGGCATCTTAATTGCACATGGGGCTCATAGGCAATTAAGAAGGGTTGGTGGAGCTTGCCTATATAAAGGAATGAGAGCTCATTTGTGGATCATCCCATTTTAAGAGAGCTAGAGAATAGTAAGAAAAAAAAGATCCAAAGCTCAAGTGAGCCATTTGAGAGAGTGAGAGAATTCTCTTTGTAGAAACACTATCAAGTGTTGTTTTGGGTGTACTTGGGTCTTTGGGTGTGAGCCATTATTTGTTTCTCCCTTGTTTTTCATAGTAAAATATCTTGATCTATCTTCTCTAGTGGATGTAGGCCAAGTTAGGGCCGAACCACTTAAATCCTTGTCTATTTTGGTAGTTTTTATTTTTTATTCTTACTTCTCAATTTATTTTGGTGCATCTATTTCAACAAATTGGTATTAGAGCTTGGGTTATATCAAGCTGGGTTTTATCTGTCCGAGTACATGTCTCGTATACCATACACAAATGTAGTTGGTAGTTTGATGTATGTTGTGGTGTGTACCCGACTTAATATCTCATATGTAGTCAATATGGTTAGCATATACATGGCAAATCTAGGGAAAGAACATTGGCAAGCAATGAAATGGTTGCTAAGGTATCTACGTGGTACTTTGGATGTAGGAATGGTGTTTCAAAAGGGCAATACTTCAGAGTTTCATGCTAGCAGCTATGTTAATTCTGATTATACTGGTGACTTAGATAGATGACAATCTACAACGAGCTATGTTTTCACATTAGCTCATGGTCCAATCAGTTGGAGGTCTATGTTACAGCCAACAATTACTTTGTCTACTATAGAAGCAGAATATATGGCAATGACTAAGGCTGTCAAGCAGCATTATGACTATAGGGTTTAGTTGGTGATTTGGGATTCTCATAGGAATATGTTAATGTCTACTATGATAGTTAGAGTGCCATTCACTTGGAAAAGAACCAAGCTCATCATGCCAGGACCAAGCACATTGATATTAGGTTTCATTTTATTAGAGAAATTATTGGAAATGGTGATTTCTTTACAGAAAGTTGACACCAAAGATAATCCAATTGATTTGTTGACAAAGATTGTTTCAGCAATCAAATTCAATCATTGTTAGGACTTGATCAATATTCTACATGTTTGAGTGAGGCGTAGAGGGGAAGACAAGATTGATGGTCAGAATTTCCGACAAGGTGGAGTTACGTTCTTTATTAGACTTGATGGTTTTCAAGTCAAGGTGGAGAATTGTTGGGTATGACTTGTCACCCATAAATTATTCTTGCTATCTCATGATTGAAGAATTGGATATCTTAATTGCACATGGGTAGTTGAGAGGCTCATGGTTGAGAGTTGGGCATCTTAATTGAAAAAGGGTAGTTGAGAGGCTCATAGGCATATTTAAGAAGGGTTGGTGGAGCTTTCCTATATAAAGGAATGAGAGCTCATTTATAGATCATCCCATTCTAAGAGAGCTAGAGAATAGTGAGAGAAAGAAGATCCAAAGCTCAAGCGAGCCAATTGAGAGAGTGAGAGAATTCTCTTTGTAGAAACACTATCAAATGTTGTTTTGGGTGTAAGCCACTATTTATATCTCCCTCTTTTTTCAAAGTAAAAGATCTTGATCTGTCTTATCCAGTGGACATAGGCCAAGTTATGGCCAATTGCTATCTCATGGTTGAAGAATTGGATATCTTAATTGCACATGGGTAGTTGAGAGGCTCATGGTTGAGAGTTGGCATCTTAATTGCACATGGGTAGTTGAGAGTCTCATGGTTGAAAGTTGGGCATCTTAATTGCACAAGGGTAGTTGAAAGGCTCATAGGCATATTTAAGAAGGGTTAGTGGAGCTTTCCTATATAAAGGAATGAGAGCTCATTTGTGGATCATCCCATTCTAAGAAAGCTAGAGAATAGTGAGAGAAAGAAGATCCAAAGCTCAAGTGAGCCTATTGAGATAGCGAGAATTCTCTTTGTAGACACACTATCAAGTGTTGTTTTGGGTGTACTTGGGTCTTTGGGTTTGAGCTATTATTTGTATCT
Organism: Carpinus viminea; assembly: GCA_013348765.1. Lineage (NCBI taxonomy): Eukaryota > Viridiplantae > Streptophyta > Magnoliopsida > Fagales > Betulaceae > Carpinus > Carpinus viminea. The sequence continues at coordinate 38,818,456 of CP054667.1, read as the reverse complement.
CCCTTGTTTTTCATAGTAAAAGATCTTGATCTGTCTTCTCCAGTAGACGTAGGCCAAGTTGGGGCTGAACCACTTAAATCCTTGTGTCTATTTTGGAAGTTTTTGTTTTCTATTCTTACTTCTCAATTTATTTTGGTGCATCTGTTTCAACACAAAAGACATTCCCTCATAAGACCCATTTCTTCCTCGCGTTTGGAAGAAAAAAAAATCAACTTTATCCTTCTTGTTTACTTCTCAGGCTTCTTCCTCTACATCTAAGGTAAAAAAACAATTAAAAAAATAATAAAATTTTACATTTTAGTTGTTTTAGTGTTTTGTGATGTGTAGGTCTTTGCATCAAAACATGGCTAAAAGGGTAAAATGGACTTGAAGAGAAGCAATGGAGTTCGCCAGATGCTCGATTGCACTTTGTGATTGAGCGTAATCGTGGTCGATGAGCGGTCGAACGAGGTCCAATCAACCGCTCACGTTGTTGCCCTAGCCGCCCTACGATTCCATCACTTCCTATGTTATGTAGTTATTTGCGTTCGATTGCATAGTGTACAATCGCATGCATCAATGCGATCGAATGCATGCTCGTTGCCTATGACGTTTTCTATAAATAGGCCCTTTTTTGACAAGATTTCTTGTTTTTTATTAAGAGCATTTGCCATTGTTTAGGCCCCTTGCCCATTTATTTGTACACTTCATTTTTAATTTATTTAATGCTTTTCTTTAAGCTTTCTTTACTTTCTTTAAACATGGGTGGCTAAATCTTCAACTAAGGTTGAAGATGAAGCCTCACCCTTAGCACTTCTTTGTTGTTTTTATGTTTAACGCATTACATTCTGTCATTTACAGTTCATGTTCATTTCATTTCAATTTTATATGACAAAGTTGTTGTGATTGTTGTTGCGATGCATTGGAAGTCCAACTCTTGTTGTGTTCCAAGTCGGGTGCACAACGGATGAGTGAAACTCAATTAAATATCCACTGTGATCCATGGATACAGTGGATGATTCTATTGAGAATCACTATCCGTTGTAGTTCCTTAACGATAAACACATCAAGCGGTTCGACTAGTATCAAAACAACAATAGAATATGATTTAAGTTCAAATCGATAGACAGAAGTGTGTGTTTTACGTTTAAGCAAGTATTTTAATGTTGGGTGAGGTTGAGTCTTTAACCTTAGTTATTTTTATTAATTCATTTACGCTTTTTAGAGTAGTTTATTATTTTTGCAAGTTTTGAGTTCGATCATACGACCCAATTTCAAAACTAGGTTAAAATAGGATTAATCTAGGTTTAATATTAGTTTTTGAACAAATGCCTTTCCCTATGGTTCGATCCCGTATTTTGCAACACTACACGGTCAACGACTTGTGCTATTGCGAGTGCAATCAAATTTGCATATTAGGCGGAGTCAAATCTACACTAAAAACCCAATGCCAAACCCCAATACCAAATATCCTTTCAGGTTGGGTTCTCTAATTTTGGTTATTGTGTGCCTTTTTGGATTATAAGTTTTGTGAGTCTTTTTGTATTGAGGCAATTTTTTTTTATTTTTTTGCTCTAAGAGAATTGAGAAAAAGAAAATTAATCGTGAGAAAATTCCATTGGACTTTGTTTGTTTCGGACTTCATGTTTGCTGGTGTTTTGACATTTTTCATTTATATGCTTTTTCCTCATAGCCAAGAAGAACATGGCACAAAAAGGTATTTCTTATTTGTTTGTAGAAATGTCTTAGCATTGATTCATGAATTGAATTGTTTACTTAATTGTTTGTGTGGTTTTGGATTATACTTTGTATGTCTATTTGGATTTAGCTTATATACTTGCATGAAGTTACTTGTATGCTAGGTCAAGCGAACGTATGCCATTGTTTTTAGCGTGGATGTACGCTTGGGAACCACTAGAAGTACACTCTGCAAATAATATAGTGGACGTACGTGGAACCACATGGATGTACACTACTTTTTGAAATACCCCCTGGGTAATACTTGGACGTACGAGACATCATTTGGACCGCTGGACAATAGTACTGGACGTACACTAGGGTTAGCGGATGTCCACTGCTTTTTTAGAGAGTTGGTGGCGACCTTCTCCTATAAATACCCTTCCCTACTCTTATTCTTCACGCCCATTCCAGTCCTTTGGCATGCCTCTAGGCTGCCATAATCAAATCCTTGCTTGTTGTGTGTTATTTGGTGAGTGTGAGCTCCAAAAACGAGATTCAAAGGAAGAGAGATCATGTATGTGCTTAGCTTTGGGGTAAACTTTATTTCTTTTCACATTTCAACACTATTTTACCTTCTAGCTTATATTTTGATGAGTTTTCCAAAGTGTTCATTAACATTTCCTTAAAATTGTTAATGCTTTCAAAAGATCTTTTAAAGTTTCATTGTGTTGAGATTTCTTACATTGCATGTGCTCTTTTGTTAGCTTAGAAGAGGCTTAGAGGTCTAGAAATGTTATAGGAATCAAGTACTGTTTGAAAACTTAAAAGTGTGCTTAACTCATTGAGTGGACGTACGTCATCGGGGCCGAACGTTCAGTCAAGGAACAGAGTACCAGTTTAAGCTTCGATCGTGCACGGTTTAGTTTAGCCACTTTATGGTTAGACACAACTTAGTATATTGGTGTGTTGTATTCCATTATAGTAGGACTTAGCTTTGTCGGAGGATTCGCTTGAGTGCGTGAGGTAAGATTGAAGATCTCGATAGCTTGTTGCTCACATGAGATCCTCTAGCACTGATTATTAAGGGCTTCAATCCTTATTCCTTATCCCCATCTTTTACTATATAGACTTCATACTATGGTCAAATGTGTGTGTCATATAGGGGCTTTGGATCCAATGGTTTTGTGACCAAAGTGCAACCATTCCCAATAGTTGGTCACTACAGGACAGATATCATTAACGGTGTGGGCCACTCGAGGTTGGACTCGGTCGTGCCATTAGTGTTATGTACGATAGCATGCAATGGCTGGGACACCGGCATTGTACTACAGGTCCTTCGGGACAACACCAACCCTGCTGAGAATTGGTAATATCTCGAGTAAATCATATATGAAAGCTATGACCTATAAAGTATTAGTTTTTCTTGCATTAAAATATTTAGGTAGTTATCGCCGATAGTAAACCATGATCTTTGAAAACCTGAAAACCTACCAAATGGTGTATTAACAGGGATAATGCCCCCTTTTGATTATTACTCAAATTGCACGTTTATTTTCACTAATTGAGCTCATCCCATACGTATGTTGTAAGGTTTACTTACTAAGTCATTAGACTTACACTGTTACTATTTTCTAGGAAACTTGACTCAGCACTCTGGGAGTGGCATGACTGCTACTACCTGTGTGGTTTAGGACTTGCCAATTATTACAGGTTTGTCATTATTATTGCTTAGTTACTCCATGTTCCTACTTGATGAATTATAGTAACTCAGATTTATTCACCTTCCATTGCATTTACTCTGATGATACTAAAGGGGCAATTTCCCGTTTATTCACAAGTTGGCATAAATGGGGTAATTGCCAGTGACTCTACCAAATTAGCCAAGGCTGATTTAGAGGCGTTACAAATAAGATTAAGAGGCAAACCGTGGAATTTATTACCAATTAATTAATTTCCAATGCGTTACATTAATATTTCCATGTGGCGATAGAGAATTCAATGTCTTGAACATGTTTCGAAACCAAAGTTAATTTTTCAAATCAATAAGAAAATATTGACAAATTTATATCCAATAGTAAGTTTGTTACTTTCCATGAAAATTTATGAAGTCCATATTTGCATTTGTGCTATTAGTAAGAGATGTTGATGTAAAATTGAACCCATTAGTTCCCTAACAAAACATTGTCATTAAATTAGTCAACCTAATATGCCATGCATTATTGTTTTCAAGTATAAATGAAATGGTTTTTTACTTGACTAGTATATGCATTATTAAATGGTTTGTTACCAAATCAAGATGAATTGTTATCAAATGGTCCCTATATAATCACAACAATCACAAAAACACTTCTCTTTTTCTTTTTTCTTTTCTTGAGAGAGTAAAATGGTGAGATGTTACCGGTGGAAATTCAATGAGATTGATTCCGCATCTATGTTAAATGATTCTTCAAATGTTGTCCTTGGTATCAAATAAGGCACTTGATCAATGTGCTATATTATAAAACAAAATAAAATTTTATTAAGAAAATCCAAAAACAAATAATGCATTTAGACATGTTGTACATTTGTAAATTTGTTTTTTAAACTTTGAACTCAAATAATTCAAACTTATAATCCAAAAAGGCACACAATAACCCAAATCAGAGAACCCGACCTGAAAGGATATTTAGTATTGGTGTTTGGCGTTGGGTTTTTAGTGTAGATTTGAATCCGCCTCAATTTTTTTTTTTTTTGGCCCAAATACGAACAAAGATGAACTGGCGATGAAGAATTGACAAGTGATTGTCCACCAAAAGTGGCAGAAAGCCTGTGCTATTCAAGCAACGGCTCCGCCTCAATTTTCTTTTTTTGGCCTAAACGTAATGGCAAATGCATTTTTTTTCTTTAGGTTTTCTAAGATAAGGAAGAAGAAGGGTAAATATGAGATTTTTTTTTTTCAGACGTGAGGAAGAAGTGGGTTTTGCAAGGGAATGTCTAGATGTGAGGAAGAAACCTGAAGAAGAGGCAGAGGAAGCAAAAGGGTAAAGCTACAAATTTTTTTAGACATGAGGAAGAAGTGGGTTTTAGGAGGGATTGTCTTTTAATTTGGTATCCTAAAAACAAGTGGTTTTGGGAGAGAAGTGGGTTTTAGCCATGTGGCTTATTTTGGACCTTTAAATGACATGAAAGACTATGATCGTCCAATTTCAGGAATTCCAGGGGATCCAGATCCCCAAATCGCACACCTGGAAAGCATTTTTTACCTATAGTAAACAATACACAAGCACTCGCACCTTTTTAGGATTTCTCCTGCAGCATTCTCAGCTTTTTTCCCCTATGTAAACCCGCATCCCACACGACCCTTAACCCTTATTTCAGCCCTTGTTGCCCTAGATGTTTGGTTGGTTGGTTTTGAGTTTGTGAGCCTTGAGTGTTTCCTTGGTGTTTACGGAGAAGAACGGAAGGAGCTCTAGCTATCTTCTAAGGTGACTTCTTAATCATTCTTTTATGCTTTCATAAATGTAGTTGTTACTCTCTTAATGTTACAAGTTTTAAAATACCATGACAAAGTCCTTATGCTCATTTTCTTGTTCAAGCAAAAAATGATTTCGAAAGGTTGTTAACCTAGGCTTGCTCTCTTTAAAAGTTGTATGATTTGCACATGGATGTGTATATTTTCTTAAGAAAACCATGAATGTTTTAAAAAGGCTTTCAAACACTTTCCTTCGGTTCTTTCGTTGTGTTACCTAGTAGCATAAGTGCTTAGGGAAGAAAATACCAACCCACAACCTTGGATAGAAGCCTATAAGTATTTTTGGGTATTTCTGGCAAAACCCTTGTCCCCAGCCGAACACTAGCCCTAGGGAATGAACGCTCAACCGGAGAGTGGGTTACACACCCCTTACCCCCATAAATGTGTACAAAGGTTTTAGCGGTTCCTTTTTGTTAAATGGAACCTCGTAGAGTTTTCTAGTACTACTTATAACGATGAGTCGTGTTTCGTTATAACAGGGATTCGTGATGTTATAGGACTCAAGCAAGCAAACAAGGTAATTAAACACTTACAAACACTTCCCTTAAAATCATGGGATATGTTAGCTAACTAACCATACATACAATATGAGCACATCTATTTGTAATAACTTGGTAACTGCTTTAATAATTGGTTGATAAGATGCATTGTATAACATGGTACACCAGTACGTGCAGTGTAATGACCATGAGCTTACTATATAGACTTGATTTTATGGTCAAATTTGTATGTTGTTAGAGCACTAGCAGTAGATACCCTTTGATTTTTCCTAAGTTTAGGGCACAAAACTACTTTTTGCTTCCCTATGAAAATATATTTCACAATAGTTTCCCTTATATTTTCTTATATCATCATTAAAATATTATTTCTTTGCAAAATACAAGTTCCCTACTTAACCTCACTTTTTTCACAAAATTCCAACACAATTCTCAATTAAAGACAACAAGATAAAAGATGAGAGAGGAAAGAAAATTGTTTGTATTAAAATAATGTATAGAGAACCACTTTTGGTTCCCTACACATTGGGAAACACTGTAGCAACCCTTGAGGGTTGGTTAAATATAGGGAATCTGGTGTGAGTAGGTTTTTGTGTGTTTTTTTAAAAAAATTTCCTAAACATAGAGAAGAAAATGGCATACAGGGCATCTATTACTAGTTCTCTTATATGAGCCTTGGATCCAATGGTTGTTTCGTGACCAGCACAACCTTAATAGGAAATCACTACATGACGTACATCATTAGTAATGTGGTCCACTTGAGGTTAGACTCGGTCGGGCTACTAGTGTTATGGACAGTAGCGTTGACATTGCATTACAAATCTCTCGAGACAACGCAAACCTTGCTGAGAAGGGGTAATATCTTGGGTAGACCATATATGATAGTTATGACCTATAAAACATAGTTTTTCTGCATTAAATCACTTAGGTGATTGTCGCCAATAGTACACCACTCTTTTATTAACCAAACAATATTTTCAAGGTGTATTAATGGAGACAACACCTTATTTTCAATGTTTACCAAAAATTGCATGTTTACTTATGTTTAATAATAATGAGCTCATGTCATGCCTAATTGTAAAGATTACTTACTAAGTTGTTAGACTTACATGGTTATTACTCTTAAAAGGAGTTTGATCCTAGAATCGAAGAGTGGTATGGTTGCCACTATAGACTTTGCTTTTAGATCTTCATGCTGTTATCAGGTTTGCTTTATGCTATTGTTAGTTGCTTCATGTCTTTAAATTAAGGATTATACTTGTCCCTTGTAATGATTAATAGATTTTTTAGATTTATTTCACCTTCCTATGCATGAACTTTGGTGATACTTAAAGGGGCAATTCCCCATTTAGTCACCAGTTGGTTAAATTGGGGTAATTGGCAGTAACACTGCCAGGCTGGTCAATGCCAAATTTGGGGGGGCATTAAACATTAGTCCTAGATCTAAGCTTAAATGAGTCCTAGACCTAAACATGTTCAAAATAGAGTCCCTTCTTGACCATCGAATGTTTGGTCAGAATGGCTTGAACATTCAACCAGAGAGGTGTGAACATTCGTTGTAGGGCAAAACCATTTTGAATCAAACAGCTTTTTAATCACTTCTAAACAAGTTCTGAGGTCATAATAAGATTCCTAACATACTCCTAACCTAAAATAATATCTTCATGTAGAATAAAATACATCAAACGAGAATGAAACGTTAATCAATGTTTAAACCAAGATTAAAACCTAAATCAACAACATAAGCCCAAATCTAACAACCAAACTATGGAAAATAGTTAACCAGCCTAACAACTAGGTAAAGAATAAGTCAAGTTAGAAAAATGTTACTTCTCTAGAAGCAAGGCCCCAAGAAAGATCTCATTCTTCTTAAAACCATAAACACTCACAAACAAGGTTTTTCTAAGGCTCAAATGGCAAAATTGGGTCTAAAAGGGTAAGGGAAGGGGTATTTATAGGATTGGAAAAGCCGAGGGCGCTGCTATGACAATCTTGTAGGTCAGCGAATTTTCAATGGCCCCCTTAAGAATGTTTAGTGTACTATTGCACAATAGTTTTAGGGTTGTAGGTCGAACGTTTGGTCATTACTCAATGGTTTAAAATTTGGTCAATGAACGTTGGATGTATTATTACCCAACGGTTCTAGGGTTACAGATTTAAGCTAAGTTGGAGGATTGATCAAGAGGAAGTTTTTAAAGCTAAATCTAAAACTGATTCATGGTGTTAAAGGCTCCATTTTCACTTATCGAAATGAGATAAATTCATAACTCTTGTGCATTAGGTATCTAGTAAGAAAAGAAGTGTGTACATAGTTTTATGTGAATTCTGGGAAACTTTGTAAGCTACTGCATTCTCTCCTTGCTCTATGTTTAATATGCCGTTCTATAAGAAAACATAATGCGGAAATATAAATATAGAATAATAAATAAGTAAGAGAGAAATAGACACAAGATTAAAGTGGTTCGGCAATATGCCTACATCTACACACTAAAGCCCTATAGGCTACATCTTGCTTTTATTGAATGAATATAATTGTACATAAGAAACCTCCTTATATAGGAGCCAAATGGGAGGGAGACTTCATGTTTTTCCAATGTGCAACAAGTCTTAGGAGAGATTTATTTATGTGAGCCAATGACAAGGGCTTTCTCAACACTTAAGCAATGTAAGACAAGCCCACATTGCTATTCTCTAACATTCCCCCTCAAACTCAATGTGAGAACTTGTGAGAGCTCAAGTTTGGTCTTTGATTGACAATGGAGGTCGGGCATCTTGTTGAAGTTGGTGGCAGCTAAGGGAATTGATTGATGACACCGGAATTGAAAACATTGGCAACTTTTGGCCGGAATACATGAAAGCCAACTATAGGCTGAAATGGGTATGGGCAATACCACAAATGCCAAATTACAAATAATGGGCCAACTATGGGCCAAATATGATGAAAACCAACAATGGATTAAAATGGGCCTAGGTTTGAAACAATACCACAAAGGCTGGGCCTGGGTTTTAAATAATACTGCAAATGCCAAAATACATGGGGCCAACTATGCACCAAAAAGCCAAATATGGGCTAAAAATGGGGCATGTGTTTGAAACAATACCACAAATGCCAAATACAAATAATGGGTCAAGAAAAATAAACTAGGCCAATCAAAAGGCCAAAATAATATGGGCAAGTTAGGCCTCTTTTGGTGGGAAACTTGGACCTCTTTTTGTGGACAACTTGGGCCTTTTTTTTTTTTTCAAATGATGGGTAGCGTATGCAAAGGTACTTGCAATAATACCCTGATATAAATAACCATTTTTATCTTCTAAACGATTTTTCTCTACAAAGAATGGTTGAGGATTTTTTAAAATTGGTTTTAAACAAGGACCTAGGCCCTTAATGGTAACCTAGTAAAACCCTAAAATCTCTTAGAAAATAGAAGCCAAAACACTAACCCTCTGGAGTGGGCATACGCTAAGGAGGTGGACGTACACATATATCTTTAGTGTCGACGTACGCAGTGATCGGCAGATGTCCATCCCTGTTTCTAGTGTGGATGTACATGGGGGGACTACTAGACGTACTGTAACACCCCCAAAATTAGCCTCGGCTAATCTGGTGGAGTCACTAAAAATTTGCCCATTTAAGCCAACTTGTGACCAAACAGGAAATCACCCTAATAAAACTGTCTGAGTAAATGCAAGGGAAGGTGAATAAATCTGAGTTACTATGATTCATCAAGTAAGAACATGGAGCTACTAAATAGTAAAGACAAACTTGTAATTGTAAATAAAGCATAACCAATCAAGTAGTAGCATTTCTTACTAGTCCCATATTAGTAAACCATGTTACCTAAAGAATAATAACCGCGTAAGTCTAACGAATTAGTAAGTAAACCTCACGCTTAGGTATGACATAAGCCAAATTAATTGAAAGTAAACGTGCAATTTGAGTAATAACCAAAAAGAGGTATTACCTTCGTTAATATACCATTTGATAGGTTTTAGAGTTTTCAAAGCTTATGGTGTAGAACCGGTGATAATTACCTAATTGTTGTAATGCAGAAAAAGGCTAATGCATTACAAGTCATAACTCCCATACATGGTCTACCCAAGATATTACATTTTCTTAGTAGGGTTGATGCTGTTCCGAATGACCTATAATACAATGTCAGTGCCTCAGCCATTGCACAACATACAATACGTAACATTAATTACATGATCGAGTCCGACCTCAAGTGGCCTACACCAACTAATGACATCCGTTCGATAATAACCAAACCATTAAGAATGATTGCACCGTGGTCATGAAACCAATGGATACAATGCCCTCATATAACACACAAATTTGACCATAATACACAGTTTATATAGCAAGCCCATGGCCGTTCATACCGCACGAACTGATGTACCATGTCTCACGATGCATCTTAACAGTTTAATTAATAACACAGTTACCAAGTAATTACAGAAAGTAGGCATGCTTATATCATACTTGTGGTTAGTTAACTAACATATCCAACGTTTTAAGAAAAAGAGTGTAAGTGTCTACTTACCTCGCGCACTTGAGTGAATTCTCCGACCAAGCTAATTCCTGTTATAATGGATACAAGACATCGTTATTCTAAACCTTACAAAACTTAGAAATATAGCTAAGCCTAAGCATACATGTGTGAAACTTAAGAACCGGTGCTCTACCCATTGACTGTAAATCTAGCCTCGATGGCGTACGTCCGCTTAATGTGTTAAGCACACCGTTTTAAGATTTGGACAATGCATGTTTCTAATGAAATTTTTAGACCTCTAAACCTCTTCAAAGCTAGCAAAATAGTACATGCAACACAAGAAATCACAACACAACAAATCTTTGAGAAAATCCTTTGAAAACATCATTATCTTTAAATAACGTTTAATGAACACTTGGAAAATCTCATCAAAGCAAAAATACAAGATAAAATAGTACTAAACACAAAAGGAACAAAGCTTACCTCGAAGCTAAGCACGGACATGGTCTCCCCTCCTCGAAAACTCCTCCTTGAAGCTCACTCTCACCAATTTCTCACTCAAAACTCAAGGGAGGAATTTTGGCAGCCTAGTGGCATACCAAGGGAAGGAAACAAGCGTTAGAAATGAGAGGTGGAACGGGCTATTTATAGGGAAAGTTTGCTACCAATTCTCTAACAAAGTAGCAGACGTCCGGCAACCTTAGCGTACGTCCGGTGGTCTTTGCACGTTGGTTCAAATGGTGTCTCGTACATCCAAGTATTACCCAAAGGGTACCCCAAAAAGTAGCATACATCTGGTAGTCCCACATACATCTGTTGTACTATTTGCATAGCGTATGTCTGGTGGTCCCCCCTCGTACATCCACACTACAGACAGCAGCGTACGTCTGTTAGACCTAGCGTATGTCCGCCTCCAGAGGGTTAGTGTTTGGCTTTTATTGTCTAAAGATTCAAAGCGTGATTAAGTTAACGCTAAGGGTTTTTGGTCTCGTTAAACATCTTTATTGAAAACCTTTGTTGACTGCTCTTATGGAAAAGATTTTATCCAATAAAAAGGTTGGTTTTTATCAGGGTATTACATGTATGCTATGCAAATAGTACATGGACGAACGGGGAAATGTTAGATGTACGTTACTTTTTCAGAAATATCCTTTGGATAATACTTAGACGTACGAGACACCCTTTGAACCGTTATGTAAAAGTATCGGACATACGCTAGGGTTAGCATATGTTTGCTGCTTTTTCAAAGAGTTGGTGGCACTTCTCAGCTATAAATATCCTTTTCCCCATATTCTTCTTCACGTCCATCCAAACCCCTCGCACGCCCCTAGGCTGGCAGAATTGAGAGAGCCTTGTAATCTTGAGAGAATTGTGAGTTTAAAGGAGTTTTGAGAGAAAAAGCCCATGTCCTTGCTTGGTTTTGAGGTAACCTCTGCCTATCTTACATTTTTAGCATTGTTTCATTTCCTAATCTATGTTTTGATGAGTTTTTCAAAGAGTTTATTAAACATTTCCTTTAAAGTGTGAATGTTTTCAAAAAGCCTCTTTAAGTTTCATGTTGTTAATATTTCTACGTTGCATGTGCTTATTTGTTAGCTTAGAGGAGGTGTATATCCAAGGAAGCGTGAACCGTTCGAATCTTAGGCAGCGTGCTTGACTCACTGAGCGAACGTACGCCATTGGGGCTAGATGTACGGTTAAGAGGCAGAGCACCAGTTTTAAGTTTCGCTCATATATGCTTTAGCTTAGCCACCTTTTTGGATTAAATAAAGCTTAGTATAACGGTATCTTGTATCAATTATAACAGGATTTATATATGTCCCAAGAATCATTTGAATGTGCAAGGTAAGTGAATACTTACAACCTTTTTACTTAAAATGTGGGATATGTTAGTTAACTGACCACGAGTATGATATGAGTATACTTACTTTTATAAATACTTGGTAATTGTATTATAAACTAAATGTCAACATGTATCGTATGACATGGTAAGCCGGTATGTGCAGTATAAACGGTCATGGGCTTACTATATAGATTTCATACTATGGTCAAATGTGCATATATGAAGGCTTTGGATCCAATGGTTTCGTGACCAAGGTGCAGCACTTCCCAATGGATGGTCACTATAGGACTGATATCATTAGCGGTGTAGGTCACTCGAGGTTGGACTCGGTCATTCCACTAGTGTTATGCACGGTAACGTATAATGGCTGGGGCACTGACATTATACTATAGATCCCTCAGGATAGCACCAACCCTGCTAAAAAGGGGTAAAATTTCGAGTTGAACATACATGAGAGTTATGACCTATAAAGCACTAGACTTTCTTGCATTAAAATACTTAGGCAATTATCGCCGGTAGTATACCATAATCTTTAAAAATCCAAAACCCTACTAAATGGTGTATTAATAAAGGTAATGCCCCTTTTTGATTCATGCTCAAATTGCACGTTTACTTCCGTTTAATCAAGGCTTGTGTCATACCTATGTTGTAAGGTTTACTTACTAAGTCTTTAGACTTATGTCGTTGCTACTCTTTTAGGGAATTTGACTTTACACTCTAGGAGTGGCATGGTTGCTGCTACCCGATTGATTTAGGACTTGCTTAATGATACAAGTTTATTGTTATTATTATTTAGTTGCTCCGTGTCTTTGTTTTGATGATTTATAGTTAATTCAGATTTACTCTAATGATGCTAGAGGGATGATTCCCCATTGAGTCACAAGTTGGCTTATCTGGGGTAATTGTCAGTAACTCTGTCAAATTAGCCAATGCTAATTTTGGGGGCGTAACACTTGTAGAGGGACAAACTTTGCTTTCTCAGAATGGGTGAGTGTGCATGCCCATGTGCAAGTGTCCAAGAGACAAAGGCATGTGCATCAAGAGAAGAGGGGACAAAGGCTCTCATTTCTGCAGTGCCCTTCTTTTCTTTTCTTTTCCTTTTGAAACCTAATACAAGAAGAGGCAGTAAAATGAAAAACAGATAAATGAGAGAGGCTTCTGCAAACTGCAAGCCAGGCGGTGGTGGTGGACTGCCACTGAAGATGGCCAGGCGGTGACGGCGTGGCAGTGGTAGAATGGCAAAGGTTGTGACAGACAAGGCCGGTGGAGAAGGTGTTTGCATTGGGCTAAGTCGGAGAAATGGTGGCTGTTGATGCCTTGCTAGTTGCATTTTTGGCATTGCCATTGTAATCAACATAAAAATTAATTCTTCAAATTTTCAAATGAAGCTATTGATCTTCATTTTTTTTTTTTTTTGGTTTTGTTGAAGCTTCCGTTTGCGATCAAAACGGAATTGTGGTCAACTGGGTCTTTGAAACTAATCAATGCTAATTCTAGATTTTGGTGCATGGGTTTGGATCACAATGATTGGTCAAGATTGGATAGTGAGATAAGGAAAGCAAACGCAGCAAGTTTCTCTGCAAAACAATGCGGCAAAGAGAGGGTACTTCAGAGCTTTGGAAGACTTCGGAGAAAATACTCTTTTTTTTTTTTTTTCTTTGAAAAGAGGATTATGGGAACCTCTTTGGTTGAAGAAGAAAGAAACTTGTCTCAATGATGTTGGGTGTAAAAGAGTGGTCAAGGAGGTGTTGCAAGATCTGTGTAGGTGGAGAAACAGAAGTGAAGGTGTTTAACAAAATGACACAGAGAAGTTATGGGACGAAAATGAGAGGGTGATTTGTTGGGAATAAGATGTATCAAAGATGGTGTTTGTGAAAATAGAGCTAGTGATGGATCCACCACATAATGATAGATCGGGACCTTGCAAGCATCATTCTGGAATTGGTTTCCTGATATGGTGCAATGAAGGATGGATCAGATTAGATTTAACAAGAGGAAGAGAAAGAGTTTTGTGATTGTAAAAACAATCTAAAATAAACTAAAGCCATAGAGACACAAGATTAAGGTGATTTGACAATATGCTTACATCTACACAACAAAGCTCTATAGGTTACATCTTGCTTTTATTGAATGAATATAATTGTATTTATACATAAGAAGCCTCTTATATAGGAGCCAAATGAGAGAGAAGGACTTGTGTTTTCCAATGTGGGACAAGCCTTAGGAGAGGCTTATTTATGTGAGCCAATGAGAAGGGCTTTCTCAACACTTGAGTAATGTGAGACAAGCCCACATTGCTATTCTCTAACACAAACACACTCTCTCTCCTTTTGTTATTGGTTTCCTTGATTAGATGAGCGAAAAGTAATATTATAAGCGCTTCCTAAAAGCTCATCTCAAATGTGATGAAACTTTTAAAATTATCATTGAATTTGGAATGTGATTTATTAACTTTTGATTTATAGGTGATTTTAAAAATCATATCATATTTAGGAGAACTCTAAAAAAAGTTTAAAAATATTTATAGCATTATTCGTGGGGGAGTGATCATTATTCTGATCAACTGCTAAAAAGTTCATAGAATGTAGGAAACTTGTGTCCATTAATTTCTTAAAAAGGAAAGGAACATTACAGATGTAACGAACCGGAGTAGTCCGGTCCCGTGTGTTATAAACTGGGCCACTCTACTCTCACCGGTTCATCATTCCTTTCTGTGTACAATCTGAAGAAACCCTAACGATAAAATTCGCTTTCGATTCGCCTATACGTACACGAATCTAAATATAAGTCGGAATTCAAAAATGGTGGTTTTGGCAGTTAAACCTTTGTTTACCATTCTAGTGGTCTCTCTTGCTCTCCTGCTCGCTGTCGTTTTGCTTTGGCCTCCTTCTCCGTTCTTTCAGAGGTCGCTTCCTTCCAATTCACCATTGTAAGTGTTCAATTTCATTTTATTTTGATCTGTTCATTTTTTTTTTCTTTTTTGAAAAAAAAAAGAAGCTGGGAGATTTTTTTTTCCCCGCTTGGTTTGGTCAACTGGAAAGTATGGGAAAATGGAGAAAAACAAGATTCCAGATTCAGATTTGAACTGTTGTTGTAGTTAATTCTGCTTGATTTCTTTGGGTTCACCAATCTATGTATGATTTTTCCCTTTTGGAGGTTTTTTCCGCTCTGTTTGGTTAGTGAGAAAATGCAGGACAGGGAAAGGATGGTGAGACTTGAGTCTTTTTATATATATATATATATATATATATATATATTAGGAATTGGAATACCAGAGAACATAATTACGCGCCAACTTTGTGCATAACTCAGTTAATTGGATACATATTTTGTTTCTCGGACACAAATTTTTCCGAACTTTCTTTTCTTGATGTTCTGTTTGTTTTCTCAGAAAGTATGGGAGAAAAACTAAATTGGAATATTGGGATCTGAGACATTTCCTATTAGTTGACGGAATTTGTCAATGTCTGGAGAGCAAAAAAAGAGTAGCGCATAAGATTAAATTTTTTTTCTCATTTTTGGTTTGGAGGTTGAACTTTTGCTTTTGTGTGTATTATTTCTGATATATGAATTTTTTGCATGCAGAGGGAAATCGGACATATGGAGTATCCGGAGGATCGTTGAATGGAGACCGTGCAAGTGGTGGCTACAAGGAGATCTAAATGGTAAGTGGGGCCTTTAAGTATAGTTTCCTTCATTATTGACAATTCTTCTGGATCTTTCTGATAAATATTGGATTTACTAGGTAGCCTGGGGTAAAATTATTTGGAATGTTGGATTCATTTATGAAATATGGAGCATAATTTTTTAAGAATCAAGAGGATGCAAATAATTTACATAAAGAAGGTAAAAGGACACTTTTAGTCTATAATTGTTTTGAACATCTTTGATTTTTGAAGATTATTGAGGACAGATTTAAGATGTTTTGGGTATGAAAAATTTTATGGCATAATTCAAGAATTTTAACGTCTTTTATTATGTTTTGGGATAGATATAGAATTTGGGTTGGGGGAGAATTTCCACTTGCTTTTGTTTTTGTTTTTATATTCTGAGTCAATCTTAATTGGCGTTCATTGCAGACAATTGCATTGGTTTTTTGTTGAAATGCTGCAGTTCTGCCTGTGAAGAGTAATGGATATATTCGAGTGGATTGCTATGGTGGCCTCAATCAGATGCGAAGAGATGTGAGTGCTTAGATGAACTTTGTAATTGAAACTTTCAGATCTATGTGAAAAAAAGTGCTGAATTTTAATTCCTGCTCTGGTAACAACGGGATGTTAATGTTGAGTGCAGCTGTGTGATGGTGTTGGTATTGCCGCCTTTTAAATGCAACCCTGGTTTTGCCAAAGTTTGAAGTGGCTGCATATTGGAATGAATCAAGGTAATTCGTGTTTATGTTTGTCAATTAGAATGAGATTGGTTTGAGCTCTAGAAGATTTGTTTTTTGTGCTGGCAAGAATTTGTTTGCAGTTTGGAACTTAGGAGAAACTAACAGTATATGAGCATGATGTCTCATCTTAGATCATAGTGAAGAAATGAATCAGGGTAATTTGTGGTTTGCCTTTTTGTTTGGTTTTACGTTTTGTACATATCTTATATAATTAATTTTTCATTTACTCATTAATTAGTTATGAAAGGCTAGTTATTTTTTTCCTAAAAAAATTATTTTCCTTTAAAGTCGACCTTCTCAGACTTCTCATTTATTAAAATATTAACTAGTTTACAAAAAGGCTACCAAGATTGCTATAGAGTAACTTCATCATTCATATTATGGTCGTTCTCTCTAATTTACAGTAATTTAACTTGAAAAACTGAACTGAATTCCTCTTTTATTCTATGTTCATAATCTTTAAAGTTCTTGTATTTCTACGATACCATGCCATACAGGCTAAAAGGTTTCTACAAGCATTTTCAAGAGTTTTGTTTTTGAGGCAATATCCTTGTCTAACCATTTAGCTTCACTTCAGTGGCTTTGCAGATGTATTTGATGTTGAATACTTCATTCAACAGATGAATGGCTTTATTAAGGTTGTCCAAGAGTTGCCACCTGAGATTGCATCAAAAGAGCCTTTTCGAGTAGACTGTAGCAAACGCAAAGGCCAATTTGATTATGTTGAAAGTGTTCTTCCATCTTTATTGGAACATCACTATATTTCATTTACACCAGCAATGAGCCAAAGAAGAGACAGGTATTCCCTTGTATTTCTGTACTTGTTGCTTAGTGAATGACACTAGGAGCTTATTGCTATGAATGAGAAATAGCTCCCTTTTTGGCAAGGTTGATTATTGGAGAGATGTAATAGCTGCTATTTTTTTGATGAAGGGTTTAACTGTCAAAATGCAATATGAAGTTCAGTTATTATAATGTGTCAATTTGAGGAGCTGGCAGCATATCTTAAGATTGGGTCTTGTGCTTTTCATGGTTTACTCCTGAACACTTACTTTCTACATCTTGTAGGTATCCTCAGCATGCCAAAGCTGCCCTTTGTCAAGCTTGTTACAATGCATTACGTCTCACTAGATCCTTGGAGAAGAAAGCCTCTGAGCTTCTAGAAGCCATACCCAAACCCTTTCTCTCACTTCACCTTCGCTTTGAACCTGACATGGTAGCCTACAGCCAATGTGAATACTCTGGTATTTCTTCTGCCTCTATGAACGCTGTTGATGCGGCACGAGAAGATAGAAAACCATGGACTGGAGAGTTAGCCCGCATTTGGAGAAAACGGGGGAAATGTCCTCTCACCCCTAATGAGACAGCCTTCATTCTTCAGGCACTTAACATACCAACAAACACAAATATATATCTGGCAGCTGGGGATGGTCTAATGGAACGTGAAGGCTTAACTTCTGTTTATACCAATGTAGTTACCAAGTCTAGCCTCCTTAACGGTGAGGATTTCACTAGCATGCATGGGAACACAAAAGCCGCATTGGATTATTATGTGTCTATTAACAGTGATTCTTATGTGGCAACATATTTTGGAAATATGGATAAGATGGTTGCAGCAATGCGAGCTTTCAAGGGGTTGTACAAAACTCTCCTTTTAAGCAGAAGAGCATTTGCAGAGTTCACTTCGCAGGGTTTTAGAGGGAAGGATTTGATGCAAGCCCTATGGAAGGCACATAGAGATGATTATGTCATGGGAGAGGGTCTGCTTTGCCCGACTGCTTTTATAGTTTAAATTGTGATCTTCGATTTCAGAGGTCTCTCTTTCCAATTTGTGAATTTATTTTATATTTTTTCATTTTCTGTACGTTTTTATACAATTTACTGATTTAGGTCTTCTGGGGAAGGTCATGTGGGTAGGATTAAGATGTTCCCCCTAACTTGTTTTTACAAGGTATTCTGCTTCCCATAGCTTCTGTCCTCTTGTTCTCATTAGGCTCAATAAAGGCTTCTGCAATCCATAAGTTGATCAGTTCACTATTATCAAATACATAAGCCTTCTGTATTCAAAATATTCAAAGCATTGCTTCAGATTAAAAGATAAATGATCATAACTCAATTCCTGAGCAGGGAAAAATTGTTGTGTGGCTTTTAGATTTGGAATTTGATTCTTCATCTGGTTCCTTCATGATCCTTCTCCATTCTTGAACATAAACAGTGCACCGTAAAAGACCTCCCATCCCATTTGTTTAACACACCAAAGGTAAGCCTTCGTTACTTTCTTAAAATTTCTGTACCACATTCTTCTACATCTTTGTGTGCGCTGGCCGTCAAACCATCTTCCTTAACTACAAAATTCAAACAATGACCAAGACTCATTATCGTCGAAACATGTCAGATGAAAGAGACTCAGAGAAAAAAAAAAAAAGAAGAAGATAGATGATAGGGAGACTTTGCACCCATATCACCCTAAATCTTTGAGACTTGACTAGTCACGAAAAGCCTACTTCCCTTGCCCCCTCTACTTAAAAATGATTTCAAGTTGCTGCTATTCCAGATGTTATCAGTCCATATATCATCTAAAACAAGTTGGAAATTTATTTTTGAGATAGTATCATCTCCTTGAAAATCTGGTTTAAATAAAAAATGTAACAGTACTTATATATTAAAAAAAAAAAAAAAAGTGACAGAAACCCCAAATCGATTTTTGAGATATCTAGCTATCCTGTCATCTGCACAGACAAGATGAGCAAGATAAGTTTAACCACACTTCCCATTTCTACAATGGTAGTGACATCAATACCGTTGTCATCCAAGAGTCCCACAAATCCTGTGCATCATAGTTGCTACATAAACTTTCCAAGCATATCCCTCAGCAAGTAAGAGTTGAAGAATTCTACGGATTTTCTTCAACATCTTCAAGCCAATCCCTAAAAAACACTAGCCGATTTAAGTACATATTGTTTTGTAAGAGCATTCCCAATGGAGGATCCAAACTTTTATGTAAAATAGCTCCTCAAAACTCACTTTATCAAGTTTAGCTAATGAATTTTTAAAGGCATTCTATATCTGATTAGCTGTATTTTTATCTATATCATTTAAATATTTTTTTATTAAAAATTGTGAAAGAATATTCTAATAATGATCCATTGAAAAGTGGAAAAAATTTTGGAAAAAAGAGAAAACAGGTGAGAAAAACAATAAAACATAAAATAGTTTCCTTAAAAAGTGCTGCTATATGTAGTTTTTTTTTTTTTTTTTGGGCTGATCCAATCAAATATCCATTTTGCATATTTATTTTTGCTAATCCAATGTGAAGGTTTTTTTACAAATCCTATTAGCTATTTTAGATAAAAGTACCATTTGGCTCCTTCATTTGGGAATACTCTAAAACATTTTGATCTCTCTTTTTTTTTAAAAAAAAAAAAACTTAATTTTTTATAATTAATCGAGATATCATTTAAAGCATAAGGCATCCTCAAGTATACAAAAAGTATATAAGAGAAGCCACCTAAGTAGTAGGAGCAAAAAGAACAAGAAAATTATGATAACTAATCACTAAAGGAGAAATATAAGCAACTATCCAAAAGTAGAAAATGTTAAAGAATAAAGCTTTCAACTCCTCCAAAGTCCGCTCGTCATCCTCAAAACACCCATCATTCTTTTTCCTCAAATAACACCACAAAATGTACAAAGGTACCATCTTCCATGCTACAATACTCCCAAGTGTTGCTGACAGCCCACCAACAAGTAAACAAATCAACTACTCATCTAAACATAACTCAAGACAACCCGAATCGTTTGAAGAAGACATTCCAAATGGCACAAACAACCTCATAAAGAAGAAAAACGTGGTCCACAGACTTTGGGCTTTTTTTGCACATAACACACCAACAACCACAATAATGTACCACTTCCGCAGATTATCCGTGTTAAGGATCTTCCTTAAGACCACCAATCACACAAAAAAGGCCACCCTCAGTAGAACTTTAGTCCTCCAAACACTCTTTCAAGGAAACAGAAACCATTAAGATAACCCATGACAGTGTAGAAGGATTTAAAACCAAACAACCCTCTTTTGGAAGGGATCCATGATAGCCTATCTTTCCCTTCCCGTCTCATTCTTACAAAACACAACAACCTATAGAATGAGGTAAAAGCATTTGCCTTTGAATTCTGAGCTGCTCTAGCAAAGCTCATGTTCCACGGAATGATCCCTCTAGAAAATCTCATGTGAGCCTCAACAGGAGCATCTCTTACGTGAGCAATACCAAATCTCTTCTTTCATCTTAAAGGTCCTCTTAATAATGTAATGAAGTTCTCATACTGTTAACAATACCTTGATAATAAACCCATTTTAGAAGTCTACCATGTTCAATGTCAAAAGGACATTAAACATGGTCAGTTGCTTAACAGTCATCCTATTATTACACACTGATAGTAGAGAACCTTTTCTTTCATTTTTGTCCATTGAATTACCCAATTATCATCATTAATCTATTCAATAATTTACTTATGCAAATCACATACATTGCATTTTGTATACATTCTAATTATTTGACAAATATGTCACTAGCCAGAGAACTAAAAAATAAAAGTAAGAATCAACTACTGCTCTATGAAACTGGCGAAGAGCCACACTTTAAGGAACACATTATACATTATACACAATACACTTTAAGGATTTTGCATGCAGATGTGTTTTGGTGTCTTGAGAAAAGATAGAAAAGTCTCTCTCTTTTTAAATACACATTGGTGTTCACCTCAAAAGCACTTATACTAATGTTTTCCAGAAAAAAATATGCACTCTATCTTATGGAGTAAAATAGGGTTGCATTAGTGTTTGAGTCAATAATAGTAGCGACACTTGGATATTACAAATAATGTCTTTATCCAGGTGGGGCGTTGCAACATCCTTCTCAGCACCACAACATGAATGACCACATTATACACAATATTACAATTAAAAATATATTATATAATAAACAAAATAGTTGAACAATTAAAAATGTATTATAAAATAAACAAAATAGTTGTACATACCTCCAAAGTGAAGTTAGGCTTGCTTCAATATATTGTTAACATAAAGATTTGCTTTGATACATTAAGGTTACTGCTTCGATAGAACAAGCCAAGTAAAATACAAGTATATGATTTACAAGTCCTTGAATAGCTCCAAACCGCCTGCACTAGGACCATAAACTGAGGTTAATCCAATATCAAAAGCAGCCATCCCCAAACTTTTAAAATTAGATGCAGATTACATTAAGAAATTACCTGTCAAGATTTTAGAATACAGTCTTGTCGATTTAGATGGATTGTCAAGGGCATCAATTTACAATAGATTCATCAATCAGATGTCCAGCAGGTGTGTAGTCCAACACACTTGTCAGGCCAAACCAAAAGTGATTTCCTTGTATGTTTAAAAGACCGAGATGAGGTATTTCAAATTTTACCACTTCCCTACATCATCAAGGCTTTGGAACTTCCTCTTGTGAGTCATTAGACTTGTAGTCCTCAATCAAGGCCTGTATGATATGTGAAGCCTCAGAAGCCCTTCCTTGGGGTAGGTATTGGTTTAATTTGCACAAGTAATTGGCAGAAGTTTGGAGCTCATTTTCATTCAAATTACAGGAGAAAATGTCATTCTATTCATTTGATCTTCCTTCCAAGCAAATACCATGTAGGCGGGCAGCAAAAGAAACAGAATCTAGAAGGAACCCCTTACTGATCATCTTATCATGCAACTGCAAAGCAGTTTTAACCATCCCATGTTGGCAAAGACAAATAATAATAGAATTATATGCCGCAGTTATTTGTGCCCATCCATCTGATGTCATCTTTCCAAAACAAAATCCAGAAACATAGACTTCTCATTCTCCTGAACCCTATTGCTTTCCTTAGGAACTGCACTGTATTTGCAAACCCATTTACAAGATAACGAAATATAACATCATTGGGAATGCACTTGCTCAGCAGCATCAGCTCAAAAACGGAGGCCGCTTTTGCAAGTTTACACGCTTTACAAAAGCTCACAATAAATATACTGTATGTGACAACATTAGGCTCCAAACCACAAGATTGCATCTCTCTGAAAGTTTTTCAGCTCTATCGAAATCTCCTTGCAGCAAAACCCATTTATGAGGGAGGTGTATGTGCAACATTTGGTTTGCACCTTTCTTTCACCATCAGCCCAAGCATCTTCAGTGCACCATCCAAGTCATGCTGCTTTACGTACCCATCAATAAGTGTGGTATAGGTAAAGACATCTGGAGCATGACCCCCTTTCCTCACCTTCATCATTCTAAATTTGCAGAAACCTTTAATCATGGCATTGTACCCCATAACACCAGGGTCTATATCCTTTTCAATGGCGAACTCAAAGAGTTTCTTTGCCTCCTTAATTTCACCATTTCTGATGAACCCATCCACCAAAGTGGCATAAACGAATCCATCAGGCTGCACATTTTGGTCAAGCATCTCAGCAAGCAGCAGCTTGGCAGCAGGAAGCCTGTCTTTCTTGCAGAGTCCGCTCA
The DNA here is from genome assembly GCA_013348765.1 of Carpinus viminea. Taxonomy (NCBI): domain Eukaryota; kingdom Viridiplantae; phylum Streptophyta; class Magnoliopsida; order Fagales; family Betulaceae; genus Carpinus; species Carpinus viminea. The sequence goes on along the minus strand of CP054667.1, from coordinate 38,795,533 downwards.
TCACGACATTGTAAATGCCAGCATCAGGTAATACTCCCCTGTCCATCATTTTGTCTCGCATTTGTCAATGCAAAATCAACTTCACCTGCAACATTGAGTCCATGGATGAGAGCTCCATAAGAAACCAAATCAGGTTTGTGTGCTCCTTCCATCATCTTGATAAGCAAATCTGAGGCCCTGAAGTATTCCCCTTGTCTGCAATAAGCATGTATAAGAGGAGTATAACTAAACTTGTTCAGCATTAGTCCCCTTTTCCTTGCCTCCTCCAGAAATTTATCAGCTTCCTTAACCTTCCCATCCCTACATGAACCATTAATCAAAGTATTACAGGTTATAATATCCAGCTCACAACCACTCTCAATCATCCTTCTAATCGTCTCTACCACTTCAACCGCACAACCATGCTTATACTGAGCATCAATTATAGTATTATATACTTGAACACTGACATTCCAACCCCTCTCTTTCATTTCTACCAAAAGTCGATCAATCGCTTCAAATTTCCCTCCCTTGCAAAATCCATTTATCATCAAATTTCCTTCCCTTACAAATACAAACACTTCATCCATAAAATCCAAGATGCTCATCATGGCCCTTGATCTTTACTTGCGTTCAAGATTCACCTCTTCATTTCTCGATGTCTTATACACCTTATTATCTCTCATCATATTTGCCAGCTCCTGTATTGAACATGAAGTGCTTCGCCCCATCTTATCTGCAAGTATCTCAATATGCTCCGATAAACCTAACCCCAATAGACGATTCCTCAACATGTCAATCGTAGAAGTATATGGTGGTATTCCTTCATCAATCATTGTTTCAAAGTATTTACATGCCTCCTCCAGTTTACCTTTTTTCTTGCACAAACCATGAACCATGACAGCATATGTTGAAACTGAAGGATAAAATCCTCTCTCCCCCATTCTTTCCCAAACTTCAGTTGCCCTATCAAACCTTCCTATTCTGATCAGTAATTTGAGCACCATGTTATAGGTATGCCTGTCCGGAATGCAATCATCCTTCTCCATCCTAGAAATCAACCCAAGAGCCCTATTCACCTCACAATGATCACAATGGTAAGCTAGGATGGCATTGTAACTCCAATCATCGGGTCTAATTCCCCTCTCAATCATCTCATCTAAAAGTTGGTAAGCCTCATCCAGCCTTTCATTTTTACAAAGTTTCTTGATAATACAATTGTAAGTATAAACATTAGGCAAAAGATCATATCTCCTCATTCTATCAAGCACACTAAAAGCTGAATGCATATCATTTGCTTCACAATATGTGCGGATGAAAATCGAGTAAGTACAACAATCAGGCTCAACTCCATTAGACGGCATCTCCCGAAACATCCTGTATGCTTCATCCACATCCCCACCTTTGCACAAAGCCTCCAACAAACTATTATATGCTAACACATCTACATTACATTTTCGTTCGAGCATTTCGTCGAACAATTTAAGTGCCTCCTTTGACTCACCGATATCCCCCCACCCTCTCACCAAAATGCTATAAGTTTTTGCATTTGGGACGAACCCACTCTTAACTTCATCAAAAAAATTTTGGGCATGCCTCACGTGCTTCCTTTTGCATAACACATATAAAAGCTGATCAAGATCATGAACTCCCGGCTTGATGCCAAACTCAACCATTCTATTGAAAGCTCGAACTGCATCTTCCGGGAGATTAGCTCTACTATAAGCTCTAAAAACAATCCAGAAAATTTGTGGGCGAATCTCACAACAATGAGAATCTCTCATTTCTATAAGAAAATCCCATAATATAGCAAACTGCTTACTACTTCCCAAGATATCGACCAAAATCTGATAGCTCTCAACACTGTGCTCAAAACCCGGAATCCTTTTAGCCCAAAGAAAGAACCTGTGAGCTGAGAACCCGAGATTGTTGCACCTCTTCAAAACCTGCTCGACCAAACTTGTGGATATTTGTGTTGACAACGTGTTGAGCGAAAGTTCTAAGTCGTGATGGGGGTTCCGATGGTCGCTGAGTATACGAGAGATCTCGTTGACAAGGTCTGGTAATGGTCGGTCTGAGAGCTGTGAGGCGTGGGAAGAGAAAGGTTGGAGACTTTGGGGTTTGGGTTGCAGAAGAAAGTGGAAGAGAGAGCACAAGGTTTTGGATTTACAGGAAAGAGACCTTATGGCCATTTTAGGCTAACAAGCTGTAGTGTTCTAAAGTCTCGTAGTTGGTAGGCTCCTCTTCAACTGTCATATAAGTGTTCATTTCCGAACATTTTGTTTTGTTCTTTTGCTTTTTATTTTTGTTTTTTCTTTATCTCATTTGATTAATGTGGCTGCTTATAAGTTATAAGTTATAAGTTCTTTTAGGCTTTTTTGTTTTTTTAGATTTTTTTTGTAATCTTTTAATTATTATTTTTTAATTTTTTTAATAAAGCAACTAAGAATTGAATCCATCAATCCAAAGGGATGAAAAGACGGTTATTAAATTTTGCTAAGCACCTCCGCTAGGTAGATAACGGTTAATGGCTAGCCGGCAGCTAGTAAACATATAACCCTCCGTTATAATCACTTTTTTCAAAGGTGGTTGTTTGGGTCAATTTTCAATTTTGGATTTTTTTTTTAAATTTTAGATTTTTTTTTTTAAATTTTAATTGCGACATGTGACGTGAATTATTTTTAAAAAAAAATAAATTTTTAAGGCATACTTTTTTAGTCGTTTTATTATTATTATTATTATTATTATTATTATTATTTTATCAAAAATAGGCTTCTCATTAGAAATCAGAGGATCAGAGCAAATTGCTCCAATAATAGAGCATCACGAATACAATAAGGAGGCGATTAATGCCAAGAAATAGTCTCCACATGCGCAACAACATGTTTGGCGAGTAAAAGAACCACATTATTTCCCTCCCTCTTAACAAAAGAAATCGGCCATTGATGGAAGGCTTGTAACTCCACTTTTATATCTTCAACCATATTCCCCGTCCAGCTACTGTTGCCATTCTCCGATAGAACAGAATCAATAAACGATTTTACATCCCTTTCGAAATGGACATTAATCAGACCTGAAATACACTAAACAGATAAATATCACAGTTTATGCGGAATTAACAAATATTTAAATCTAAGCAAGCAATCACCAAAATATGAAAAATCAAATACAAAGATTTTAGTGACGAATAGGAAACCTTTTAGAAACATATCTAAAAGTAAACTCTCTCTAGCAAACCCAAGAAATCACTATCAAAAGATTATCCATTACTAGGAACACTTACAACCCTTTGCAAGACCTTGGCTCGTAAGATCGGCATAACCTGCCTCCTTGCTCACAATCTTCTTCAACGTGATTCTCTTTTACCGAACCATTTCGATAGACTTCAATTACGCCACAAACAAACTAACAAATATCCTCTAAGAAGAATAACAAGGCTCACATATTTCTCCTCTCCGAACTCTCTGGGGTAAAAATTGCACTCTCTAATTCTATAGAGATGTATTTATAATAGCCTCACAATCCCTAAAACTAGGACACAGTTTGAAATCATTTAAAACTGTTACAGGTACGAGATGTTCGGACATGTTAATGGGATGTCCAGACATGGCCTTAAGGAGCAAAATATGCTTCGTGGAATTTTTGTTCGGACATCCTAGCCTCATGTCCGGACATGGCCTGCAGAGGGAGAAAATTGCATTCAGGAAATGCTGTCCAGTCTTGATCAACAGCCCCGATTGATAATCGTTTGTGGTCCGATTGAGCTGAAACTTTGCAGGCATGTTCATGAGACATGAATCCTCATTGTGAATAGTGGAGATCGGATTTGGATCACTCTATACTAGTGTTTGAGCCCATGTACAGTAACCTCTGTATTTTGGAACCGAATTGAGCCAACAAAAAAACTAACAAGACCCATCTCTCGACATAGCTATACTGCCAACAAAACTGCCTTCACCTCAGCTGTCGCTGGAGCCAGACAACCCGTCTGCACAGCACATCTCGCCCCCACCATATTTCCACGAGGATCTAGGACACACTCAGCCCCATATGACCCAGTTTTCTTACCAATGCAGCGTCCCAATTAGCATTTACCCAACCCATCAGTAGAGCTGTCCAACACATAGAAGGTAGCTCCCCTTGTGAAGACGTAGTCTGCTCTCCTTGTTCTTGGGCCGCACTAAAGTCTTGCATGGAGCTGTTTGTTTTCTCCACAATTATCTTCGGATGTAAAAAAATGCCCCCGTGAATATAATCGTTCCTCCTCATCCAAATGCGTCGTGCCAAACATGCAAATTGACGGAGTTCCTCCTGAGTGCATTTGTCAAACAAATACTCCACCATCTTCATCCAAAAAAAAAAAAATACTCCACCATCTGCAAGAAATCCGGCCCTATGAATGACCTTTTTTGGAAAATTACGTGACCTATAGACTATACATCCATGGCCGATGGACACCGCCATAAGATATGGAACCCCGTTTCCTCTTCAATGCCGCACACCGAACAGAAAGGATCTGCAATAACCTTTCGTTTATGAAGATTTTCCCGAGTCGGGAGAATATTGTGACATGCCCTCCATAAATTATTTTTTTCAACACTAGACACGGGCAAAGCCCATAACGTCTTCTAGATTTTGCTCCCAAAATGCAATTCGAACAGGGAGGCAACTGCATTATTTTCCTTCTCTTTTAGCAAATGGTAAGCACTCCTAACCGAGAAAACCCCATTCTTGGTGCTCCTCCATATAAGAGTATCCTCTTGATTAGTGCAGCTTAGTGGGACTTCGAGAATTTTTCCTCCTCTTCTCTGGAAAATAACACATCTAGAAGAGAACAATTCCAACCTCTCGTGTTTGCATCAATTAGTTCACTAACCGTAGCATCCAGACTTAAGAGAACCGGTGGGGTGATTACTTTGAAAGTAGAGGGTATCTCTTCCATATCTGCGTCCACTCGTACTCCTAAGAACTTGATTAATCCCAACAATAAACGAATTTTGTAGTTTTCTGTTGCATCTTGTGATTAATTACAAGGGTTAAAATAACTCAAAAGTTAACAGAGTTATAAATAATAAATTAACTTTATTGTTGTTAATCTCTAAGAAAATTACGTGATACTCACTGGTAATGGGAATCAGATTGATCATTCAGCAAATCAGCAAACTTGTCACCCATGACATTCTGCTCGTCTTGTTCATGTGGCGGAGCTACATGTTGACCAGGGGATGCCATGGCTCCCCCAAGAAGTTTAAAAAAAAAAAATTTATATGAGCCTTCAAATATTTTATATGGACATGGCTCCCCAAGAAGTTTTTTAAAAGAAAATTTATATCAGGCTATGAAGCCTTCAAACGACCCACGTGCCCTTCATCTAAAAAAAATTTTACACGGACCAGGGGAGCCACACTCCCCACGACCCACGTGCTGCTGCGCCTGTAGCAGGCCTCCATTAAATTTTTTTTTTTTTTTTTTTTTTTGATAAGTGCATTAAAAAAAAAGTTATTGGGTATTCTCTATTTCTCAAACAGAGATACCGAAACTCACATCCCTTTGGACTCCTATTGAGCTTTCTCTGTTTCTCAAACTGGCAGTCCTTACCAGACCAAAATACGCAAGCTGGCAAGCACATTTCCCTCATTCCCTGGTTTTCTCTCTATCCAGACAATCCATAGAGGCAGAGCTATGATTCTTTTGTGACTTCCACCTGCAAACGCAACGCCTGGGCTTGGCGTAGTGACGTGAACGCCGAACATCCACCGACCACCGTGTCGGCTGTTCAAGCACCACCACCAACAATACATCGTGATTCGTAAGTTTCATTGTTTTTTCTGTATACTCTAATCTGATTTATACTTTTGAGATTTGTTGATTTGAGGCTTTTCTAAAGGTAAAGGGGATTTGTTGATTTGGGGCTTTTCTAAATGTAAAGGGGAAGGGGGAAAATGAGAAAATGTTTGTTTGCTTTTGAGATTGAGGAGTGAGGAAGAGAAGAGAAACACCAAGGAGTGAGGGTGACGAGAGTCTGAAATGAGTGATCAATTTTCAACGCTGCTGGTGACCCCCTCTTGTTCAAGCACCTATGGGACCAAGACAACATACCCCATATTCCTGATTACTCACTTAATTTCTTCATTCTATCTTTTACTCTTTTCGTTTAATTTTTTTTTTTTTTTTTGAAACCCTAAGATTGTTGCCTATGAATCCATTTTTTTTTCTTCTAGTGAATAGCTGTTGTTGCACTTTTAAGGCACTTTGAATGCCCTTGTTGAGTTGCTGGTAATTGTGGATTGCATTGTATCATTCTCATTTGTTATCAAAAAATGAGAAAAAGCTAGACTTTGTTTTACTTCTTCTTCTTTCAAAGTTGGAAACTTGCTTCTGCTTTGAAAGAATCCAAATAGAGATTTGATGCAACAGGTGTGAAATTAGATGCTGTTGGTGTTGGCACTCCTTATAAAGCTTGGATTCTCGCTGACCGGGTGGGTCTCTTTCTTTCTCTTCATCTGTTTTTAGCACCATAAACTTTATACTCCTCCATTCACATTGTTTGTTAAAAGAATTCATTTATATTTTTCTTGTTCACATCTCACCTTACCTTATTTACACATTGCCCTGTTTTCCACTCCTTGTCTTTTTTGTTACACCTTACCAATGTAATACAATAAATTAATATAAACCAAATGTAGGCGCATTCTCTTTTTATATTTTATATTTAACAATATTCTACATGAATCTGTTTCTATTAGGAAAATTGGAAGCTTTGCCGACATACCCATGAAATCATGTCTGAAAAGTGAGTTCATAATAAATGGTTCCATAGTCTAAAAAGTGAGTTCAACGTATGAACTCACGTCTGAAAAGTGAGTTCATACGTTGTCTTGGTCCCATAGTTTGAAATTTATTCTATTAAAATAATAAATGTTGTTAAAATAAGTAATTAATTTAGAAAATAATTTGGAAGATAAGTTCTTTTTTTATTGTATTCCATTATTTCTTTTTCTAATTAATTATTTGTTTTTATTGGTGTGAAGTTATTTGGCTAACTCCTTCTAGTTATTGTGGTTGGTTTGTTTTCTAAAAACCTTTCAAAATAACTGATTCACCAAAAGGTACTTATTTTTCTTAAATACAATGAAGTGTGCTTAGTTCATTTTGCTAGTTGTTTGGTGATTTGATGAGTCTAATTTGATTAATTTATTTATTACTATTTTGGTTGTTGATGCTAATAAGAATTATTTTGAGTTGATGCTAATTATTGATCCCTAAATTTTTCTTATAGCAAACTATAATACTTTTGTATTCAGAAGAGAAGTTCTTCTTAAAGATGATTCTATAGACATGTAACTCTTGTAAATCTCTTTTGCTGCTGTTATTTCATTTGCTGAAACTTACTAATATTTGGGTTTGAAAATTGTGATTTCTTAGGTTTGTTTATTGTGTGGAATGGGAGCAATGGAGATCCGGTGAGGAAGGACTAGGCTCCATCGCCACCACCACAGGGGCAAAGGCTTTGAGGTTTCCAAACACTTGGTTGACCCTCAGAACCTTACTTACCTTACTTTTGTTCTTTCCTTAATTGGTTGCTTAAATGTTAATGGTCTTTTTTTATTTTATTTTATTTTATATATATATATATAATTTCTTTGTGAATCTAGATTCGATATTTGATGATTTTGTACTTCTAAAAGACTGTAAAGTGCAATTCTAGACACTTTTTTTTTTTTTTTTTTTTTTTTTTATCTTTTTTATGTAATGCCGACATGTTACATTTCTAATATATTAATTTGAGCACATATTTATGAACTTTTATAGATTTTTTTTGTGATGCATATATTGTGTGAATTATCAAATTCTTAAGTTAAGAGAAAACTTATAAGATGCCATAAAAAAATTTTAGCGGTTCCCCAAGTGTTAAATCTCTGGCTCCGCTAGGGAACCAACATGGAGCCAAGTGATCAAGCAGTCACGGCCCTTAGCTTTGAGTTGTTTGTTTTTCTTATTGCCATTTTTTTTTTTTTGATATGCCCGCACAAGAGGGGGGAGGGGGGATTCGAACTAGTAACCACCACTTCATTAAGTGTGGTCCCAGCCGATTGAGCTACCTCTTAGGGACAAAAAAATTGCTTATAGTTATAAACAATTTGTATCTTCATTTATGTGCTTCTCTTTAAAGCACCATACTACTAAACTAAACTCATAATATATTACTCAAAAATTGCTTATAGTTATACTATATATTATTATTTATTTACTTTTTTTTTTGAAAGGATTATTATTTATTTACTAGCTAGGCTTTGTTGCTAATTAATCATAAAATATGTATGGCTAATGAAACATAAGTTTACGCTTAATTTATCTGTTTTTGTTTTATATATTTGATAGTTATAAATTATAAATTATTTTTATTTTTGCCAATGAACTTTATTGAACAAAAAAGGCCCCACTAAGTCTGATTTTTTTGATGGGCCAAATTTAATTTCTAAGCTTAATATTTATTTATTTATTTATGAGATGTCCACACAAGGGAAATAGGAGGGAGAATTCGAACTAGTGACTTCCACTTCATGAGGTATGGTCCATAGCCGATTAAACTACCCCTGGTAAACCTAAGCTTAATATATATAATATGTATTAAAGAAAAACTTCAAAGCGGAGACCCCTAATTCCGATCTGTGCATATATAAAAAAGATGACACCATAAATATCAACTAGATAATTTATTTTTTTAAGGATAAATATATAATAACACCTTGCGTCAATCAGTCAGAATTTTAAAATGCTTAGGTTTTTTTTTGTTCAAAAATTTACTCCCTGGGTGTAAGGAAACTACAATAAAATCCCCGCCATTACACTTTTCGTAACAACTGTTAACAGACCCAAAACGCACTGTTTTGGGAGATTAAAATATTATTTTTTTCTAATTTTAAATTTTTAAATCTAAATTTTTTTTTTTTTTAAAAAAAAAAAAAAGGTGAAAGAAGAAGGGTGGCCGATCCACCCATAGGTGGTGTACCAGCCCTTAGCTAATCGGGGTGGCCGGACCACCTTAAAGAGAAAAAAACGTGAAAGAAGAAGGTGGTGATCACCCACTGGGTGGTTCACCACCTTAGAGCCATGGGTGGTGAACCATCCCAGATTAAAAAAAAAAGAAAAAAAAAAAAGAACAAATGGTGATACAACTACAGTGCAACTACAAGTCTAAGAAAAAAAAAAGTGGGTGATACAAATCCATTTCTACATCGTTGCTCTAAGAAAATAGAGGGTGTAGAAAAGAAAAGAAATTTGCCATTTTGTGTTCTCCTGTTTTTGAAGAATTATATACATTATCCTCAACTGGAGGGAGTGGAACAGAAAACCCAGACAGAAAAATAGAAGGGCTGGGAATATACTTGATGATTTACTTGCAGCTGCCTCTAAGCTGAAATTAGAATCAGTTGCTAATGAATCTACTAATTCTAAAATCTCTCAAGCCTTTTATTCTACCAAATCCCATCCTCTCCCTAACAGAGATGATGAAGGTTCTGGTTCCATGTCTCCTATTGCTTCAGACATGAATGCTCCTCTTCCTAATCCCCCTCCTCCACCTCATCAACTTCCCCATCAACTAATGGTACTCATACTAAGTCTGCAAAAGACTTCTTTCTCAAATTGATTGCAACTTTGCATAAAGATTTTTCTTCAAAAGAAAATCGAATTTTGCATCATGCTTACTATGCCAAATTTTCTCAAAAAGAAAGAGATAAGATCAAAATTCAATGGACTGAAAAAATGATCGAATCTCAAAAACATATTTTGTTTTTGTTTATTTGCAAAAATATTTTCCTCTTGATGACAATACCTTGAATGTTGTCAAAAGAAATTTGTAAAAGAAGACAAGTCTGTTGTCAATGCTTCTCATCCTCCTCTTGAAAATATTTTGATTGATGTTAAAGGAGTCTGTTAAAGCCTCTCCTTTAAAAACCTCTTGATGATTGTCTAGATGAATCCCGGATGATTATTGAACAAAATAATTTTGTCAACCAATCTCTTCATACTATTGGGCAACAGCTTGATCGTATTGAAGAAAAGTTTTCTTCTTCCCCTTCTAATGAAATCCTTTGATTTCTCTTCCTAAGAAAGAAAATCTCTTGGCTTAAAACCAAGATCTACAAAAACTCTTGAGAAAATCGAGAGTATGCTTTACGATTTGAAAATCAACCAATCTCTTCTAAAAGAATTTCTCCTCTTACCAACCAAATGATTGATTCTAATTTTTCATGATTCAAGATTACGATATCAAATTGCTTGAAAAGAATTTTGGAAAGAAGATCTGGAACCAAAAGTTCAAAGGATTTATGACAAATCTAAATCATTGGTTTTACAAAAAATTGGTATTCGGACCTACTCCTCCGGATACGGTTTGGAGAAAGATTCTTGCAAACTCAATTCTCTGTCTCTTCTGATAAGATTTATGAATGGAATATTGATGGTTTATTTGAATAGGAATTACTGAATAAGATGAATCATATGTCTATGGTTGCTAATGCTTATGACACTAACCAAAATTTATCTCAATCTGAAATTGTTGATTTACTTGCTACTGGTTTTTCTGGTACCCTTCGTTCTTGGTGGGATAAACATCTCACTGAAGAAACTAGAGAAGGAATTAGGAAAGCAGTCAAAAAGGGTGACGATGGTTTCCCTATTTTTAATGAAAAAATTGGCATGGGTGAACCTGATTGTGTGAATACTCTGATTTATACAATTATTAAACATTTTATTGGTACTCCTTCTAATATTATTGCTAGGATTTCTGATTATTTGAATAATCTTAGATGTCCTACCATGTCTGATTATAATTGGTATCAAAATGTTTTTCATTCTCGTGTTATGCTTAAAATTGACAGTCAAAAACCTTATTGGAAGGAAAAATTTATTGATGGATTACCTTCATTGTTTGCTCATAAGGTTAAAGACAAATTGATAAATCCTAATTCTGGGATGATTGACTATGAAAACCTCATGTATGGTGATCTGTTTTCTACAGTCAAGAAACTAGGAATTAGAATGTGTATTGATCAAAAGTTGCTAAGGCAACAATTAAAAAATTCTAAAAAAGTTAAGTATGAAATGGGAAATTTCTGTGAATAGTTTGGATTGCCACCTGTTGCTCCTTCCAGAGCCAATAGGAAGAAATCTAAAAAACTTTCCAAAAGGAACCTGTCCCATATTATAATACTTATAAGAAAAGAAGATTTAATAAGCCTTCTACTTCAAAGAATTTTCTAAAAAATTCAAGAAAAATACGAAGAAGAAGCCTGAATCTAAGTTTGAAAAATATTTTTCTAAAGGAAAATGTTTCAACTGTGGAGAAACAGGACATTTTGCTGATAAATGTCCCAAAGCTCCCAAAAAGATTAAACAAGAGATAAATGCTTTAAATATTTCTGAAGATGAAAAACATAATATTTTTCAAATTCTTCAAAATAATGCTTTTCTGATTTTTCTTCTGATGAAGACTTCATGACTTGATGATTACGACTATCATTGCAAGTGAGTTTTCTGAAGATGTAAAAATTGGATGTTTTGACTCTTGCTGCAACAAGAAAGTTTTGTTTTAACTAAAGCGGCGATCATGAAAAAATGTTGTTGGATTTAATTTCAAGACTTGAGGATCTGAGTTAAAAGAAGAATATCTTAAAAACTCAGAAACTCATATCTAAAATGAAAACTCCTTCAACGTCAAGAATATCACTTGAAGAAACTTTGGAAAGGTTTTCAAACCTAAAACCAAAGAAATTACTATCTCGATTTGTAGTATGAGATCGAATATCAAGAATGATATTGTTGAGTTAAAAAAGAAGTAGAAGTTTTGAAAACTAATAATAAGACTTTGGAACAAGAAATCTTGCTTTCAAAACTCTAATGTTCGTGAGCAAAATGGAAAGAAGAGCTGGTCGGACGGGATTCAGACGCCCCATTGATGCAATGAAAACTCCATACTAAAACCCGAGGGCACCGCTCGCAAGACAGCCACTGCTCGCAGATCGTTCAACGGAAGAGGACCGTCCGGACGATGAGTGACCGTCCCGGACGCGGCAGCTCGATTAATTCCCGAGTACCTGCTCACGGCCGCTCGCTAGCTGTCAATCCCGGCCCGACGCCTCGAACGCGCGCACTAAAAAGATGGAAGAAAGCGATGTTGCCCTAGGACCGTTCGGACGGCCATTTATACCGTCGAACGCCGTTAAAACTCGTCCACGTTTATTTTGAGTAACCGTCCGGACGTACAAGTGACCGTCCGAACGGCCTGTTGCGTCTAGGTTTAATTTACCTCGTATTTGAGTTTCAATAGGTCTAAGAGTCTGTGTGATTATATATAGATCTTTACAGATCTGTAGACGTCACGAATTCTGCATCTAGAATTCGCCTTTGTGAGCCAAGAGAGTATTTGATAGTGAGAGATTAAGTTCTCTTTCTTGGAGTGTTTAGTTTAATGTTCATCATTGTTCGTCATCTTGAAGTGAAGTCAACCGGAGTTCCGGTGAAAGGAAATCACGAGAAGGATTGTGCCATTGCTCTCGGAAAGGGCTACTGCGGTAGAAGACGAGTGGGTCACTTGTCTTATACAAGATCGTGTCATAGCAAAGGTTTTGTGAGTATGAACATCTTGTAATCCTTTTTCTTTTTACTGATTTAGTTGATTTCGGTTTGGTCGCTTTGGAGAGGTTTTACAATTAGAGAAGTGCTCTAATTGGTTTCCTCTTCGTAACCAAAATATCTCGTGGTTCCGCTTCTTTATTGCTTTTGATATTTTGTTGATTAAATTGTTTATTGCTTCATAGTTTAATTCGCATAAATTGTGATAAACAATTGTTTGGAGTCTGCTAGCGTTTTCAATTGGTATCGAGCGGGTTCACTGAGGGATTAATTTCTTGAGTGTGATCCTAGACTCGCCTCAAAATGTCTTATATCGTTGCACCTAATTCTCTTCCTGCCTTTGATGGATCAAACTATACGCTTTGGAAAATTCGATGAGGGCATATCTTAAATTTGTGGATGTTTGGCATATTGTTGAACTGGATGGTCTATTCGATAAAACAATGGCTGAATGGACAACTCTTGAAAATCGTGCCTCCTCAAAAATGACAAAGCATTACATTCCATCTTCACAAATTGTCTCCATGGAAGAATTCTCAAGAATTTCTCGATGTGTAATAGCTAAAGAAGCATGGGAAACCTTAGAAATAACTCATGAAGGAACCGAGGTTGTTAGAGCTTCAAAACTTCATGTTAGTCTCAAAGTTTGAAGAGATTAGGATGCAAGAGGATGAGACTTTTGATGAATTCTATTCTAAGCTCAAGAGTATTAGAAACAATACTATAAATCTTGGAAAGAAAATGTCCGATGCAAAATAATCAAGAAAATTTTGAGATCCTTACCCACTAGGTTTTGCCCCAAATTGCTGCCATAAACCGTAGAAATGACTTGGATACTATGAGAGTAGAGGAACTGTAGGGTCATTCGCACTTTTGAGCTCTTGTTGCCTCAACCAAAGAACTCAAAAATATTGCTCTTAAGACCAAAACTCATGGTAAGGAGAAATCGAGGTTCAACAGATGAGGATTCAGAGATGAGGAGGAAATTGCCATGATAGTGAAATTTAAAAATTCTTCAAACCAAAAATGGAAATTTTAAGGGTAGAAATTCAAGAAATCTAAAAATTCTAGGCATGATGGTAGAGATAACCCAAGATAGGAATACAGCTTGATCAAGGATAAATTTCCTAGTGGTCCTAAGTGTCATGAATGTGGGGTATTGGACACATCCGGCAAATTGTGGAAATTTGAGAAACTCAAACGGTAAGGTTTTTAATGTGACTCAAAGTGATGAGTCGACAATGAAGAAAAGCTGAAAATGTTGCTAATTATGTAGCTTTTGGGGTTTCTTATGAGAGTGAGCATGAGGCTAGTGAGTGTAACTCTCTAGATAGTGATTATGGTATTTGTGACAATGAATCAAGAGGAAGGTGATCTACAAAATGCTTATAATACTCTATTTTTGGAATACAATAATTTGAAGAAGTTGAATAAGCAAACCTTGCGAAACTTAAAGAAGTTAATCTTGAAAAGGATAAACTGTCTAGTACCTTGAATGATTCACATGCTATTCATGATACCTTGAAATCTGAAAATGATAGTTTGATTGCCAAAGTGAAATCCTTAGAGAATGATCTTAATGATTCAAGAAATCATTTGAACACGCTCTCTAATGAGAAACTTAATCACATGTTGCATAATCGTAAACATTCATTTGATAGAACCGGATTGGGTTTTGATAAATCTGTTGTTTCTTCTACTAATGTTGTTTCTCCTTCAAAGTTGATTTTTGTGAAACCTGTGTAAAGAAGAAAACTTGGCTAAGAAGAAGGAAATGCTTCCTCCGCTTCAAGAGGTAAGAAAGGTAAGGAAATTCTAACTCGATTCTATGTGTCTCGTTCTACACCGAGACGTGTTTATATGCCAAGGAACCAACCTACTCAAAGGTTCATTCCTACATGTCATCATTGTGGTAAGATTGGGCATATTCAATTGTTTTCAGTTGAATAATCATGAGTCAAAAAGAGACTATCTTCGTTTTGGAAATAGTCATGATGAATTATTTAACATGGTGAAGGGTGTTATCACCCAGTTAAATGACTTGGCTAAGAGTCACACTTCTGTTCCCAAAACGAAGAAAATTTGGGTTAAGAAGAAAAATACCACTCACCCCTTGAGGGGGAGTGGTGGTGATCTCACCTTGGATTAGGTGAGTCACCCACATGCCTAGGATTGGTTGTCTTGTTTTATTTTGAATATCCTAGAGCATGTTTTGTTTTGTTTTGTTTTGTTTTTTGTTTAATTTGTCTTTTATTTTATTTTATTTTTTTTTTGTGTGTGCATTTTATTTTTGAAAAATTTCAAAAAGACAAAAATATTCTAATTTGGTTATTTTATTTCTTCCTTCTCTTGTCTCGATGCACCTTGAGTGTCCATTATGTGCTCATGTTTCTTCCATGGATTTAATTCCTTGTGTTTTAAAAAGTTTTCAATATGCATGAGTTGTCATATTATTTCAATGGACATTTTTCTGGGTTACCTAAAGCTTAAGCTTAAATTGTATGCTTTGTTCATGCTTTAAACTTTTGTGCACACTTAAGCTTAAATTTTTTTAATATGAGTTGTGTGAGGTAACTATATGAGGGTTTTGACTAGTTGTATCTATCAAATTGACCATACGCTAGTTGAACCTAGGGCTTATAAATTCTGCATTTCTCAAAGCATTAAATGTTTCAAGACACCTTCTCATGAAAAAAAAATGTGAAATAAAATATTCAAAGAATACATTCCAAAGGAATTGAATTCACAGTGTTAAGCTTGCTTTGTTTCAAAAGAGGAATGCATTGGATGAGAGTGGCTAGGCCCTAGTATGATAAGGTTTGACTTTTGATTTGATTTGCTTGTTAAAACCTTTATCGTAGTGAAACCTCCTACTCAACTTATAAATTTGTTTTATTTCAATGGTTGGCTTACACACACAACACAAGCATGGGTTGAATGGAATTCTTGGCATTGCTTGGGTTAAATAGAAAGTGTTCGTGCTTTATATAACTCTCATGTATATTTTAAATTTTTTTTTGATAAATTGGAATATTCATTGCTTGAAATCATGAGTTTGTGATGTATGCATCCTGTGTTTTCTTGACTTTTGAGGGGAGAAATTTTTTAAATGGTTCTTGTTGATTGTTTGGTATTGTTTTAGGGGGAGTTTCTGTTCTTCATGATCTTGTGTTATAACATGCAATTCTTCATCGGTTAATCATGAATTTTATTTATTTATTTTTATTTATTTATTTATTTTTGTTTTTTGTTTCCTTTCCACATATGCCTTGATGTTTTTGTTAAGTGTTTCAGAAATTTGAAATATTTTGTCAATTTGACAAAAAGGGGAGTTTGTTGGGGAGATGATTTTGTTCGAAATTGCCAAAGGGGAGTTTGTTAGTTTGAAGTATTGGCTAATGTTCGTGAGCAAAATGGAAGAAAGCGAATTTATAGATTTTGAGTAACCGCCCGGACGGACCGTCAACGGGCCTGCTATGCCTAGGTTTAATTTACCTCGTATTTGAGTTTCAATAGGTCTAAGAGTCTGTATGATTATAAATAGATCTTTACAGATCTCAGACGCCAAGGAAATTCTACATCTAGAATTTGCCTTTGTGCCAAGAGAGCCTTTTTGATATTGAGAGTTAAGTTCTCTTCTTGGAGTGTTTAGTTTAATGTTCATCATTGTTCGTCTGCTGAAGTGAAGTCAACCGAGTTCCGGAAAGGAAATCACGAAGAAGGATTGTGCCAAATGTCTCGAAAGGGCTAATGTAGAAGACGAGTGGTCATTTGTCTTATACAAGATCGTGTCATAGCAAAGGTTTTGTGAGTATGAACATCTTGTAATCCTTTTTCTTTTTTGATTTAGTTGATTTCGGTTTCACGTTGAGAGGTTTTACAATTAGAGAAGTGCTCTAATTGGTTTCGTAACCAAAATATCTGGTTCCGCTTTTATTGCTTTTGATATTTTGTTGATTAAATTGTTTATTGCTTCATAGTTTAATTCCGCAATTGCTTGGAAATCTTGCTTTCAAAACTTAATGGATGTTTTCCTAAAACAATTCAATAATGAAGATGCTAAATCTGAATCTTTGAGCATTCTAATGAAGTACAATCTAACAATATGTTTCATGATGACTTTAAGTTATTAGTTTGCTTAATAAAGTCTATCCACCAAAGTGGTATGCTAAGGTTCATATTGTTGTTGCTAAAGATTATGCTTTTGATGCCATTGCTTTATTTGATACTAGGTCTGATCTAAATGCATTCAAGAAGGATTAGTTCCCAGAAATATTTTGAAAAATCCATTGAAAAACTATCTTCCGGTGGGAACAAAAATGCAAATTAATTTTGAATTAAATATGCTCATGTTTGTCAAAATAAATTTGTTTTCATATTCCCTTTCCGTTTTATAAAAAATATGTTTGAATAGTTATTCTTGGAATACCTTTCATTGCCATGATTTTTCCCTTTATTGCTGATTTGATGGTATATCCACGTAATGGGTATTCCCATTATTTTCAATTTGCTTCTAAGTTTGAAGTTGATGTTTGTCATCATTCTATGAATTATGATTTCTGCAAGACAAAACATCTTAATTTTCTCAAACAAGATGTTATGTACAAAAAAGAATTTCGAACAAATCTCTAATAAATTGCTTCAATCAAAAATCTTTGCTTTTCAAAATGAAATTGTTGATTTGTTCGCTGATTTACCAATGCTTTTTTGGCATAGAAAGAAACACATAGTTTCTCTTCCTATGTCAAAGATTTCTCAAAAGAAAATCTCACCAAAGGCTCGTCCCCATTCAAATGAATGTTGAGCTCTTAGATTTTTGTCAAAAAGAAATTTTGATTTGCTTGCTAAGGAATAATTCGTAAGAGTAAATCCCTTGGTCATGTCTGCTTTTATGTTAGAAAAATGCTGAGATTGAGAAGGTGTCCCTAGGTTGGTGATCAACTATAAACCCCTCAATGATGTGCTTGAATGGATTAGGTATCCTATCCCCAATAGGAAAGACCTTGTCAGCCGTTTGAGTGATGCTTTAGTTTTTTCTAAGTTTGATATGAAATCTGGATTTTGGCAAATTCAGATATGTAATCAGGATAGGTATAAGACTGCTTTTACCACTCCTTTTGGACATTATGAGTGGAATGTTATGCCTTTTGGTTTGAAGAATGCCCCCAGTGAATTCCAAAACATCATGAACGATATCTTCAACCCATTTTCTCATTTCACTATTGTTTATATTGATGATGTTCTGATCTTCTCCAAAAGTATTGAAGAACATTGGAAACATCTGAATGCATTTCTTGAAACTATTAAACACAATGGACTTGTTGTGTCTACTTCAAAAATCAAATTGTTCCAAACCAAGATCAGATTCCTTGGTTTTGATATTACTGAAGGAAAATACGACCCATTGATAGAGCCATTCAATTTGCTGATAAATTTCCTGATGTTATTACAGAAAAAACTCAGCTTCAAAGATTCCTTGGTTCTCTCAATTATATTGCTGATTTCTACAAAGATTTGCGAAAGTATTGCAAACCTTTGTTTGACAGATTGCAGAACAATCCGTCTCCTTGACCGATGAACATCGCTATTGTTAAATGAGATCAAAATCCATGTCAAGACTCTTCCTTGTCTTGGTATTCCATCTAATCATGCTTTTAAAATTGTTGAAACCGATGCTTCAAATATTGATTGGAGGTATTCGAAACAACATGTTTCACCAGGATCTCCGAACAAATTGTTCGCTTCATTCGATCCCGGAATAGTGCAATCTAATTATAGTACTATTAAGAAAGAAATTCTTTCATATTGTACTATGCATTACTAAATTTCAATCTGATTTACTTAATCAAAAGTTTCTTTTAAGAATTGATTGTAAATCAAAATATATTTTGAAAAAGGATGTTGAAAATATTGCATCAAAACAGATTTTTGCAAGATGGCAAGCTATTTTGAGTGCATTTGATTTTGATATTGAATATATTAAAGGATCTGAAAATTCCATTCCCGATTTCCTTACTCGTGAATTTTGCAGTACATGATGGGTCCTAAAAAGATAAAGGAAAATCTCGTAACCTAAAACCCTTACTTCCTCCTATCTCAATTGGCAAATAGATTTGCTCCTTTGGGAATGAAATTTCATTCAGATTCACTCAGACTTTGGTCACTCCTTTTGACCCTTTTGTCGATGTTTCTCTCAAAGCCAGTGTTTCGCCAAGTTTTTAAAAACTTGCTATGTAATCCTTGCTTCCTTATTCCAATATCTTTTTTTCTATAGAGCTGAACGCCTAATGTAAAATCTGCCAAGAATCTTGCTCTCTTATTTTCCTGAGGTTTTCATTGGATTCTGAACATCCTTTAAAATCTCACCTTTTATTCTAATATCTTGACCAAATCTCTGAGATTCGGCCAATCTATGACCAACTTGGTTCTACACCCAAGAAGGTCATTTTCCATCGGATTAAATTTTTAAAGGTTATTTCAAAAAGAATGGGAAATCACCCATCCATTGAAGACTTCATGGATTTGGTGTTAAATTTAATTATTATGATTATATTGAAGCTTGGTCTAAATTCTTCCTTTACCAAACAAGTTTGATGGACATTCTTGGTTTATTTCTTTTGACAAAGATCATTGTGGTATTCTCCCTGCTTTGGTTTGCCCATTGGTGGTCTCACTTATGGTTTGATCTGATGTTCTTCCTTTAAATTTAATTGAAAGTTTTGAGTTATTCAAAACATGTTTTAAGGTTGATGCCTATGGTTCTAAATTCCTCCTATTCTCCATTTTGCCAAAATGTTCAAAATCTCCTGGATCATTAAATGGCAATATGTTATTGTGGGAAATCGTTGAAAGACACTGGTATGTTAAATGGTACATTATTATTGGTAAAGTCAAATTTTGATTCATTCTCGAGCTCAGAGTGTGCCTCTACCAACTATTATCCCTCATAGCCGACATTGGCAATACCCACGATAAGGCTTTTGTCTGCCACTTCTCCTACTTCCTCATCTGCATCTATGACAAAGAAAGAAAGAAGAAAGCTTTATTAAAAGCTATGATTGAATCTTACAAAAGAAGAAGATAGTGATGAGGATACAACATCTTCTTTTTCTATCTAATATTCCCACCCACGTAGATTTCTTTGGGAATCTGTGTTTGATGATATTCCAGACTTGAAGACCTTTGAAGACTAAAGTCCATGCTAAATGATGATATGAAGGACCATTGTCCCATGACTAAGGACCCATGCATGATGACCTATGAGGACTAAAACACCAAGGTCTATGATGACCTATGAGGACTAAAAGTCCTATGCTTATGATGACCTATGAGGACTAAAAGTCCTATGCTTCATGATGATGTTTTAGGATTCCTATCCTATGCTTGGATCAATTTTTAGACCAAAGAAATTTTGTGTTATACCTGCAATATGCTCAACTATTCCTATTTCTCCGTGTGGATGCTCTGCGCCGACACTACAGTGTTTCTACTTTTACTATTTGCTTTTACTTTGTAATAATGAAATTTGTTTTCTTGTTGTAAACGAAGGGAATGCCTTCATCTATAAATGTAAGTTATTTTCTCCATTTGAGGCGTAAGCTCTTACAACCATCTAAGCCTTCACCCTCAAATCTACGAGTCTCAGATTTATTTTGCTCTCTTTGTCTTCCATTTCAAAGCTTGAAAGCTTATGTTATATTGTAAGTTTTGATAAAAACTTCAATATTATCTTTCAATTATCTTATTTATCTTGTTCTTATATAACTGCTACTACCTCTTCTTGGCTGGTTTTATCGCTTCTTTTATATTATTTTCATTCATATGCATTATTTTTTTGCATTTTATTATATATTATGCTCCGACCACTTGGTATCGTGAGCCGTAAGAGTTGATGATCTATAACTATCTTTTGAACTTGTTCTTTACATTCGTGTAATCTCTCTCTCTCTTTAGCCTTTTTAGCCATACTCTATTCGTTCAATCCTACCACCTCGCCGCTTTTATCTCGAGGTACCTGTAAGTCCCGCTTTTGCCTAGGTGTTTGGCGTGCTTAGGCGTTGGAGAAAGATAAGTGTCTCGACCTGTGGTATGTGTAGTTAGGAGTCCGCATCTAGTATGTCTAGGAAGTTTAATTTGTGAGTCGTTTGGTTGCTACCATGTGGAGATCAAATTCATATGTTAGTTCTAGGTCTCGTGGCTTCCCCGATATCATTAATAGTGAAAAATGTCATTTGAAAGTGACAATGTTTTTAATTTTCATAAATGGACTATCCCTAAGTTAAATACTAAGGACATTTATCTTGACTCTTCTTGGATTAATTCAGCTTTTAAGTCTGAATATGCTGTTAAAACTGTTGAAAAAACCTTTGCTATTTCTGGGAAGGATTGTACCTTCCAATTGTTTGACAAAAAGTTTGTTGAAGCCTCTAAGGCTAAGAAATATAGATTTTTGCATATTGGATCTGTTCAAATTGTCAAAGCCTTTAACCAGGCTTGGCATTGATGCTTCATTTTACTTTGTTTAAGAGATGCTAGATTTCTTAATTTTAGAGCTAGTACTCTTGGAATGATTCAATCTTCTGTTTATGCTGGACCTATACATTTTGATGTTTTCCCTAACATGTCTGTTTCTTTGGATGATATTCATGTTCTTAAATCTTTGACTTTGAATTCTGGACAAAGGTTATGATATGGAAGAAGGTAGCAGGCCCTTGCTATCATCTATCGATCTATTATCGGTTGATGAAAACTAACTTGAATCCTCAAGCTATTTTCAAAGACCCTAATGGATGTACATTATTGATCCAAAGCTCCACTCAAAATGTTTCTATAAGTGTTCCAAAAATGATTCAATGGGATAAATTGAATTTACCAATGAATGGATTTTGGAAAATGTTTCAAAACCATCTATATGGCCACAACTTCTTCCAATGTGGACATTATTGAGCAGATTTGAATGGAGATGTTAAGATCAATTTTGTAGATCTTTATCCTCCGGCCGTGTTCAAAGATCTCTTGCCAATGAAAACAGGAGGAATTCCTTTGTCGTTCTCGCTACCACCAAGGAATTAAAAGAAGAGATAAAGAAATTGATGATTTACTTGCGCTGTTTCTAACTGAAATTAGAATCAGTTGCTAATGACTCTGCTAATTCTCAAATCTCTCAAAAAAATAGAAGAACAAAAAAAAAAAAGATGAAAAATGGCCTTGCCATAGTGCCATGAGCCGTGGCGTAGTTGTACGTGTAGTGCGGCTGGTGTAGTTGATTAAAAGGGTGATCCGTCGGTGGGTTTGATCCAATTGCTTGGGCGGTGGAATCTAATTAATGGGAAAGGCGTCACGGAAGATCCGAACATCTAGTCTAGAAGAATGACTAGTGCCATGGCGAGCGGTGCATCGATTTCAAGGCTGTACAACGAGTGGGTGATACATGTATATATAAATGTTTTAGTGAAACATGTTATATGTTCATTTTTGAGACTACAGAGAGAACTGGAGGAGCATGAGAAGAAGAAAAAAAGCAGAGAGGATGATACGAGGGGTGGCCGTTTGGCCCTAGGGGGTGGCTGAACCACCCCTAAGGCCATGGGGGTGGTTCGCCACCCCAGACCGGCCGAGTAGTTGGTCACGGCTCTCCTCTATTCCTCTGTTTTATGAACAATGATGACACCTTGGATGAGAGTTATTGATTTGTTCTTGAAAAATAAATGCATCCTTCTTTTCGGTTCCATCATGTATTTATCCTGCTCGTTTGTTCTTATAGATACTAGGCAAGTCCTTCTACTAAGAATACCTTTATATTTGCATACATAGGCTAGATTTTTTTTTTATTTAACAGGGGGTGGTCCGGCCACCCCTATGTCCACCTCCACTCCCCCCTTGTATTTCTTTCCTTTTTTTCTCATGCACGTCCACGCTACCAAGGATCTTTTGATTTTCAATAAATGCATGGTCTTTTCCTTTCAAATTCAGCATCTTCACCGCCTCCATTATATTCTCCTTTCCATTTTGTTCCACGTGTGGCACCTCATGGATCATTTGATTCTCAATAAATGCATGGTTTTTTCCTTTCAAGTTCAGCTCCTTCACTGCCTCTATCATATTCTCTTTCCCAAATTGTTTCACATGTGGCACTCCTTCAATATTCTCCATAATTGTAGGATTTTCGTCTAGCTCATCAACAGACCCCTCTGTAGTAAATGCTCCAGGATTCCCGCCCACATCTTCGTCTTCACCATAATTAGCTTCTTCATCCATAACGGTTCTTTACCTTCTCACCGGCACTACTTCCATCCTCATTTTCCGTCGGTGGTAAGCCACCCCTGTGGTGGATCGCCACCCTTCTTTTTTTCACGCTTTTTTTTTTTTCTCTCTCTTTAATAGGGGGTGGTCCGGCCACCCCCTACCCTTCTTCTTTCACCTTTTTTTTTTTTTTTTTTTTTTTTTTTAATTTTTAGATTTAAAAATTTAAAATTTTAAAAAAATTAATATTTTAATCTCCCAAAACGGTGCGTTTTGGATCTGTTAATAGCCGTTACAAAAAGTGTAACGGTAAGAATTTTATTGTAGTTTCCTTACACCCAGAGAGTAAATTTTCGAAAAAAAAAACCTAAGTATTTTAAAATTCTGACATTTGGTTGACCCAAGATGTTATTATATATTTACCCTTTTTTTAATCGAAACAATAGGTGGGAGAGATTTAATTGTGGCTATTCTATTTGAGCGTAACTATAACAGCACATACCTGTTCGAAGTCGCACATGATCCAACTCTATTAGGGCATCAATGAAAATCAAAATGAATTACACTAATCAGTCAGTGAGATTTTCATTGGGGATTCAAACCAACATTCTAACTTCTAATGTATACTTAATTGCTTTGAAATTTTTCTTAGGCCATGAAATCATCACCCTAAATGGTATTAATAAGAGAACTTGAATGGCTAAAATGACATTCAAAAATCTTGAGAATTGGAGCTTTAGGGACCTGTTTGGAATGTGTTTAAGAGGCTTAAAAATGCGTTTAATACTTAAAAAGTTCGTTTGAAGAAAAAACTACTTTTTTGGTTAAAAAAAATTAAAAATGCTTTTAAAAGTCTAAAAAGCCTAAAAATAGCCAAAATGAACTTTTAACAAAAATTTAAAAATGAAGCTTTTGCCGAAAAACGCTTTTTGATCTAAAAACTTTATTTGTCAAACTTAATCCAAAAAACATGCTCTTAAGCCTCTAGCCCAATAATAATTGAGTTGTAAATAGCTTTCTAGCCCAAATTCTTTTGGGCTGACGACCGCCCCGTCAAGAAGTTGTAAATGGCATTTTTCAATCCGATTTCCGATCAACGCGTTTCTCTTTCTCAGAGTTTTTCTACCTGTTGTGAATGCCTAAAACTCTTCCAAAATAATGGTGTCATGTCTATTGGATTAGGTTAGATTCCGTGTGCGTTTCTTTCGGCGATGCGTACCACAAGAATCAAGAACAATCACTCTAAGCCCTACAAACAATCCCCTTTTCCTTCTCTCCGAGCCCTAATTTCCGCAATTCAATCCTCGGAGGTACTGCAATTTTATTTTATTATTATTATTTTTTTATACAGTTAGTTCCTAACTCTTGTATTACTTGCATTTTTCCTTTTCACGTTCTTGAATTCCAGGATCTGAAGCCACCACTCACGAAAGCCATCTACTCCCTACTGCTCCACCTGTCCTTAAATGGAGCGTTTTATCGGTCTAATCCTTCACCTCCTGAAGCGGATTTCAAAGACGTGCATAAACTCTCGGACATCTTGTTCGAAGAACTCGATCGCAGATTCAAGCTGTTTTTCTCCGATTTACACGAACTTAGCTACTCGGGCACAGATATACGTACCGGCGTTGTGGAAGAACTAACCCTGCTGTTGCGGTGTTGTATGGTGATCTTGCGTTTGCTTGCATGCGGCCAGAATTTGTTGTTGGAGAAAGGCCAGGTTCTGCTTTTCATAGTCAAGGTTTTGACTTCTTTGGACGCAATTGGAGACTGTGAGAGTGAGAGTGAGAGGATAAAGAGGAGGAGGAGTTGTTTTAGCTTCGAGTCGGTTTCGCGTGAATGCGGTGATGGTGGTTGTACGACCGCTGTCGCCAAGGACTTCGCGGCTTCCTTGTGTTTTCTGGAGCCTTCTGATCCGTGCCGACCGTTTCTATGTGCATTGCTCGAGGTGGTTTTCGAGCATTCACATTGTTTTTGCGTAGATTCATTGTTTGCGAAGACATGAAAATATTTTGATTTTGATTCTGTTTGAACGATTTATACCATTTGCGTGCTTGCCATGTTGAGTATTCTTTTAGCACGAAATATTATATTCCTCGAATCAGGGTTCGCTGCTCTGCACGTACATGGTAGTATTATTTGTAGGTATCGTGATGGATTAGGGTATTGTTTGATTGCTAGAACAATGCATTTGAGAAATTGAATTTCATATGATTTTTGTTATTCGTTGGCTGGTGATACTTTTAATATGCGGATAGCAATGGCTTGGTGTTGCTGGTGCTCTGAGTGGTACTGTTTACGACATTCCTAACTTGCTCAGTGTAATATTTTTCCTCCTCGAATGCCAATTAATTGCAAATATCCTGGCTCTCATTCTGTGCTTTTTGTAAATCTGCATTACTAGCTTTATGGTTCGCGCGTGATTCTGAACATTGAGGGTTATTGTTTCAAGCAAAAAATGTTTTCAAGATTAAGCATCCTTCATCTAAAGCTTTCATCTTTTTCTTTTCCCTCCACTTTTCTGTACCTTCCTCCCCAGGTAGCTTCTTTTATGAGAGCTTTGTTGAAGGCATACACAACTTAACGTGGAAATGTTATCTTCAGGTTTTGGCAGATGAGCTTCTAACAAGTAGATCATTGAGGGAGTACCTCATGCTAGTTGATTCTACTTCCTCCAAAAATAAAGCGCTGTTTATGTGCCACTTTAGTCATGGTGATATTGGAAGTGTGCTGGAGGTGGTTTCTGCTCATTTTGTCCTATCGGTTTCTGATGAGCAGGCTTTTGATAATTTCATTAACAGTTTAGTTTGGCAGCATGACAAGGGTTTTAGATTTCCTGAACTGAGCCTCACTTCAGCCATATCATTGCTTCTTAACCCAATCATACTTTCTGCACCAAAGATATTCCAGGCCCATGTAATTTCATTGGTATCTGAAGCCATTGGTATTGGCATGTCTTCTAAGAATTTGAGGCCGGATCTTAGACTTTTGGATTTGTACCTTACAGCATTTGAAAGGTCCGTCATCTTATACACCAGACACATGTCTAGTTTGCAGATGGATGGTCATCCTTTAGGATCTAAAGCTTCTGCCAATCTGTGTATGCTTGAGAGAAGTCAGCCGACTTTTGACTCTTATATTCAGCAAGCTACAAGAAATAAAATTGATCGTGTAGTTTCCAAATCTGATGATTTGTGGGACTCTTACTTACACAATATGTTCTTTGGTACAAAATCTGACCTGGTGGCTGGATCTCTTATGTATATGAAAGAGAATCAACATGTTTTTGATGAATTATGCAGAGACAAGATTTTATCAATCTTAGATTCTATCATACTTAGAGCTTTCTCAGATGATGTTAGTGATACTGTATTGTTTAAAAAGGGGGAGACAAGTTCCCAAGATATTTATCTTCTTGCTTCCATATTGAAGTTATTGAGTAGTTCATTGGTGCAAACTATTTGGTGTTTAAGGCATAGTGGGAATTTAGGATGTCTGAAAACCTTGGAAAATGTATCTTCATGTAAGCAATATGATTTTATTGTGGGTATTATTCGCTGTTTCCAACAATTCAATATCTGTCTACCAGTTCAAAGATTCTTGAGTGACATGATGAAAGCTCACAACAAGGCATAAGGAGTCCAAGTGGATGCTTTTGCACTTTTCAGGCTTACTGTCTCTAGGTTTTAATAGTGGGCTTAATTTCTTAGTGAAGAGCTGCATGTCTATGATGATGGCACTGATGAATCTATTTGCTTTTGAAGAGGGTGATTTGTTAGCGCTAAGGTCATTACTTGCAACCAAATTAGATGAAGTTCAAGAGGTGAATTTCATTTTTTTTTTAGTATAAATTTCTCAAGTTACTTGGTATTGTAGTTCATGCCTTGAAGCTTTTGGCAAATGTTGCAGCCCTTGGTGGACCAAAAATCTAGTAGAAGAGTTGCATCAAGATTTCAAAAGATTCAGGCGCTTCACTTAAGGTACATGAGTATTGTCTCTATCATATGAGTATAGTTTTGGTAATCGTAGAGCATGTAATGCATCAAGTTCATGCATCCAATGTCTTAATGATTGCTTTCTGCTTTTGAATTGGGATATATTATGACAAACCATTATTTTGGCTAGAGTTTGGCAGCATGAAAAGTTCGTGCTATGCTAGAAACATGTAATTTCCAAATAGAGAAAGAACTAACCACATCTAGTTTTTTGGAAAGTTTTTCTCAGAAATTAAGCTAAGCATAATGTTAGGTACTAGTGGAATAAATATTACTACACATGCTATTGTCAAAATAAAGGATACATCCAAATGCTTCGATACACACCTTGTCCTAATAATAATCTATGCTGTGAAACTAGTAGGGCTCAATTTTGTGTGGTGACAAAAATCAGTGTGATATGCTTGCTCAGTATTTATGAGTCTCACCAAGAATGGAGCATCATTAGCATAGATCTTTGACACTCCTGTGATTCTTTCTCAAGGCAAAACATTTTTTCTCTTCTTCCTCTGATTCTCTCAGAAGCTTCCATCAAATAATGGAAAACGAGCAAGTACAAACTTCACAGAATGTCTCCATCCTTAATCAAATGAAGGAGTCTATTGATGGCACAGAGGAGGAAACAGTGGAAACCTGCAATGGGAAGATCTTCCTGAATTGTGTATTAGATGACTCCCGAAACTCCCGAAATTTATCCGATTATGATGATCTAGCAGATTTCATAGAGTGCAAGCAAGGGAAAGATTATGACGGCTGGTTGAAGGATCGACAAAGATATCGTAATTGGAGATCTCAGAAAATGGCAGTTTTGAGGTGGAAGAAAAAGATAAAAACCCTGAAGTTGATCAGAAAGAAATAAAAAATTGTATGTATAGCTTTGTATATAATTGTGCATCAGTACTGTAGGCTGAATAGCAAAAATTTCTGGTTAGAAATAGGTGCAGTAGAGAATTTTTTGTATCTAGTTTTGAATTAGTGTTGTAGGCTGACCAGCAAATCTTTGTAGCATTTGCAGTAGGTCCAGCATGGAATTTGTCATAAAAATGGCATTTGAGGCTCCATAATTTTATTTTCCATTGTTCATTTTTGTTATTTATTTATTATTTTGTAAGTGAGAGTTTCATATGGGGGTCTTGGAAGTGTTAGGTGTATGAATTATGATGATGTCTTACATATTCCCTCAAGAACAACAATGGTTTCGAGTATCAATAGAATGCATCCTAAATCAGACGCATACAAAAGGGTTCAAGAAGAAATTCAAGCAGTAAACAAGTTTACAGCATAGAGAAGAAGAAAAGATTGAAGTTATAAAATAATAAAAGATCAATTTCCAGGCTCCAAAGAGTCCAAGAACTAATATATGAAATTTCATATATCAGAAGAAGAACAAAAAGGTGCCTACAATGACTCAAAATGGGCTATTTATAATAGCCTTTAGTAACCCTAGAATCCTAGCCCTTCATATTTCATAGAACAAATAACTCTCAAGTCTTAACCATCCAACTTCGTTAAATGTCACATGTTAGTCACATGACCTCTTTAAAATACTAAAAAACATATGCCATAAAGCATAACATAATAATAAAAGATTGATTTTGAGATAGCTAATGGACTAGATAAAATAGAATAGGGGTCTTCTTTGCAAATTGGGAATCAAGATCTCTACTTTTTAGTTCAACGACGAGTAGAATGCTTCTAGTGTTGCTGTTGCTGCTGCTGTTGTTGGTTGTACAAACATCGAAGCCTTGTGATTTCTCTCTGTAGTATATCCTGTTCCACCATAACAACACCAAGTCCAGGGCATTCGAATGATACCATGAAACCAGGATCTAGTTAGATTCTTACTGTGTCCATAAAAGAATGAAATAACTTCAATGAAAACAATAGCAAAAGAGGGCCATTTTCTGACTTCTAAAAATTGGTGAAGAACATATGGAGGGGGAAAAAAAACAGAGATTGTATCAAGGATGCAACATTTAAAATCATAAACTAATGGTATTTGTTTAGATGATCTAATAAAAGCAACATAGAAAGAAGCAGAGCAGCAAGATGTTTCTATCTTATAACAAGAACTTACAATGTTTTATAAATTGCCCGAGATAAACTATCCAACCGTTGCTTGAGTGCCATGTTTTCCATGCCCAATATAAGAATTTGCTTGTCGAGAAATCCAAGTGCTGCTGAAACTTCATATCCTTCTGCCTGTAAGGTCAGATTGGCCGTTAATGTCAAATCTTGTACTAGTAACTGGACAATTCTAGGGTTGAGGATTTTAGTTTCTGAAAGACTTGCCTGCAAAGCTTGGACATTTCTTTCCAGTTCATCTATATATTGAAGTTTCCTGATCCATGGCTCTTGGTTAAATTTCCTGCATTTTGTACACACTATATTAAAAGTAGTAGAAGCACTTAAATTGCTAAATTTTACAAATTTTGAAGGCTAAAATATAAAGATAATGATTCTGAAAACAAATGAAGTGGAGCACATACTGCTTAGCATGTTTTGAATTTGTCCTGGATGCTGAAGGATTAGGATGGAAGCTATCTCTTTTTATCGAAGAGCCTTCCAGATATGCAGCATATGCTCCCTCTCTCCTTACAACGGCTTTAAATGGCATGCCATTAGGTTCTTGTGGAGGGCATGATGATCCTGAGTTCTGAAAACTAATGGCATCATGACTTGTAGATGAAAGGCCATTTGATCAGGTGCCAAAAGTGCTTGAGTTTGCATAAAAGGAAGCGTGTGACAAAGCTTTATGATGATCAAAGTAGGAGATTCCCTAGAAGCTCCAGCAGAATATTTTTGAACTTGTATCCATTTTCTCCAAATGCCTTAGCTGCTCTGTCCAAGCATGCAATAGTCACTTGATGAACGTTGATGACCTCTGCGCACAGGCGTCTCTGGCTCATCAAGGAGCTCCTGAAGCCAAGAGGGTTGTTCCTCTAATAGCAAGCTATCCGACAAAGTGCGTTGATGGTGTACTTGTCCCCCATTAGGCTCTGGAAAACCTTCTGATCTGACAATGGATCTGGCAGTATTGTAATTGGCATTGGATGGAAAGATGCACCGAAAGTTACTTTTAGGTGGAAGTAGCAACTGCCTTCCTGTGTGTGCAAAATTTCTCAAGTTTGACAAACCATTTGAATTTTCCATACCTCAAGAAGTAAATGAGCCTGTTTATGAATAATCAATATCAAGACTCAAAGGAGAGGAGCAAATAAGCATACTGACAAATTCAAACTGTTGCAAGACCAATACAGAAGAGACAATTATTAGAGTGATTCTATATTCGAAATAGAAATTCTCTTTAGCTCCTACAGAAGTTACAAAACAAAGAAAAACAAAGGACAAATAGAATTGGACATGAAGAATTTTAGATAGTAATAGAGAATTATCAATATCAGCAGGTGTATAAGGATTTACGTACACTTGGTTAAGATTATCATCGTAAGATCCTCGTACAACTCAAACAATGGAAATACAAAGTGCTCAACACCTGTATTGGACCTTTCTTTTTCCTTTTCTTTCTCGGTTAACAACAAACTTGAGATATGTTGGGTCATGGATCAAACTTTGATAGGCCCAATAAAGCCCATGAAAGTCAAAGCCAAGAAAATCTCAAGCCTTGAGCCAGACTAGGTCTCAAATCCAGACGGACCTCTGAGTCCAAGGCCTCCAAGACCTCCGAGTCCGAGGCCTCCGAATTCGAGGTCCTTGCATCCGAGACCCTGAAATTTAGGGATCAAGGATTTGAATTCATTTGAATGATATGAAATCTAATCTTATCCATTAAATTCAAATAACGAGCACCGGGAAACATGGAAACAGATATGTTATCTGCAGGAATTCGGAATACAAACGACATAACAACCAAATCCTATCTTGATCTCCTAAGATCTCGAAATGGATAACTACTCAAATCCCTCGATAACAATTATCTCATAGGAAATCAGGGAAGAGTCAGTTATTGGTTAGGGGACTACTACTTCATGCCTATTTAATACAAGTCACTACCTTACATTTGGGGAAGGCAACTCTTGCTCTCTCTACGCTCTTGTTGCTTTTTCATACTCTATCTCTCAAACACTGACTTAGGCATCGGAGTGGCCCCGCTGACTCACCCTCGGTCTCTTCGATCCTACTGTCTTTCTTCATTATGCAGGCAAGTTCACACTTCAAGAACTCGACCAGGAACCGAAAAGCGTGCCACGTCACCAATTGAAAACAGTGCATCAACAGTTTGGCACCATCTATGGGAACTTGATTTTTCAATCAAGTCTCATCCATCCTACAATCCGACATGGTGGGAACACGCTCATCACACCCACTATTTCTGGTGGAATTGCCGATGGTAGGGAATCTAACTCGACTAGGAAGACATACACCAAACGCATACAGGACGAAGATGTGTACTCTCTACATAGGCCCATGAAGACAACAAAGATGGAATCAATTGTGTTGTCCTTCTCAGAGGAAGATGACCGGGGGGTAATTATGCCCCACGACGATGCTCTGGTGGTAATCGTGACTGTAGCCAATCATGCGATCCATCGGATCCTGGTTGACAATGGAAGCTCAGCTGATATCTTATATTGGCCAGCCTTTAAACAAATGGGATTGATTGAGATAGGATCAAACCATTCGGTTCTGCTCTCGTGGGATTTGGCGGAGAACAGGTCCAACCTGTAGGAATTATCCCGCTACCAGCGACAACAGGAACCCATTGAGGAAAGTGATACAAAAGCTTGAATTATCAGAAAGACTAGCAAACTGGGCCACCAAACTGGGAGAGTTCGACCTAAAGTTTGTTCCGCAGAATGCTATCAAGGGCCAAACCCTTGTAGATTTTCTAGCTGAGTTCACAAACTTACTAGAAACAGAGGAAGCATGAACGGAAAAGAAATGGGTCATCTATGTTGATGGCTCACCCACAAGGAAGAATGGATGAGCTGGAATTTTGCTCATCACTCCAGACGAGGAAGAATTGAGTAGTTCTTTGTGGCTGAAATTCAAGACTACCAACAATGAAGCCGAGTATGAGGTTGTCGTAGCAGGCATCAGAATATGCATGTTTTCTCGATACACAAAATTAATGTGTAGTGCATGAAAAATAGCAATGAGCATTATGTGAGTTAAAACTCACCTAGATCGAAAAACGTTTCTAAATATTCCTAAAGATCCAGGTTCTCTAAATCTGTAGAAAACCTTTTATTAGTCTTAATTCCACTAAAATAACTCTAAAGTAAGAAAAACAGGAGCTATGAGACGACTGGTGAAAATAGGGTTTTCCTGTCATACACTGACCGTACGTCTAGGCTCAGGGCTATTAGAGGTGTAAACGAGCAGAGCTTGGGTGAGCCTAGGCTGTCTAGGCTCAGCTCGTTTATTATTGGGCCAGGCTCGAGCTCGAGTCAAGCTTGGGTTGGTTGCTTGAGCTCGGCTCGACAAGGGTTGAATCGAGCTTGAGCTTGAGCCCTCAAGCTTGAGCTCAAGTCGAGCCCTAAGCTCGAGCTCAACGGCAGAACAACACAAATGGTAGAACAACCAGATCTGAACCAAAATCAGCTCAAACGAAATCCCAATCCATCAGTACTCCTATAGGGTCTCTCTCTTCCAGGAAAAAATTGCAGTCAAGTCACACACGATGGCGGTAGTGGCATGGTCCTCGACGGAGTTTGGTATGCCTCCCATGGCTAATCCCAAATGGAGATGAGAGGAGACTGAGAGAAAGAGAGAGAGGCATGAGTATTTTGGGAGATGAGAGATTGAGAGGAGAGAACTCTGTTAGGTGTTTTAAGGGAAGGTTGTGGTTGAGGGGTCTGGGGAGTTGAAGAGATGAAAAAAGAAGGAAGGGATGAAGACTTTCTGAAGAAAGAGGCGCTGAAAGGTGGAGATATATATATATATATATATACTTATTTAACTTATTTTAATATATATATACTTATTTAACTTACAAGTAATTATTATAATTTTTAATATATATATTCACACACACATATATACGAGTTTATACGAGCTTAGGAGAGTCAAGCTGAGCTTGTTTCATTTAATATTCGAGCCAGGATTTGTGTTCATATAGCGCTTCATTTAATATTCGAATCGAGCCCGAGCTTGCTCGTGAAGCGCTTCGCTTACTTAACACCCCTAGGGGTCGTACGTCCACCGTGTCATGATGGGCCGTACATCCAGCACGATACCGTACGTTTGCTATATGGGTTCTCAGAGAGAACCTCATTTTCTCTTCACTATCCGCCTATTTTCCGACTTCTAAGGCTATTAGAAATACCTTAAAGCCTCCTAGTCTAGTTTACAACCTCCATGCAACGTAACAACGCTAAGATAACAAAAACATTAACCCAAACGAGATTCAAAGTATAACTAAGGTAGCAACTACAACTAAACATAAAACGAGTAGCATAACGATGTATTTAAAAAGTTAAGGATCAAACGTTACCTCTTTGAAACAAAATTGCAAGAGTTTCGCCTTATGAACATTTCGAAACACACAAACACCTCACACATGCTCATAAAACACTCACAACACTTTGGAAACTCACACCAGCAGCCTAGGGACGTCTAAAAATTTGATGAAGAATGCAGAGGGGTAGGGATATTTATAGGAGAGGGCTACCAACAACTCCCCTAGAAAAGTAATGGATGTCCGACCAAAAGGGCATACGTCGGTAGTTCTCGCCCAGAGACCAAAGGCTGCCTCGTACATCTAGGTATTAACTAGAGGGTATTCAAAAAGTAACATATGTCCGGTGGTTGCATGTACGTCTGCCTGTACGGTTTGCAGAGTATACGTCCAGTGGTCCTCCTCATACATCCACACTAGAGATAGCAGCGTACGTTTCCCAGACCTAACGTACGTCCACCCAAAAGTCTAAATTATCCCTCTAGTGTCCTTAGTGACCCAAAGCCCAAATTAACTCCTCAACTAAGCTACTTAAGCCTAGTTAGTAATTTGGGTTACTACACTTACATGTTGCTGAATTTTGCTGAGGCCTAGGCATTTTTGAGGTTATCTTGGAAGGGGACTCCTTAATGTTGACTAGGGCCTTAGAGGGGAAAGGAGAAAATTGGCTAAGGTACCGACAAATTGTGGAAGACACAACTTGTGTTGAGGTCTTTCTGACAGTGGAGAATTAGCCATGTGCTTAGAGAGACAAATGGTGCAGCCCATGGGTTGGCAAAGGAGGCGACTCAGATTGTTATGGACAAAATTTGGATGGAAGAAACACCTATTTGTATTTCCAATATTGTTTCTTTAGAGCATAATGCTTTATCTTTGTAAGAGTCTTGAATTCTTGTATTTTGAGGGCATGATGATCCTGAGTTCTGAAAACTAATGGCATCATGACTTGTAGATGATAAGTGAGTGAATAGTAAATTTTACGTTTGATGATTATTGCTCATCTTAAAATAACCAAAAAATGGATTTGGTGAGGCTGCACTGGATGCTCAAAGCATTTCTAACAACCTCACCAAATTTTACTTACCAAAATAATCAAAAGTATATTTTTAGTTATTTTAACAACTTATTTTTTTAGATCACTCCAGTAACCTTATTATTTTAACAATCTATTTTCATTATTCCATTTAAATATTCTTTTTCAAGGATTTGTTTATTCTTTTTTTAACTATTAAAGGAAGAGAGAGAAATGAAAAGAAAAAAGAAGAGATAGAAATGAGTTGCTTAATGAATAGGTAAGTGAATAGTAAATTTTAAGTTTGATGAGTATTATTCACCTCACCAAATTTTTTTGTTAAACTAGTGAGGCTAAAAAGTGGCTATTTAATCTATTTTGGTTAAATTGTCTCACCAATTTAATCAAAAAATGAATTTGTTGAGGTTACTATGGGTGCTCTAATAAGTCTAATGTGTGTGTGTGTTTTTTTGTTAAAAATTATTTATTTTTAATGTTTCGAAAAAATAAAAGTTAGGAATTAAGAATGTAGTTTGGCCCTTTTGGGCTTTTTGTTACGTTGCTTAGCTTTTATTTATTTATTTTTTGTTTTTATTGTAGTTATTGTTTGATATATATATATATATATATATATATGAGTTTAACTTATATCAAGATGAGCAGGGGCGGATTTACACAGGGGCAACCTGGGGGCAGGCGCCCTTGGTAAAAATAAAATTACCAAGGCGCCCCTGCCTTCTTTTTGTCCTTCAATCGGTCATCACGTGGAGAAATGAGGAGAAAATACCACTTGCCAACAAGAGAGAAATTGAGAAGAAAAGGGCAAGGCGAATGGCAAGGGTTCCAAGGGCTCGCAGGAGGAGAAAATTAGAAATCCATGGCAGAGCTTCAAGGAGTGGAGCACCTGGACCGTGAAGAAGACCAAGGTCATCACCCACTACGGATTCATTCCTTTGGTCATCATTATCGGCATGAACTCCGACCCCAAGCCACACATCTCCCAACTTCTCAGCC
Organism: Carpinus viminea; assembly: GCA_013348765.1. Lineage (NCBI taxonomy): Eukaryota > Viridiplantae > Streptophyta > Magnoliopsida > Fagales > Betulaceae > Carpinus > Carpinus viminea. The sequence continues at coordinate 38,760,231 of CP054667.1, read as the reverse complement.
CAGTTTGATATTTGTTCCTTTATTTTCTACAATATCTAGATCGGGATTCGGGCTCTCCTTTCGTGAGTTTGGGTTTTGTGTTATGTTAATGGGTTTCTGTATGTTTATCTAATGTTTGGAAGCCAAGAAAATCTAGGGAATAGGAAAGAAGAAGAAGTCAGTTTTGAATATTGAATCTTTATTTTAATGTAGAGAAATGAGACTTTATTTATTTTATTTTTATTAAGGAGAGAGAATAAAGTTATATTTTAATAGTGGAGAGAGTAGATAATAGTTTATTATTAAAAAGAGATAGTGGGTGAATTTTATTGTGTTTTTGGTCATAGTTTATAGATAAATGTAGTTTTTTTTGGGTAAATTTAAACTCTAGTTTATTTTATGTAGACTCAATCTCTAATGTAATTTATGCTTTTAAATTTAAGGCTTTTCTAAAAGAAATAGATGTTAATAGCCCATTAAAAGTACTAATTTTCTTAGACACTATTAGTCATTTAATTGTGCTTAGTTTATTTTGCAAGTAGTTTCAATTATTATGTATTTGTGACGTCATTAGATGAATATTTTAATAATTATTTTGATTTTTTTTTGTTGGGTAATTTGATGAGTTTGATTTGAAGTTTGACTACGTTTTTTTTTCTATCTCGATTTGATGTTATTTTCACTTTATTTTTTGCATTTTTTGAAATTGATGATATGTTACATTGATTAAATATGTAAAAGGAATGATTTAACCAAGCCTGATAGTAGAGGCTCTATATATAACAAACAAATAAACAAACATACTCGTTACTGTTATTTTGTTTTGGTAAATTAGTAATGACATTTTGGGCTTGAGTAGATGGAATTATAGAAAGTTAGGAACAAACGTAGTGAGGAACAAGTACCTCGGCAAAAAGTTGAGATAGGCCTCAACGCGAAATGCTTTTGGGCCTTTTCTTGTCTCCTCCATTTCAGCTCAAGAAGGCTCATGAATCATGATGCTGTAAAAGTACAGAAAATTGGCTAAATTTCCCTTTTCTACTTAAGGAAAGGATTCCATGCCAAAACCTTCCCTTGTCCACAAATTTGTTTAGAAGACACCTTTATTTCGCATGCATGCATGTCACTTGTTAAAAGTCCATTGAAATTCTAATATTTGATGTTCCCAAGTTGCTACCTACCTGAAATAAGAACTAAATCACAACTAAATAGAGTGGTACAATATCAAAAAGAATTTCCTTGTTTTTAAGCATTCTTGGCACGTTTATTCATGCATACTTGAAAATAATCATAGGAACTCGAGCTCCAACATATTCGCAAAAAAGTCAACCTCATCTAGAAAGTCTAATTCTATCAAACTTAAGGTTTCAAAATGAACACAACAACACCTGATTATTAATTATTATTATTATTTTTTTAAAAAATGATGGGCCTTAAAAAGAGGAAGAGGAGGGCGCAGGTGGTGGCGTCAAGAGTTGAGATGGTGCTCTCATGCTGGTGGAGTCATTGGCGGCCGGGCCGCCAATCTCCCATGAATCAGTCTCCCTTCTCTACTTGTCCTTCCATGCCCTTCCTTGTCATCAACCTCTCATGTGTGCTTCCGTCCATAATCATAGCCATCGCGCTCATCTTGTCCTTAGCACCTCATCTCCAGCTGCCGTCAGCTCGCCACCCAATCTCCCGTCTTTACCGTTCAGTTCCCCATCACTGCCCACTGCATGGCCATCGATCCTGGTTGTGGATCTGGTTTTTGGGGATTTAGATTGGGTTTTTCCAAAACCCAATCTACTCTATCTGTCCACTTCTCGCCGGTGTTGTTCTTTGGCTGCCTTCCACCGCCCTTGCCTTTGTTTAATTGTGATTGGTAGATTGGCTGTGAGGATAAAAATAAGGGACTTTGCATCTCATTTTATTTTATTGTACTAAGCTGATTTAGCAACCTCTTATTGGTGGGCAAAAAACCTCACCTTTTTGCAAAGACCAAATTGAAGTTATTCCCCATTCCAAATCACACTACTATAGAATCCTTTGCAACATGCCAGCATTTCCACAAAGATCTTAAGCATATACATCAGTCCAAACAATGACAAACAAGGGGCCAAATTCCCTACCTATTGAGCAATGTTGAAATAGATGGCCCCTTGTCTGCCCCATTAACTATACAGAGGTAGCACCAATCTAATAGTCTTTCCACACTTTGTAAGATCATCCACGTTTAGGATTTTCACCAAAGCTAGTCACCAATAGAGAAAGACCACTTTATGTGATACTTTTGCGTGCCAAATGCTTTTACAAGGGAAGCTCATGCCAAATTCCCCCAACCCAAATACCCCAAATACTTGATAGTAAGCTTTAACCTCAAACTTTCACCTCTTTAAAACAGATCATACAATCCTATGCAACCAATCACTATAGATTTTCACACTGTAAAATAAGTAAATGAAAGAGACGTACACAATGCTTCTAGTTCCCAATACTACACTGCCCTTATAAACCGTAGCCAAAACATGGACTGCGCATACCACATATTTGTTATGATTCAATCATGCTTCACAACAATATCAAGCTATTACAAGACAAACTTTTGAGCTTTAACTGTGTATATATAGTTATATAAGGATTGCTAAACTTAAAATGGTCTACATCATGTTGTTTACAGGCAAATTAACTGTTACACAAGTAATAGATTTGTCGTTTTGATAGTAATTGAAATATCAAAATTCGATGTGGTTGTTTATTACTTGTTACACAAGTAATAAATTTTATGTGGTTGAATCTCTTTTGGAATTAGTGAATATTTGATAATTAATGTCACTTCAACTTCACTCTAACTATGTGGTCATACAGTTCTTTTCTATTGGTCTCCTTTGTTTGTTTGTTTTCTCCCCAGTATCTATCTCAATTTCAACAACTAAAGATGACTAGCTAATTCACACTTATATATCAAAGAAACCTATATCGACATTTGTCCTTCACTGTAGTGAATTCTATTTATCCCTTGATTACTCTAACCCTATGCCACTCTACCTCTTTAGTATAGTTTCCAAATGTAGAAACAATTTTACAACAAATTTGGAGCTCAAACCAAGAAAAGAGATTCTGCACTTACACTGCAGGTACACGAAGTAAAATCACATTGTTATCACACTAAATCATGCGTTATACCTTCATACATTCTATTTATGCAAATCGTCCACCCCAACCACAAAAAATAAATAAATTCAATCCCCTCATTCTACAATTCTTAACAAAAACTAGAAGAAAAAGATTAGAAATATAAGAGGGTGATGATCATAATCAACCAAAGTTCAGTATAAACAATTCAAACCAAAGGACCTACAACAATTTAATTTAAGAATTTGGGTCCACAGCGACAGTACAACAAAATTTGATGAACACTTATGGATGGCTATCCTACTTTGAGTTCCACTGCCAATAATTTCAATAAATTAACAAAACCCAGAAACCCAATAACCGAATCTTTCAAATATAACAAAATGTTGGTTTATCAAATACCCACGTTCCCAAATGCAAAGATGATTAAATGAATGGTCAGATATAACAAGCAAAACCAATTATACAAGTAAAACTATTGTCATTTGGGATATGAGAGAGAGAGAGACTCACAATCATAGGAAGACATCGGAATCTTTGAGGCTTTGGAGACTTCGTTCTTAACTCATCTTTAGTTGCGGTTTTCGCCTCATAAACCCTACTTTAACACGCCTCCTTTTAGGCAGCTTCACTCCACCGTGGCGTCGAAATATTTGCCACCATTTCAACTTCTTTGCCACCTTCTTATTACCAACACGTCCGGTCCTCTTCTGTATCTTTGGATGCCCAACATGCTTCAACAACCCTCCCACCAACGTGTTAAAATGTCCAACATGGTTCTTGCGTGGCACATTAGCGACTGTCGATTTTTTCATTTTCTCATGAACTACATGTGTGTTAGTATGGTGAAACATCTTTTGCAAGGGCTTCCACATAGAATGGGACTTACCACGATCACCATCACGGTTGTGATGATGATGATGGTGGTGGTGGTGGTGGTGAAAGATGAGTCCTAACTTGTTCTTGAATCTTCTCAGCCGTCCGGTCACTTTCTCAGGGTTCCTTTGATAGCTGGATCTGTATCTTGGGGTAGCACCCACTCTCTCCCTAGAGTGGCTCAGTATAGAATATGGAGTGTTGCTACTACTCTCCACTAGGCTACTTTCTTGTGTCGTGCTAGTAGTGTCTGTTTGACTTGATAATGAATTACTACTGTTGGTGATCCATTGTTGATGACTTGGAAAGGATAAATATGACCCTGAAGAGCCACCGCCATGATGACGTGGTAAAAGCTTACTCTTTGCTTCAGTTCTATTCTCACTACTAGGCTTGTGATATAGCAGAGTTGGTTTGATTGGCATCTGAAGTACTGGCAGCTTTTTCTCTCTACTCGATTTGTGACCACCAAGCTCAGCTGGTGACTGGGGTGGCATGGATGTCCGATTCTCCAATGGATTCTCTTTGGAGAGTTGACTCATCATCATCTGAGGCCTCTTGGCAAGGCCATCCTGATCCATAGGGACCCTAAGCCCGTGAACATAATAATCCTCACTTGCTCTTCCATAGGCCTCTTGGCAACACCAATCATATTCCTTATGGAGGCCACCCAAACAAACAGGCTCACCAGAGTAACTCATTGTAATCGAAGGAGTAATCGACTTAGCTGCTATCCCATCTACTCTTGCATTGGTCTTCATAGAATGCAAAATCTGAGAACAAGGTTGCAAAGTTGAAATGTGAGATTCAATTCGTTTGACTACATTACTAACATCCTTTGAAAAAACATGGGTCTTTCCTGGTTTTTTCTCCATCCCATTGGAAGAATTCTATCCAACTCCTGCATCACTATCCCCATTTGCCAAACAGATAAGGAACTAATTAACAATTCATAGATTAGGTTTGCGTACCTGGATTCTTTTATGCTTCTCAATGGGATTTTCAATACTAGTCACCACTGACTCAACACCCTTCTCTTCCACATGTCGCCATCCTTTTGCTTGCGCATTCACACAACAAAAAGGGCTTAAATGATTGTGTCCTTTGTTCAAAATTGTCGGCTTTTTGCCTGATATTTTTATCTCTTTGTCTAATTTCTGTAGCTTCATACTAGTTTGCTCACAAAATTGACATGGTTTCCTTGTGTAATGGAGTTTGTTTGAAGAGATTCTGGTGTTAGAAAGCTTTGAAATTGAGTCCTCAATTACTATTGGTTTCAAGGGTGGCCGCTTATCCCTCTGTGAAGTGATTGCTTGACATTTCGAAGCTTTGCTAGAGCTTTGAGCAATGCTGGGAAAAGCTCTTAACATAGCTGAAGAAACAGGAGGATTTAACTTCGGCATAGCCTTGGGTGGCTTTGTAAGAGATGGGCAGGGTGTGCTAGAGGCACATGATTGTGCTGATATAACCTGATGATGCCAGCATGAGAAATTTAATTAGACAACAATCATCAAATAAGAACATTTTTTAGGAATACTTTGTTAATGTTTAGACAAGATTGCTAGTCCTTATGTTCTGGAAACAAAGAATAAAACACTGCATTCACATGGTTGAATAATAAAATGTACCTTTGATTGACTCCCGAAAACCCTTTGTGTAGCATTGTCAAGCAAATCTTTTAACAAGAGTCTTGCATTCTCACTTAACTGTTTGCCAACAAAAGGTCGTGTAAATATTAAATTGGATACCAAGAGAGCAATTAATGTTTCTTAATTTGCTAACTACAAAAATAACATGCCAGCCCTCCATTGTTAAGTAGCATAAAAGGATGAAAGAAATGCTATGAAAGTTCAAGCACAAGTGTATACAGAGAAATCATAAATGCACAAAAGTAGGTACAATTCAAAATGCCTCAAATGTATAGAAAACAATGCCAAAATTCCTGGGGAAGAGCATATTAATTGAATTAAGAATCAATTAATTTCAACAAGAATACATGGTAAACGGATGATTTCAAGATAAGAAAACCTACATTTTCTGAGCTTTTGTTTTGTAGAAGCCCATATAATTGTCTCAGGGCAACAAGATAGTCTACTTCCTTAAGTTCCATCTCTTTGAATTGGGTATCTGTGAAAAATCATTCATCAAGTTGATCAGAAACAATCATAAAATGAAAAAATTAACAATTTGCTATATGATACCACTTTCTAATACAGAAAGATGAAAACCCAGAAAACCTTAAAAAGAAGAGACCATTGAGAGAGAGAGATAGAGAGAGATATAAAAATTTAGGAGAATATTCAACATATAAACATAAAATAAAAATACTGACCTCTGGCCATTGTTGCTTAAGCATTTGAATTGGATAATTAAGAAATAAAGACTTGAATGTTTGTTGAATTTGCAATTCTAGAACTCTCAATTTACAATTCTAGAACCCTCGCAACATATTGTTGAGTGGTAGATAAGACTTTTTGGCCAATCTATTTCTCACGTTCATGTTGTGATCGATGGATATCATAAGCTTATTTATAGGCCAAGACCCTTATCCAATTAACCTTACATTGCTTCCTTCGATCAACAAAGACAACTTTTAGTGAAATGAAATAACATTTCACCTTTAGTAGTTTTCTGTACATTGTCATTAATTACCAAAAAGTTTAATTTAAATGAAAACTCTATTAATATTATATGTTATATACATATAATTAGAAGATTTATTTTAACATTCTCCCACTTGGCGCCCATGACACATCTTTGAAATGATTTTGGTAACTAAAACTGAATATAACCATAATTAAAACTACTCAAGCTTTAGTTTTACGAGCTTGAAACCCAATGCAATGGTGTGGGTGGGAGTTTTAGGATAAAGAGAAACACTGGGAACATAAAACCGCAAAACCTTTAAATCCATTAGAGAGAATAAAGCAACAATAACAAATAACAATGAAGCCGATGGTTTTAAATTAAGCAATCGTTTATAAATATAAAACACGTATGTGTTGCTCTAAAGACAAAAAAATTTAACAACAAATTTCTATATCCAATTCAAATAGAACATATAATATTATGTTAAGAAAAAGTGAAATATTTGCATAATATATTGTTAACATGTCTCTCAAATTATAACAATATCTCTACACGTATTGCAATTGAATTCTCAATGCAGCAAGCTAGAGAAATCACATGTATTCAATATTTCAAAACATTAATTCAAGAGACTATAAAATAACGTTGTAATCCAAAAAACAAAGAACAAATATGAAAAAGCACTTTAGATAATGGTAAGTAATTACCTATAGTCAAATATTTACAAACATGATTAATAAGGATTATACCTATATATAGTTTTAGTGACATTGTTTTGAAATGGTCCGTATAAATTTTTTAGGTAAATGAAGAGTTTTTTGAAGACTTAAAATAAAAATAATAGTACGTTGTAACTACCTTCGAAGACATTGATTGTGTTCAAATTCCAAATATCATATGTACAGTAAAAATAAGTATACCTCAAATGATTATAAATATTTAAGTGATAAAATGTAAAATTATTATTTTAAGTCTGATAATTTGATTAGTTAATTATTTTTAACAAAACGTTTCTTTATACTTTTGCATTAATTCCCGATCTACAAAATTTTCATTCTGTTTTCCAAGGCATGGTAAAAAAAAAAAAAAAACACAGGAAAAGCCCTAAAATATGTGATTCACATTAAAGTAGGAGTGAATTTGTTGAACTTGCTTACCTACATGATACTGTGTATGATTTTGTCGTGTAATTCTTTTAACTAAAGAGTATGATCAAAGAATGCAATAGTAAAGAGTATAATTACATAACCAAGAAAATATATTTTAAAAAAACGAAATTAAATAAAAAATTTCATTGAAACATTTGCACAACGATTATAGAACATTATTAAGGGAGGTTACTATAACAATATAATTAATGGAGTAAATTAACTAATCTAATCTAATCGTCACTACTTAAAAGTAAATTAATTGGCTTCAAGGAGCCCAACAAGTATATGATCCTAAAAGAGATACAGGAATCAAGTGGGTTGTGGGTAATCAAATCCTTAAGGTTGGATGGACATTCATTTAGCCTTCGAGAGACAGATTAGGCATAGAGAAATTAGATTATCAACAATAAAGGAGCAAGTAGTTCATCCACCGCGCTTGCATCTACGGACCAGTTTCCTTCTCAGATCCACCGTCCCATCCTTGGTGTAATCATCAAGACTCAAGAGCTTCTTCTTCCGTAGCCATGCTTTTGGTTGTAGTCACCAATCTTAATTACTTGCAGTAGAAGGTGGTGAGTTATACGGAGACTGATAAATAGTGGGGATGAAGAGAGGAATAGAGAGACGATGGATTCTTATTTGGTATTTGGATTGTTTGAAGAATGTGGGTAGAAAACTTGAAGGTTTGTCATCATACAGTTTAATTGGACGGTTATTTGATGTTTCCAATGTTTCATCTCACGTATTTTATTCTGAAAACTCCTCCACTATTAGATTAGATATTAGATTATATATATATTAGATTTGATTAGATATATATTAGATAATGTGGGGGATAAAGTGATAACAATATTATTGTCTAGCACAAATCTCCGGAAACAACAAATTAACCATACATAATGAAAACACAAATTTTCACCAACACAAGCCGAAACTAAAAAGCCAAGACGACAAACAAAGCTATGCCCAAAAGCTTAAAACAAAAACCACAGGAAACACACACCGCCCGGTACTTCCTACCCAGGAAGGATAAAGCTCAACCCAAAAGCAAACTAGGATTAACAGCCATACAGAGGAACACAAAACAGGAGGCACAAATCCAAGAACAGAGCATGAGAAACAAAGGAAGAACAGGGGGAAGGAGCACGTACCCATTACCAATTCTTGAAGATTAGTGATCTACTACCCCAAAATTTTTCTCGGTTTATTTTCATACTAGCAAATAGACTGTGTGACCATCGAGCACACCTGCGTAAAAAATTTAGAGCACTATACCAAATCTTGTAAGGACCAGCATAGCACATCCCTATAAGTGTCTCATAATACCCCGACTCATTTGACCACATCAAATTAAGCATTTCTTATCCCTCTCGAGTTTGATATCTCAGAGCAATGCTTAACCTCCACAACACATGATGTACCCACAGCTATGTTGCAACATTCAAGAAGCAACATAACTTGGCGGCAGTAGATACAAACATAAAACAGATGTGTTATCAAATAGTCTTCCCTTCGCCTTCATGTCAGTCAATTTCAGTCTAGTTGCTTTCCTAGCAATGCCCCTTTAGACCGCATCATTCATGGTCATAGGCAACATGCCAAAGTAGCAGACACTAAAACCTCAACATTCTGACATAGTCAAAAGGTCACATTGGGCATTAACAAAGTAATTAACAATAACATATGGGACTTCACACGATGAGGAAGAAAGGATTGATTCGCTCATCTCAACCATCAGTCGTATAAGCACATGTAGTATGAAATACATGCTACGATGGAGTTCTCTCTCTCTCTCTCTCTCTCTCTTTTCTTCAAAAAGAGTGTATGTCTCAACTCAATACACCATACAAATCTTAGTTTAGTCGCTACCGAAGCGCCTAACCCGAGTCATCTATTTGCTTGCCACCTTAGGCACCAAATTAAGATCTTGCATCTGGCTAATCACAGGCTATATGGATTGTGGGATATCCATGGTCTTAAAAAATATATATACTCATCATAGACCTCATCTTAGCACCAACTAAGAGCATGCACATCAAGCTATGCAAAATTTAGTTAAATTTGACTTTCAAAATGTACTTTTTTAAATATAGCTAGTCACTTTTAAACACTACCAAATATCAAACTCTTTAAATATTTTGCTATTTTTACCAAATATTTTTATTTTTATTGCAAAACCAAATTACTTTAACTACTATGAAACTCACTTTCATGGTCACATACATATAATTTTTTTTGTATACAATTACATCTTTAATTCAATAGATTTCATTGATGAATGCATTTAATTTATTAGGAAAAAAAATGAATGTCAATTAATGCAGTTGTGTATTTGAGAAAAGAGGAGTGACGAAAAAAAAATGGAAGGGGAAAAAAAGTAAAAAATGAGGGGATGAAACTTCAAAGGGAAAGAAATAGAAAAAAGAGAGGAAGAAAAATGAAAAGTGGTGCTAGAATGTAATAAAATAATATGATAATATTTTAACATTTGCTTTTGGTCTCTTTAAATTTGAAGAGGAGGTTTGACAAATGTTATATTTAATATTTGATAGAGTTTGATGTGGAGAACTTTTTGTAGATTTTGTTAATATTTTAAAGAAATGTTAGATATAGAAAGGTTAATGTGGATGCTCTAAGGCGACATATCTATAAATGTGTCTCACCTTAGTATCAACTAAGGCAACCTAATCTTAACTTGCTCACTATCAAAGCGCCAAATGACACAATGTCTCATCTCTACTTTGCTGCCACAGCATTAGAGGCAATCGCTCGTGTGGAAAAGCCGATCTAAACCTGTTGACATACCTTTTCACCATGACACAGAATACATGGTGAATATGTGTGTGCTCTTTGAATGCTCATAGTCATGCCACAATGATTAAGAAACACATCATTATCATGTGCACAATGAGTAACATCATCATCTAGAGAGAAATCATTCCATATGGTCAACTATGAACAACAACATTGTCAAGTAGTGTTTTAGGACCATTTATCTCTATGCACAACTACACATGTAGTGACACTCCTAAAATTATGTGCCTACTACAAAACGAGAGATTCTACTTCTATTTGTGAAATGCCTTTTATATCTCAATAAATCACCACAAAATCAGTGATGCTATCGCGACATCATTTTCAGTCAAACTCATACAGTGACCTTTGATTTCCATCAACAAATCCTATTACGACTTTAAGATATTCACAAGGTGACTTTAGATTTCAGTCAACAAATCCTATTGTGACTTTAAGGCATTAAAGAAATCTCTTATATCTAGTAACAACATGCAAGATAACCAACATTTTCTTTCATTTTGGGTTAGCGATTAGGACTTTTGTCTCAAAAGACAATTACAATAAGCTAGCCATTATCTCTAATGGTTTTTTCCAGATCGCATCACATATTCACTCCACAAAAGCGAAAGAAAAAAGTAACCCTTTAATGAAACTCGAACAATTGGACTCCAATAAGCAAACCACAATGGAAACATATAACACAAAATGGTACAAGCCATCTCAGCTATAAAGTACATAATATAGATTCTTCAGTATTCTCCATCTCATTAATTGTATGTGGGTTTTAATAAGCTACTAGAAACCGTTTCTTTCAAAAACAGTTTCATAAGACTCAAAGTCAGAGCTATAGTTCCCACACCCATCTTATAATAAGGAAACTCATTCCTTTGGTGACAATATAACTAAATCGTCAACCACATTCACTCACTTAAGAGGACACTTTTCAAGGATTGTTGATAGCACTGAAAGAACCCATTTATAATAAAATCATTAATAATAACGATTAGATATATTGGGTATCTTTATATAGATGGTTGTTATAGATCGTGTGAAAGATGTATGAGCTGCAATCTTTGCGCTCCTTTTACTTCGCACCTCAATCATTACAAAGACCAACCATCTAATTCTCTCATGAGAATTAACTATCCAAATCCTTTTAAACAAAGTTTCAATACGTGTGACAATGATTATACCAAGGCAACTCACTTAAGTGCCATGAGATGGATCTATACTCTTTATTAATTCCACTTTACCAGCATTAAACTATTAAAACGCTTAGGAAAGATCAACAACCCTAGGTTGGACCAGTCAAGTGGAATGAATCTCATATTCTATACTAATCATTCATGTTATGTGAATTCAATTTC